>CM060705.1:51176711-51310540 GCA_030686995.1 Artemisia argyi
CCAAGAATCACTACTAAATCTTGCTAAACTTTTCCAACCATAGCCATGCTTCCATATCAAAAACCCTATCTTATAATCCCTTGATAAACACTAATCTAACATAAAAACAACCTTTAGTAAAAATCTTCACTAAGAACACTTGGAAATTTGATGAGTTTTTGTGGTGAATTTTAGTGTTTTATGGATGAAAGGTGTTAAGGATCATGCAAGGAACATAAGGCTATACTTATGATGGATGAAACTTGAAAGAATCATGATCACAATGGGTTATTTTATGTGTTTTGGGTCGTTGGTATTCAAGGAGAAAGGAAGAGAATGCTCTCTTTTATACTAAAAATGAGGAGGTTAGGATTTTAGGATATTTTTGCAAGAAAAACACATGTAATCATCCTAAATCACTAAGCATAAGATCAAGACACCTAAAGGGTGACTCCCCCCCTAAGTGGCGGTTCAAGATGGATAAGGAGGGTGAGGTGTGCCTTGGTTGGTATTATCCTAGATATAGAGCTAGTTTTGACTCCGTAAGTTGCTAACCGTAAGTTTTTAGGCCACGAAACGTAAAACCGGGTATCCTAAAAATATGAAACTTGAAAGTATGGTCAAACATGTCAATATAGTCTATAATAAAATATAAAATGAGTGGTAGGTTCTATCGGGTGCGAAAACCCTGCTAAAAATTGGAAACACGGGTCTAAAACGCGTAATTCGCGTAAAACGCTGAACTGAAAAACGTAAAATTCCAAAACTTTTGGAATTGTCCTAAAATGAGAGAAAATCATATTTCTATTGTTTATAATGTTTTATGGACATATCGGGATGCTAGAAGGACGTTTGAACCTAAAAGTAAATCTCGGACACGGCTTTGTGATTTTTGCAGAAATGATCCGACGAGCGTCAAACTCTCGGATTATCGTTAAAATAGTTTAACTTACGAGAATATGAAATAAAAATTTCTGAGATGAATAGTGAAAAGTGAATAGTAAAAAGTGAATAGTGAAATTTTCGGGAATAAAAGTTAACCTGAAATTGCGAATTGTATATATATATATATACATACATATGTATATATATATAATATATATATATATATATATATAATATATATATATATATATATATATATATATATATATATATATTATAAAAGTTTGCTTCTTAAGAATAGACGTAAATTTCAAAACTCTTTAATGCAAAAATATAGATACTAGTTTATTTACGATTTTCATATAAACACTAATTATATATAATGTTGGGAAAGAATTTACAATTTCATATATCATATATTAGCATATATATGTATATGTGTTTTAATAAGGGTTTATGTACTTGGTTTGTTTTTATAAAATTAATGTTATGAATGAATCCTAGTTTGATCTTTATGTAAAATCAATATATGCACAACGCGAGCAATTATAATTATGTATGAAATGCTAATAAGTAAATAATCAAAGAGTGAGAGATGAAAAGATCAAACCGAGAGACAAAGGATTTATAGTGGTTCGGCTACAAGGACACCTTCCTTGCCCTACTCCACTCCCCGAGTCACCTACTCGAGAGTTTTCTTCACTAGATCAAAAACCTCCCTTTTGGCGGAGAAAGCCTTACACACCAAATTACACACCACAACTTCGTCACAACTCAATCACAACTTCTACACAACTTTCTTCACACCAATCTACTTCACACCTTTCTACTTCACTCCTATCTTCTTCACACCTTACTACTTCCTAACTCTTCTTCTTCACGCCATTTGTTTCTTCACACCCTCACTACTTAGTACTATCCACTACTCCAAGATATATACTTCTTCACAACTTCTAGGCTTCAAGGTCTTCTCAACTTCAAGGCTTCAACTTCTTTGTCTTTACAACTAATCTTTACTACAATATACTACCACTTCTTATTACTTCTACCACTAATTCTATGCAACTCTACTTCTTCACTTTTAGTATCACTTCACACCTTCAATAAATCTAGATCCTATATCCAAATCTAGCTAACCAATGTATACAATATATTCACCAAAGAATGAATAATATACAAGATGAAATGATCAAACAACTTAGACAACAAGATGATACTAAGTTGTAATACTTCTAGTCTTGATAAATAGAAGTACTCTTCTCTTTGCACTTGAATGGATGAGGCTTTGGATCACTTGGAAACAAAGGCTTATGAATTATATGATCAAAGGATTTTTAAGATGGAAATAGAGGTTTGAATCAAAAAGTTTTTAGTGCAAAAAGGTAAGAAAAAATTCCGGATTTAAGGTGGTATTTATAGGCAAAGATTTCTGACAACTTGAGCGTGCCGGTCCCCTTATGTCACAACTCACCATTTCAGGTCATTTCCCAAACTTCGATATTTTACTATTCATAAATCACTATTCATCAAAATACTATTCATCATTTTACTATTCATCATTTTCGAGGTCAATTTGATATTCTGAGAAACATTGGAAAATTCTACTATTCACTGCACACTATTCATTTCCGGAAAATTCTCAGTATTCACTTGCATTACTCATTTCATCGTAAATTTAGTTTACGGGTATTCAAATTCGCGTAACCGGATTGGTTTAGGTGCGAATTCATTTCATTATCAGTAAGGACACTGCATACGGACTAGAGACAGTCTGCATATCTTCATAATAGCATTTTCATGTTATACCACTCTTAGGATTTTCAAATTTATATATTTGATATATTTAACGTTTTACGTATAATTATTTATAAATAAACGTTAACACCCGGCTAATAAACACGACGAATATATCTAAATATTCCCACTATGGTCCCGACATATTTTTATATCCATTATATCATCATAAAAGTTATAATATTCATTTACCCAATATTTTGGAAATTTATTTTATTTATAACGTAAGTTTATAAATATTACGACGGTTTTCGTGGAAACTAAACAATAATCAGCCGAACACTCATTTCTTGTACCCAACATATTTTTAACATTTTTACAACTTTATTTCATCCCGAATAACTTCGTTAACATTTATCTCTATCAAACCCGGTACCCGATTTTAACAAATAACACCAATGTACACTTATACTCCACTAGTTTCCTAATTAAATCCAAGCTACCCCAACCCCCCCCCCCCCCTCATTCACCCTTGGCCGGCCCCTAAAGTCCTCACCAAGGCCTTATGTATTTTTTTCCTAACCTTTAGCATTTATGTACACTTGTAATACAATATAACTTATCCTAAATATCTAAAAACCTCAAAAACATAACACTTAACAAATTTTAGAATCAAAAGCTCATATCCTCATCTCTTTCTCTCTAAACCCACGACCCAATCCAAAATCCATGATCAAGTGAAGTTTTTCCAAATTTTAAAGCTACAAAGTTGTTCCTTTTATCATTCTAACCAAGAGTTTTGCAATACAAACTCAAGAAACATAAGGTTTTGCTTCATTTAATCACCTATTATTTCAAAGTAAGTTATCAAATTTATTTTCATGATTTCATCTAATTTATACTTGTATCTTATGGTTTTCATGCTTAATTTCATGTACAAGTTAGCTATACCACATTATTTTTGTTAACTTTTTGAACATACAAACCCTAGATTTTGATTTAGGTATTCCTTTGTTAAATTAACATGATTAGTAGTGATTAGGAACCCATGGCACCCTAAGAAGGTGTATGGTAGGATTAGAATAGCTTTGTGGTGTTTGCAAGAGATTTGGTGATGTTAGAAACTAGTTTTGAACATGAAAAATGGATTTGTACCAAGTATATAAACCTACTGTCCCATTTTTGTAAATCCAGGAAAATCAGTAAACATAAAGTAAACTTTGGCAAAATTTTTAGAAAATACTTTCAAAAACGAATCCGTAGGCGAAAGAACGGATTAAAAAGAGTTTATAACGAAGAAATTATGATTTTTGCAAGTTTGTTGACGAAAAGTATATTTTCTGAAAATACATGCTGTTGGACGTTTTTCGTCAGACAAAAAGAGGCTTTAGACGTAACCCGGAGGAGTCAAGCTTTCCAAAATATATTACTACATACTAAGACGTAACCATGGATATAAAGAACAAGTAAAACGGGCTTATAACGACAAAGATATTCACGTTTCAATATCGGCAAAACTTATATTATTTTGACAGCTTTTGGTAAAATAATACTAATACTACGTAGTAACTCTAAAATCTAGAAATAATACCCAAGTACCCAATATCATAACTAATGAAGTATTAGTGAATACAAGTATATTTTTATTACGACAAGTCGTTATTTCAAGGATTTCAAACCGAGGATTTCAACACTAACATTGATACATACGATATATATATATATATATATATATATATATATATATATATATATATATATATATATATATATATATATATATATATATATATATATATATATATACATATCAACTAGTTTTATTTTTCTAGTTGCCATATTTTCCTAAGTCTTAGAAAATGTATTATTTTGATAACAACAAATATTTTTCAAAGAGTAGAGTGGTATAGGAAACATGTGCATGGACATTCATAATATCATTTTTATGATCTAAATTAGATCGTTCATCATTCATATTAGGTTGAGGCAGCTAACCATTCATTGTTGTTCATTTCACTTCATCACAGTATCATCAGTTTAAAGTGAGTTTTCATAGCCCCGTATACATTTTATGATTGTTTTCAAATCCCACGGGGGAGAATACATTGCACCATTTTAGTACGAGCCCAAAGTATCAAAACTTATGTACATTGCTTAAGTTGCTTATCTGCATTGTGATAGTCCCCTATTATCATCATGAACCGTTAATTTGCCTACTTAGCGAGAGTGAGTGGATAGATCTATTGAGGGTGACGCCTCCATCCGTGGTAGTATTTATCAACAGTAAGAGGATGCATTTCATGTCTGTCACATTTGAGTGTTTTGGCAGAACTTTCAGAAGGGGCATATATTTCATCAGTCTAGCTTCGGTGTCATGAGCTTAAGGTCTATTGTACTATTTTACGTGACTTTTGTCATGCACTTATACTTGTGGTGGCCATACAACATTACATTTCATAAACCTATGATTATTCACCAACTTTATGTTGACCATTTTCGCAATGTATTTTCAGGTAACTAAAGGCATTATCATATCATATGCATGGAGTCACATTAGGGTGTGCCAGGGATGACGCACTACATTTTGGATTTTTCATGCACTTGTATATTATCGTTTGATCGTACCAGACTTACTTCCTTAAACTTGTCCAGGCTTTGGGACCTATGTTTTGTAACACTGGATGTTTTAAATAAATCAAACGATGTATTTTCCAAATGACACTTTAGATCGTTCAATATATCTTTGTTGTGGTGCTATGACAGTTACACCCCCAGGCATTTCATTCCGCTGCAAGTCAGGTAAATTGGGGGTGTGACATATTGGTACCAGAGCTAAGGTTATAGCGAACTAGGATGCATCATGGACCCTAGACTATAACCACATTATCATAGCATCTCATCATTTCATCATAAGTGCATGTTCATTGTTTTAGGTGATTCCATTATACGAGTTATTTATTTTATTTCACCTTGATTATCACAGAACCATGTCTTCAGACCCGAACATTGTCATACTTTACTCTATCACAGACTCCGATGTTGAAGGCTCTATGTCTTCCATTGCCTTTTCACCACCACCCATTCCTCTTGTACCTGTGTTGCCACTCTCGGCATCAGGTGAGGAAACCAAGCCTTTTGAGGAGGAAGAGACTGCTCCTACTCCTCATGTTTCCCCTATTGCACCACCTGAGGTTACCCGTGCACCCACTGACATATCATCCCCTGCTACCACTCTTCCATCAGAACCTAGACTTATGTTTCCCCGTAGGAAGACGACTATAGGTGCTAGTAAGAGAGTTTGCCCTGCTACATCTACCTTTAGGATCCCTGCTATTCCTATATTACCTGCACCACCAGCCATACCCGCTACTACATCCATATCTACTTCACTATTGCCGCTTAGGAAGCGTGCGAGGTTTACTACACCAGCTTCACCTACTACAGAGTCAGAACCACCACCAGTATACCATATAGGTGAGAGTTCGAGAGCAGCTGCTGCTAGGGAGCCTACAGATGTTACATTAGAGGATCAGTTAGGGGCTCAGCAGGAGCAGGTTGATAGTTTGGGTTATAGGGTTGATGAGGTTATCACTACTCGACTTGAGGCGGTTGAGGAACAGGTCGAGGGATTCATTTTAGGCAGAGTTAGCATCGACGTGTCGTATCATGGACTTGAGGCACGACAGGAGGGACATCAGGAGCTGATTGATCAGCTTAGGGATGAACTACCGGAGATACGGGATAGAGCTCAGACTACACAGGAGGCTCAGGGAGAGCAGACACACCAGTTGGCAGTAGCACAAGAGAGGTTGGCTATGATGGAGGGTAGAGATGCTGCTCTTCAGCTCCGAGTTCAGCATTTAGAGGAGATTGTTGTTATGATGGATAGGGAGATCCGTCGTCTGAGGAGTGCACCTGGAGCATCTGGAGCTCCTGGACCATCTAGAGCACCTGGAGGAGCCTAGACATAGACTAGTATTGTATTAGCTTTTACTATTTTCCTAGTCCCGAGGTGTGGGACATAGTTCAAGAACTTGTAGTATTTTGGTTGTTGTACAAACAAATATATCAAGTGTGACTCTACTATGTTGGAAATGTTGTGCTATATATATATCGGTCCATGTAGGCCGAAATTTTCATGTGTTATATTCATGTGTTGTGATTATATTTATAATGTTTCGTGGTTGCTCTTTATTGTTAACATATTTATACTTGTTGTGGTTGTATCTATACGTGTCGTGGTTGTATTACTACAGGTTGTGGTTGTGCTCGTACATGTTGTGGTTGTATTCATACTTGTTGTGGTTGTATATATATACATGTTGTGGGTGTATACTTTTTGTACGATGACTATTTCTATTATGGCTTTCTCATGGTTGTTGTCGATTATTTATCAGAAGTATGGCGCCAAAGAAAGCAAAGGCTACACCAGAAACACCCGCTATGACTCAAGCCGCTATCCGCAAGTTGGTCAGGGATAGTATAGCAGAAGCGCTGGAGACTGAGAGAGCTGAAGTTGCTGCTAGGGCTGCTGAGGTTCCACCTAATACTGGGGCGGTTGAACCACCCACTACTAGGCATGAATGTACTTGGAAGGATTTCAAGATTAGTGATCCCGTCAAGTATAAGGGCACTGAGGGAGCGGTTGCTTTGATCCACTGGTTTGAAAAGACTGAGAATGTATTCCTCATGTGCGGTTGCCCGGATGTTAGCAAGGTAAAAATTGCTACTGGTATGCTTCTTGATGAAGCTATGGCTTGGTGGAATTCTTATGCTCAGCCCATTGGTATGGAGAATGCCTACAAGCTCACTTGGGATCAATTCAAGAAGCTAATGACTAAGAAGTTTTGCCCTCGTACTGAGGTGCAAAAGTTGGAAACCGAATTCTATGAGCTGGTAACAAAAGGTGATGACATTGAGACTTATATCAGGAAGTTTCAAGAGTTGGCTGCAATATGTCCAACTATGGTTCCTGACGATGAGAAAAAGATGGAGAACTTTACAGGTGGACTACCCGAAAGCATCCGAGGGGATGTGATGTCTTTCGACCCACAATCAATGGAAGAGGCTATTCGTATAACTCAGAAACTTATGGTCCAAGTGTTAAAAGGAAAATCTGCTGCAAACAACAACAATAACCGTTCAAATAACACCAACTACAAGAACACTCGAAACAACAACAACTATAACAATAACCGAAACCGCAACTACCCCAATAACCAAAACAATAACAACAATAACAACAAGAGGAGGTTTGACAATAACCAAGGTGGAAATGCTATCCAACCAGCACCTAAGAGACAGGAAGTGGCAAAGGCCTATGCTGCAGGGCCAACAGAGGGAAAAGGATATGCTGGAAAACTACCCAAGTGTAATAAGTGTCAAACTCATCACAACCCTGGGAATTGTCCTAGAGCTTGTAAGAACTGTGGAAAAGTCGGTCATTCGACTAGGGAATGCAAAGCTCCACAAGGGATAATTAATCAGAACCAACCAGGAGCATGTTATGGTTGTGGAGAGTTGGGTCATTTCAAGAACGATTGCCCAAAGAGGAAGGATCAAAGAGCTGGAAATCAGGGTGGAGTAGCTCGAGGAAGGGCTTATGTTATGGGAGGAGAAGATGCCCGAGAGGACCCGAATGTTGTTGCGGGTACGTTCCTCGTTAATAATCGTTATGCATCCATTTTATTTGATTCAGGAGCGGATAGAAGTTTTGTTTCTATTCCATTTGCACCTTTACTTAACATAGAACCAACTACCTTAGACATTCCCTATATTGTAGAATTAGCCGATGGGTCCCTAGTTAAAACCAACACCGTTATCCGTGGTGTAACACCCCCAAAATACAACAGCGGAAGACTGTGTCACTGGGGTGCTACTTCATAATACAAAGTACAAGTTATAGAAAATGAACTCTAAATGAGACGTTTTGAAAAGTTACCATTCGATTAATGAATTCAAAGTTACAAACATGAGATTCCAAAGTATGATACATAAATGTATACAAAATGTTTTGAATGGTAAATGATAAAAGCGTAAGTCTTCAGAATATGCAGCTTGACTCTAAGTTCCACGCACTAGCTATCGCCTTACTAACCTGAGATAAACATGCTAAAGTGTCAACACAATGGTTGGTGAGTTCATAGAGTTTGTCTTAAAACAGTTGAAAAGCCTATAAAGAATGTTCACATAGCAAAGGCATTGTGAATCCACTCAGTTGCAAGTCCCGCCATAAGAGACTTGCAACCTGTGTGTCCATAACCCACTGCTAAAAGATAGTTTATACAATGCACCGGATTATATTCACCCAAGGTCAAGAATAGACACAAGGGCGGGGGCCTCTCCCCAAATAGTACTACGACATCCAAGGTCAAGTATAGACACAAGGGTAGGGGGCATCTTCCCATGAGTACTACCAATACCTCTCCGACAGAATAGAGTATTATGTATGCACGTAAATACGAATCTTGTATTTAAATTAAGCAAGTATAGTGTAACAAGTATGTATAACGCAATTAAGTATAATGCCAATCAAGTATAAATGTTTAAGATTATTTGTACAAGTAAGCAAGTAGTTGAGCATGTATCTCCCCCAAAGAGTTAAAACAAGTATAAAAAGAGTAGGGGCTATGACTCACCTTAAGCTTATGTAATGAGAAATGAAAGTGGTAGTCGAATCGCGAATGTCTCTAAGAGCAGCCTATAATAGAACGTTGCGACTTAGGTTTGGAGTAACGTCTAAGAATACGAAGAATTGCCTATATATGTCTTGCATAATGTTCATGATGTAGTACTTAGTATATAGTGTAAGTCTTTGAATATAAATGGTTTATGAAACATGTATAGGTTGTATATCTCTTACTACCGTTCGGGCCGACATAATTCAGAAGTCATGGAGTAAACGTTCGAGGAGCCAGGACACTTTAATTCGTAAATCCACAACTCATCTCGACGGCTTACTTAATGAACTCCTCACATGAGGCTCCCTACTATTGTAGTATTTGATAACATATATATATATATATATATATAAGCTTTTTGATCTTTCAAAGTTATATGGTCTTTAGCCGTGGCTTTGCCGTGACCTTGGTTATTGTTACCATGGTCTTAAGACTCAACCTTGGCTTTAGCCATGGTTGTGGTCTTGGCTTTAGGTCATTAGACCTCTTGGTCTCATCTAATTATAACCATTATATAGTTACTTTGGTCTAAAAATGGGCTGTTAAGAATTTGAAGAAAATTATCACTCAGAAAGCGTTTTCAGGGCTCGAGCTTCTTTTTTCCTAAACCAAAACGTCGTTCCGGACAACTTTCGTGTTTTAACTTTTTGATGAATCGGACCAGAAGGGTGACTTTCAAAATGGCAGAATGCAAAAACAGTAGGTATAGGCAGTTTTGCCGTTTTGGTTTCGCTAACTTCAAATGGTCATAACTTTTGACTCGTGTACTCATTTTAGGTGATTCAAATTGCTATGTTTTCCTTGTTAAGTCCTCTTTAACAGTAAGTAAATGTCAAATATCATAGTTATACTATTTTGGTCGTGGTTCTCCATAAAAATCACTAGTTTGATTGTTTACTTGTCATAAGTTAACATATGTATATCAATACTTGTTTTATCCATTTTTAAACATCATGAACACAATAACAAGAACATGTATAGCATGAAAGGAACACAAATAGTATGAAAATGATAATTAAGCAAGGAGTATGTTAGGGTTTGCTTACAACTTTTGGCTTTCTAAAAGAAAGGAAGTCAAGTATGAACTAGGACACTAAACCTATGCTTGTAAACCCTTCACCACAACTCTTGTAACCCTTGCTAGCCTTGATCTAACCCTTGTGAAAACCATTTAACTTCAGCCCTAGTAACCTTGTGTAGCTCCTAATTCAACCATGGAATCACCAAACAAACTTGAGAACTAGGTAGAGAATACTAAGACCTTGAACTCTTATGTGTAACTTATAGTTTGAAGATCAAAGGATCATGGTGCTAGGGATTTGTTGTGTGGCGTTTGATTTATGAAGAAAGGATGGAATGAGCTCTCTATTTATAGCATGAAGAGGAGGTTAGGAAGGTGTCTAGGAAGGTTCATTGAGGAGGTTAGTTTTGGACCCGTAAATTGCTAACCGTAAGTTATTAAGTCACAAAACGTAAAATCGGGTATCCTAAAAATATGAAACTTGAAAGTATGGTTAAACATGTCAATATACTCCATAATAAAATATAAAATGAGTGGTAGGTTCTATTGGGTGCTAAAACCCTGCTAAAAACTGGAAACACGGGTCTAAAACGCGTAATTCGTGTAAAAAGCTGAACTGGAAAACGTAAAATTCCAAAACTTTTGGAATTGTCCTAAAATGAGAGAAAATCATATTTCTATTGTTTATAATGTTTTATGGACATATCGGGATGCTGGAATGACGTTTAAACCTAAAAGTAAATCTCGGACACGGCTTTGTGATTTTTGCAGAAATGATCCGACGAGCGTCAAACTCTCGGATTATCGTTAAAATAGTTTAACTTACGAGAATATGAAATAAAAATTTCTGAGATGAATAGTAAAAGTGAATAGTAAAAAGTGAATAGTGAAATTTTCGAGAATAAAAGTTAACCTGAAATTGCAAATTGTTACACGTGGTTGCACCATCAATTTCCTAAATCACCCATTCAATATAGACCTTATGCCCGTAAAACTTGGAAGTTTTGACGTTGTTATCGGTATGGATTGGTTGTCTCGACATCGTGCAAGAATCATTTGTGATGAAAAAGTTGTTCATCTTTCTTATGGCATTGAAACTTTAGTTCTTCGCGGAGAGCGAAGTGGAACTAGACTCAGTATCATATCATGCATTAAAACCGAGAAGTACATAAAGAAGGGTTGTTATGCATTCTTGGCTCACATCACGGAGAAGAAGTCGGATGAGAAACGACTTGAAGATGTGCCAATTGTTAAGGAATTTCCAGAAGTTTTTCCGGAAGAATTGCCAGGACTTCCGCCTACACGCCAAGTTGAGTTTCAAATTGAATTAGTGCCAGGAGCTGCACCAATTGCGCGAGCACCGTATAGACTTGCACCTTCTGAGATGCAAGAATTGTCTAATCAATTACAAGAACTTTTGGACAAAGGATTCATTAGACCGAGTTCCTTGCCTTGGGGAGCACCGGTTTTGTTTGTGAACAAGAAGGATGGATCTTTTAGAATGTGCATCGACTATCGTGAACTGAACAAGTTAATGGTGAAGAATCGTTATCCACTCCCTAGGATCGATGACTTGTTCGATCAGCTACAAGGTTCTTGTTATTATTCCAAGATTGATTTAAGATCAGGTTACCATCAACTTAGAGATCGGGAAGAAGATATCCCGAAGACGGCATTCAGAACACGTTATGGTCATTATGAGTTTCAAGTGATGCCTTTTGGATTAACGAATGCACCTGCGGTATTCATGGACCTCATGAATAGAGTGTGTAAGCCGTATCTTGGTAAGTATGTAATTGTATTCATTGACGATATCCTGATTTATTCCAAGAGTAAGAAAGGGCATGAAGCACACCTCAGAACAATATTGGAACTACTTAAGAAGGAGTAATTGTATGCCAAATTTTCAAAGTGTGACTTTTGGATACAAAGAGTTCAATTTCTTGGTCATGTCATTGATAGCCAAGGATTACAAGTCGACCCAGCAAAGATTGAGGCAGTAAAGGATTGGGCTACGCCCAAGTCTCCTACGGAAATTCGTCAATTCCTAGGACTTGCAGGATATTACAGAAGGTTTATTGAAGGGTTTTCCAAGATAGCGAAGTCGCTGACTAAGCTGACACAAAAGAATCAAAAGTACGATAGGGGAGAGAAGCAAGAATCTGCATTTCAATTATTGAAGCAGAAGCTTTGTAGTGCACCGATTTTGTCACTACCAAAAGGTATTGAGAACTTTGTGGTATACTGTGATGCTTCGCATAAAGGACTTGGAGTTGTGCTAATGCAAAACGATAAGGTGATAGCTTATGCATCTAGACAGCTTAAGACACACGAGAAGAATTACACTACACACGACTTGGAGTTGGGTGCTGTTGTTTTTGCACTCAAGATTTGGAGACACTACCTTTGTGGTACTAAATGTGTAGTTTTTACCGACCACAAGAGCTTACAGCATATACTTGATCAGAAGGAACTTAATATGAGACAACGTCATTGGCTAGAATTGTTGAGTGATTACGATTGTGAGATCCGATATCACCCAGGAAAAGCGAATGTTGTAGCAGATGCACTTAGCCGAAAAGAACGACTCAAACCTTTGAGGGTTAGGTCGTTGGGAATGACTATTATTTCACCATTACCATCAAAAATTCTAGAAGCTCAGATTGAGGCTCTCAAGGAGGAAAATCGACCACAGGAGAAACTTTATGGTATGCCCGAGAACAAAAATGGCTTTGTAAAGAGAGCTGATGGTGTGTTATACTTCAAGGACCGAAGTTGGATACCACTCTATGGTGGAGTACGAGAATTGATTATGCATGAATCACACAAGTCGAAGTACCCTATTCACCCAGGTTCTGACAAGATGTATCAGGATCTCAAAAAGTTGTATTGGTGGCCGAACATGAAAGCAGAAATAGCTACGTACGTCAGCAAATGCCTTACTTGTGCTAAAGTGAAAGCCGAGTACCAGAAACCGTCAGGACTACTTCAACAACCAGAAATTCCACAATGGAAGTGGGAGCGTATTACAATGGACTTTGTCACTAAACTTCCCAAGACGTCAGGAGGTTACGATGCTATTTAGGTAATTGTTGATCGTCTTACCAAATCAGCCCATTTCATACCCATTAGAGAGACTTATTCCATGGAACAGCTTGCCAGACTTTATGTCAAGGAAATAGTCTCAAGACATGGAGCACCAATCTCCATTATTTTTGACAGAGATAGTCGCTTTACTTCAAACTTTTGGAAGTAATTACAAGATTCTTTTGGATCCAAGTTAGACATGAGCACTGCTTACCATCCTCAGACCGATGGTCAGAGTGAGAGAACTATTCAGACACTTGAGGACATGTTGCGGGCATGTATGATTGACTTTGGGAATGGTTGGGCTAACCATTTGCCATTAATTGAGTTCTCTTATAACAACAGTTACCATTCAAGCATTAAAGCAGCACCATTTGAGGCACTTTATGGTCGAAAGTGTCGTTCCCCAGTTTGTTGGGCAGAAGTTGGAGATGTACAATGCACAGGTCCAGAGATGGTACGAGAAACAACAGAAAAGATAATCCAGATTCGAGAAAGACTTGAAACTGCTAGAAGTAGACAGAAAAGCTACGCAGATGTTAGACGCAAACCATTGGAATTCCAGGTCGGAGACAAGGTCATGTTGAAAGTCTCGCCTTGGAAAGGCGTAATACGATTTGGGAAACGCGGAAAGTTGAACCCGAGATACATTGGTCCATTTAAGATACTGAAAAGGATTGGTCCAGTAGCTTACAAGCTTGAACTTCTATCAGAACTCAGCAACGTACATAACACGTTTCGTGTCTCAAACCTCAAGAAATGCCTTTCGGATGAGTCTTCCGTTATACCATTAGAAGAGATTCAGCTAGATGACAAGCTTAACTTTGTGGAGGAACCAGTTGAAATCATGGACCGAGAGGTCAAACAGTTGAAGCAGAGTCGAATTCCGATCGTTAAGGTTCGCTGGAATTCTCAAAGAGGACCCGATTTTACTTGGGAACGAGAAGACCAAATGCAACGCAAGTATCCACATCTTTTCACCAAACCTATTACCAAGACCAACACTAGCTGAATTCAGGGACTGAATTCCTTTTTTGGGTGGGCGACTGTCACAACTCACCATTTCAGGTCATTTCCCAAACTTCGACATTTTACTATTCATAAATCACTATTCATCAAAACACTATTCATCGTTTCACTATTCATCATTTTCGAGGTCAATTTGATATTCTGAGAAACATTTGAAAATTCTACTATTCACTGAACACTATTCATTTCTGGAAAATTCTCAATATTCACTTGCATTACTCATTTCATCGTAAATTTAGTTTACGGGTATTCAAATTCGCGTAACCGGATTGGTTTAGGTGCGAATTCATTTCATTATCAGTAAGGACACTGCATAAGGACTAGAGACAGTCTGCATATCATCATAATAGCATTTTCATGTTATACCACTCTTAGGATTTTCAAATTTATATATTTGATATATTTAACGTTTTACGTATAATTATTTATAAATAAACATTAACACCCGGTTAATAAACACGACGAATATATCTAAATATTCCCACTATGGTCCCGACATATTTTTATATCCATTATATCATCATAAAAGTTATAATATTCATTTACCCAGTATTTTGGAAATTTATTTTATTTATAACGTAAGTTTATAAATATTACGACGGTTTTCGTGGAAACTAAACAATAATCAGCCGAACACTCATTTCTTGTACCCAACATATTTTTAACATTTTTACAACTTTATTTCATCCCGAATAACTTCGTTAACATTTATCTCTATCAAACCCGGTACCCGATTTTAACAAATAACACCAATGTACACTTATACTCCACTAGTTTCCTAATTAAATCCAAGCTACCCCAACCCCCCCCCCCCCCCCCTCATTCACCCTTGGCCGGCCCCTAAAGTCCTCACCAAGGCCTTATGTATTTTTTTCCTAACCTTTAGCATTTATGTACACTTGTAATACAATATAACTTATCCTAAATATCTAAAAACCTCAAAAACATAACACTTAACAAATTTTAGAATCAAAAGCTCATATCCTCATCTCTTTCTCTCTAAACCCACGACCCAATCCAAAATCCATGATCAAGTGAAGCTTTTCCAAAGTTTAAAGCTACAAAGTTGTTCCTTTTATCATTCTAACCAAGAGTTTTGCAATACAAACTCAAGAAACATAAGGTTTTGCTTCATTTAATCACCTATTATTTCAAAGTAAGTTATCAAATTTATTTTCATGATTTCATCTAATTTATACTTGTATCTTATGGTTTTCATGCTTAATTTCATGTACAAGTTAGCTATACCACATTATTTTTGTTAACTTTTTGAACATACAAACCCTAGATTTTGATTTAGGTATTTGATTGACTCCAAACGGTCAACCTAATTGACCAGGTGATGGTCAACAAAGTCAAAGGCCTAGAATCAATGCTCCGCGGAAGTATAAGGTTTCCCCGGGTCGTTATGTCCCGACGAGGTGTGAATTGTAAACAAACGGTTATTTGATCGGGTGAATTTGGATGAGAAAAAGGTTTGTGTGTGATTGAACTAAGGAATCTACAAGGAAATAGCTTAAATAAGCTATATAAACAAGACGGGAAAGTTTGAAAACCCAGAAACGTTTAAAACTTAAAAACGCGTACGTTACGTTTAAATAAAACGTAAACGTACGAAATAAAACGCGAGTTTTAACAAAATAAAATACTTACAAAAGTGAGAATTACATTTTTATAATCCTAAAAACAAAAGAAACTTTTTAGAAAATTTTAATTACTTTTTTACACTATTTAATTATTTAATATTAAATAAAAACTATTTAATACTTATTATTAATATTAAATAACTAAAATACAATATAATATTATTTAAATAATAAAAAGGTAAAAATAAAATTCCTAAACTTATAAAATAACTAAAAATAAGATTTAAAAATAAAAATAAGTGTTTTTGTCTTTTTGTGGATTTTCTTATTAATTAATTACTTATTAATTACTAATTATCTAATTAACTATTTTAAATTAAGAAAATTACTAAATGAACAGTAAAAATTCTAAGAAAATTTCTAAAAATATTTTACCACTTATAAAAGCTATAAAAAATATAAAAACAAGGTTTTACTTAATAAAAACTAATAATGCTATTTAAAACTTAATATTAATTAATTTCTAATAAAACTAATATTAATTCTAATAAATACTAAATAACAAAATAAAATTCTGAAAAAATTATTATAAATACTTTAATATAATAGGTAATTAATAAAAATATAAAAATGACAAGTACTTAATAAAAATATAAAAATGGAAATTAAAATTAAATTACATTAAATAGAAACTATCACTTAATTTTAAATTTGTTTTTCTTGATTTTTCTTTTACAAACCTATTTTATACTTAAAAACAATAAACTTTTACAAAAACAAACTTTTTAGAAATAAAAAATAAGCTGGAATAAGCCAATAAGTCAAGACAGTTGACTTTGGTTGACCAAGGGGCAAAATAAGCTTAAATCAGCTTATGTGGGACCCACTCTGGGTAAATCAGGTGTAAACAAGCTTATGGGACTTATTTAAGCTAGAATCAACAAATGGGGTCCACAAAATAAGCTGAATAAGCACAATTAAGCACATGGAAACTTGTATTTCAACTAAAAATGGGACAGAAATGAGGGCTCAAACTAGGTGGGACCCAGGGTGATTGGGGTCAAACCATTGGTCAATTCAAGATCCCTACTAGGAGGGGGGTTGAAATGAGCAAGGTGGGGGGCTGTGGGACCCACTGGGTGGTTAGAAAACCACCACAAAGTGGGTGGTGTGAGTGGTGGTTCTGTGCAGCAGGGGCAATTCTTGCCCTGCATGTGTCTTTGGGGCTAAGTGGGGTCCACACAAAAATTTGCAAAAATAGAATGAAGATGGGAAATGAAAGTTGAGCTGATAGAGATCAAGTAACAACAAGTTTTAAGCCTTGAAAGCAAATCCAAAATTCTATTTAATTCTTGCAAGTTTGAAAAAAAACTGAAAACATGAACTTTGACTTTCTAAATAAAACACCTATTTTGACTTTGATGAGTTTTGCTTTGATCTAATGTACTGATAACATGTTTCTAAGTTCAAATGAATCCAAATTAAGTTAAAACAAACAACTTATAACATGAATTGGTGGTTTAGGTGTCTTAACTGCTCAACAGTAAGCAGTGGGGGAATTCATTGGTGATTTTTGACTTTTGAGCATTTACCTACTGAGTTAGAACCATAATTCACCTATTATAACATAATGCAAAGTTTCTAAGTAGTAAACAACAACATAATCAGGCTCATCAGGGGTGTTATCCTCTGATCCAAACACCCCCTTATCAACTGTATTGACAGAATTTTGAAGGAAAAAGATAAAATTAGGCTATGAAACTGAAAATATAAGCTTACACTAGTCCTAGGTAAACACAAATAAGCAGAAACAATAAGTGAAAAGCAATACACAGTGGACTACAAGAGTTTAGAACAATGCTTACAAATGAGTTCCAAGCTGAGACATGAACTAGGCACCACAAATCACTCCTAAAAGCTTCCCAAGAAGCTACTAAACCAATAACAATTCATCATTATCCATGCTTCTGACTTTCACCCTTCTTTTCTTGATTTTTTTTTATTTTTCTGTAATTTATTGGTATTTTTGATATTTTATAACTAAACTTGGTTTAAATTCATTCTGAGCTTATAAAAACTTATGTTCAACTTAAACTAAGCTTGTGATAGAGTTGAGAACAACAGATGAGCATAAACAAAGATTATACTAAAAACTCAAACTTATGGTGAAACTGAAAATTGAACTAACACTTGAAATTGTGAAATGAAAGCTTATATTATCTTAAGGAAAACAAGTTACAAACTACAATCTTGATCAGAATGTGAAATTACAATAAATTTGACAAAAACCACATTAAACTAAATTACACTATTAACTACCTATGCTAACTGCCTCTTTTTCCTCCTTCTTTTTCTTTTTATATCAATCCTGGAGGTCCACAAAGACTTTCCCACTTCTCTCTTAGCCGTAGGATGATTTCCATTTAATCCTAGCCTTCAAATTCTTGTTGGCGGGAAAAAGTGATTTTGGCAGCTTTGAGGTTGAGTGAGGGTTTCAAAAGTATTAATCACTTTTTGTCTGGTTCTGTTTGGAGGGGGAATATGGAGTGGGTAAGTGAGCTGGAGGAGGGGGGAAGAGTGGTGTGTTGCAGTGGGTTAACAGGTCCAAGTGGGAAGAAGGTAGAGGTGTTTGTTTGACTTATGGGAGTCAACGAAGGGAATAAATAAAAACGGGGTGGGTTTTTTTTTTATTTTTGGGTGTGGGCTTTTGAGGTGGATTGGGCTAAGATTTGAGGTGGACCAGATTTTGGATTGGATTGGGATTGGGATTGGTTTAATGGATTTGGTTTTTAGAATTTATAACACAAGGACTAAACTTGTAATTTACAGAAAGTTGAGGGCTGCAAAATGAAATTTCCCAAAGCAACCACAAGGACCAATTATGCCAAGTGTAAATAATTCAAGGTCCCATTTGATAATTTTTCCAAAGATGAAATTCTCGGGGACTAGTTTTGCAAAATTCCAAACTGCAAGGACCATTCTCGTAAAATTTCCAAAAGTTTATTCCAAGGACCATTTGTGATATCTTGTGACTTTCCAAGGTCATAAATTGACTTTTTATCCAAAAATCCTTTCCCAGGGGCCAAAACTGACAAAATTATGAAGTGCAGGGATCAAACTTGTAAATTTGGATTTTTAGGGACCAAACATGTAATTTTCTCAAACTTTTCACCCAAAGTCTAAATTTGATAATTTTTGACTTTTAAAAACTTTGGGTTGACTTTTCTTTTATTTAAAACCTCCAGGGACTAGTTTTGCCAAATTTTGAAACTTGAGGGACTGAAACTGCCAATTATGCAAACTTTGTTCGTTTTTCATTTGTTTTTAAACATTTTGCATCTAAAACGTATAAAACACAATTTTGGAATATTTTTAGTATTTTGATGCATTACTGAGTGTTTTTGGACGTTTTGGCAGTTCGAATATGATAAAAATGATGAGTATTTACACACTCATCAATCCCCCACACTAAACTATTGCTAGTCCCTAGCAATCTTTTGAGAAAAATTAATGGATTTGAAACTCTTTACCAAAAGCCATCACTTCTGGAGTAGCCAGGTGTAAGAACTGTGGCACACCTGATAACCGTGTGATTTTGAGCAAACCACCAGCTGTCAACGGATTTGAGTAGTCTTTACCAAAAGCCGTTTGCTTCTGGACTAGCCAGCTCTTGATGGAATAGTCAACATCTTGGTGAGCTGATTACCAATTATGGATTTTCCACGGCCTTTACCACAAGCCATAATCTTGCGGGCTAGCCAACTCATTTGTTTTCGGGGAGTTGAGGAACCATACAATTTTGGGCAAATTGCCAGCCGTCAACGGATTTGATATGTCTTTACCAAGAGCCGTTTGCTCCTGGACTAGCCAATCCCTTTTGTCGCTTAGACAAGGCGGACTGATTACCAAAAATTTTGAAGCACCAGTGAAAAAATTTTTGAAAATTTTGAAATTTTGGCAAAAAACGGGGGTATTATATAGTAAAATGTGATAAAATTCGCTAGAATAGCGAATACCCCCCCACACTTATCATGAATATTGTCCTCAATATTCAGAATCCCGGCTATTATGCCGACATTTTGAACGTAAAAGGGCAACATTACAAGCTAAGCATGGAAAATACCATTTTGTATTTTCACTCATTTGTAACCATAACATGGGGGACTCCCCCACACTTAGGGTGAAAACCCTATAAGCATGCTATTGTTTTTGTTTACCGAGTCGCTAGCTTGACTCGACCCCGAATTCATTTGTCCTTGGGGAAGCATGATGTGGAAGAAACAATCTCAATCGGACTTTCATTCAAAATGTTTGGACAAACATATGAAGCACGTGAAAGTTCCACACCGATGAGATAAGTATCCGGCTCAAGATAATGATACATGAAAATGCCGGGATCAAATATAGTGTCCTCACTCCCGAAGGAGTGAAGAAGAGGAGAAATCACCTGGTAGGTGAAGGAAAGAAGAGAGATCTGAATAGCAATTAAGATAAGAACTTCCTCCTCAAGAAATGTATATTCAAGTGGAGGAGGCAAGTCCTTAAGCTTGATCTCAGGAAATTTATCAGTTTCCTCAACTGATTGGATTTCCTCATTATGAAGTTGTTTGGGTGGGAGAGGGGGGAATGAATCTTCATTTAACAAATTCTCTAGAAAAAGAATGTCCCCCTCAGGATCAAGATAATTATCATCAACTTCGTATGAAATTGAACTATCTTCAGTAAGAAAAGCCTCGAATTCGTCCAGATCATTTTCACTTTCCGGAGGAAATGGATTGATCTGAGTAAGTTCAATCGAAGGATCACGAGTAAGTAAGAATTCTAACTCTCTCAAATCCGCATCAAAGTCAAAGACTTCATTTTCATCCCTTGGTGGGATGGGATCCATATGAGAGAGTTCATCAGCGAACTCTTCAAGAAGAAAGTCAACATCAGAGTGGAGAAGTGATGCATCAATAAATTCAATGTCTCCATAAGATAAACAATCATCACTGGAATCAGAGACAGTCTCAATTTGATCATTTGGATTATTAGGGTGAGAAGGAATATCACACACTTGATCAAAAGTCCCCTGTGACTCTCTCGGGATTGGGACAAGGATCTCAACACTAGACTTTATTAATTCGTCCGATTCCTTATTAGGAACAGTGCTAAGATGCTCATCCCCCATGTTTAGAGAGTGAGTGTGAACTTCGGGTGTGATAACAATAGACTGAGGGAGATGAGAGGAGCTAGCATTCATGGAATTTTCAAGTTCCATTTGTTCAAAGGCTAGTAATTTCCCCGTCTCATTATTTTCTCCCTGATTTTCAATGGGAAGAATCACAAGTGATGAATCTGACGAACCCTTATAAAATTGAAGGATATCAAGGGTGTCTTCAATATCACTATCATCATCACAGTCTAGAAGAGCAGCGTGACGAAATTTGGCACGTGTTATAGCTGCTTGCTCTAAGACAAGTAATTCTTCCCTACTTAATTCGTTTTTAGCCTCTCGTTCTTCAGCAAGTAATTCTGCCATAGATTTCTCACGAGAGTCTCGAAACGGTGTAGTAACCAACTCCTCCTTAAGTTCTTTTAATAAATCAAGAGCCTTTAGTAAAAGGTCTTGCTCGGTATCATGAAGAGTTGCGTGAATCATATCGTACTGTGGAGGTGGGTCTGAAAACGAAGAGTCGTAATTGTTACAAGGAAATGGATTCCTTGTTTGACAATCCGAGCTAGAGTGTGGACCTCCACAGTAATCACAACAGTAAAACTGATGTGGTTGTGGGTGGTGTGTGATAGAGTTATAATTGTTACCAAGAAACTGCTCATAGACAAGCGTGTTTCTCGATTGACAATCGGAACTGTAATGTGAACCACCACAGTACTCACAACAGTAAAACTGTTGAGTCTCATGGTGTGGTAACTGATGGAATGAATCAGGTGTGTCATGGTAGGAATAGGGATTCTGGTTATAGACAGACCCGTTTCCTGACTCTACTATGCCACAGCTGGGGCAATTGCCACCATTATGAGGATTACCACACCACTGGCAAACCAGAAAGTGTGGATGAGACATAGAAAGAATCAAAAGTCTAGGGAGGGGTAGGGATGAAGAATCAAAGATGTGAAAGGGTAAAGGAGAATGTTTTTGGATTTTTGAAAATACATTTTGTACAAATGATAAGAAAAATGTTTTTGTGTTTTTGTGTTCATTGAAAACTTGATTAAAAAAGTTTTCGTGAACGGTTTTGTTTTGAAAATAGGAAAATATGAACAAGGGATGGATAAATGTACAATGGAACGAATTCCAAAGACACTAATCAGAAAAACCGTTTAGATAAACGCGCACAACCTCCCCGGCAGCGGCGCCAAAAGGTGATTGACTCCAAACGGTCAACCTAATTGACCAGGTGATGGTCAACAAAGTCAAAGGCCTAGAATCAATGCTCCGCGGAAGTATAAGGTTTCCCCGGGTCGTTATGTCCCGACGAGGTGTGAATTGTAAACAAACGGTTATTTGATCGGGTGAATTTGGATGAGAAAAAGGTTTGTGTGTGATTGAACTAAGGAATCTACAAGGAAATAGCTTAAATAAGCTATATAAACAAGACGGGAAAGTTTGAAAACCCAGAAACGTTTAAAACTTAAAAACGCGTACGTTACGTTTAAATAAAACGTAAACGTACGAAATAAAACGCGAGTTTTAACAAAATAAAATACTTACAAAAGTGAGAATTACATTTTTATAATCCTAAAAACAAAAGAAACTTTTTAGAAAATTTTAATTACTTTTTTACACTATTTAATTATTTAATATTAAATAAAAACTATTTAATACTTATTATTAATATTAAATAACTAAAATACAATATAATATTATTTAAATAATAAAAAGGTAAAAATAAAATTCCTAAACTTATAAAATAACTAAAAATAAGATTTAAAAATAAAAATAAGTGTTTTTGTCTTTTTGTGGATTTTCTTATTAATTAATTACTTATTAATTACTAATTATCTAATTAACTATTTTAAATTAAGAAAATTACTAAATGAACAGTAAAAATTCTAAGAAAATTTCTAAAAATATTTTACCACTTATAAAAGCTATAAAAAATATAAAAACAAGGTTTTACTTAATAAAAACTAATAATGCTATTTAAAACTTAATATTAATTAATTTCTAATAAAACTAATATTAATTCTAATAAATGCTAAATAACAAAATAAAATTCTGAAAAAATTATTATAAATACTTTAATATAATAGGTAATTAATAAAAATATAAAAATGACAAGTACTTAATAAAAATATAAAAATGGAAATTAAAATTAAATTACATTAAATAGAAACTATCACTTAATTTTAAATTTGTTTTTCTTGATTTTTCTTTTACAAACCTATTTTATACTTAAAAACAATAAACTTTTACAAAAACAAACTTTTTAGAAATAAAAAATAAGCTGGAATAAGCCAATAAGTCAAGACAGTTGACTTTGGTTGACCAAGGGGCAAAATAAGCTTAAATCAGCTTATGTGGGACCCACTCTGGGTAAATCAGGTGTAAACAAGCTTATGGGACTTATTTAAGCTAGAATCAACAAATGGGGTCCACAAAATAAGCTGAATAAGCACAATTAAGCACATGGAAACTTGTATTTCAACTAAAAATGGGACAGAAATGAGGGCTCAAACTAGGTGGGACCCAGGGTGATTGGGGTCAAACCATTGGTCAATTCAAGATCCCTACTAGGAGGGGGGTTGAAATGAGCAAGGTGGGGGGCTGTGGGACCCACTGGGTGGTTAGAAAACCACCACAAAGTGGGTGGTGTGAGTGGTGGTTCTGTGCAGCAGGGGCAATTCTTGCCCTGCATGTGTCTTTGGGGCTAAGTGGGGTCCACACAAAAATTTGCAAAAATAGAATGAAGATGGGAAATGAAAGTTGAGCTGATAGAGATCAAGTAACAACAAGTTTTAAGCCTTGAAAGCAAATCCAAAATTCTATTTAATTCTTGCAAGTTTGAAAAAAAACTGAAAACATGAACTTTGACTTTCTAAATAAAACACCTATTTTGACTTTGATGAGTTTTGCTTTGATCTAATGTACTGATAACATGTTTCTAAGTTCAAATGAATCCAAATTAAGTTAAAACAAACAACTTATAACATGAATTGGTGGTTTAGGTGTCTTAACTGCTCAACAGTAAGCAGTGGGGGAATTCATTGGTGATTTTTGACTTTTGAGCATTTACCTACTGAGTTAGAACCATAATTCACCTATTATAACATAATGCAAAGTTTCTAAGTAGTAAACAACAACATAATCAGGCTCATCAGGGGTGTTATCCTCTGATCCAAACACCCCCTTATCAACTGTATTGACAGAATTTTGAAGGAAAAAGATAAAATTAGGCTATGAAACTGAAAATATAAGCTTACACTAGTCCTAGGTAAACACAAATAAGCAGAAACAATAAGTGAAAAGCAATACACAGTGGACTACAAGAGTTTAGAACAATGCTTACAAATGAGTTCCAAGCTGAGACATGAACTAGGCACCACAAATCACTCCTAAAAGCTTCCCAAGAAGCTACTAAACCAATAACAATTCATCATTATCCATGCTTCTGACTTTCACCCTTCTTTTCTTGATTTTTTTTTATTTTTCTGTAATTTATTGGTATTTTTGATATTTTATAACTAAACTTGGTTTAAATTCATTCTGAGCTTATAAAAACTTATGTTCAACTTAAACTAAGCTTGTGATAGAGTTGAGAACAACAGATGAGCATAAACAAAGATTATACTAAAAACTCAAACTTATGGTGAAACTGAAAATTGAACTAACACTTGAAATTGTGAAATGAAAGCTTATATTATCTTAAGGAAAACAAGTTACAAACTACAATCTTGATCAGAATGTGAAATTACAATAAATTTGACAAAAACCACATTAAACTAAATTACACTATTAACTACCTATGCTAACTGCCTCTTTTTCCTCCTTCTTTTTCTTTTTATATCAATCCTGGAGGTCCACAAAGACTTTCCCACTTCTCTCTTAGCCGTAGGATGATTTCCATTTAATCCTAGCCTTCAAATTCTTGTTGGCGGGAAAAAGTGATTTTGGCAGCTTTGAGGTTGAGTGAGGGTTTCAAAAGTATTAATCACTTTTTGTCTGGTTCTGTTTGGAGGGGGAATATGGAGTGGGTAAGTGAGCTGGAGGAGGGGGGAAGAGTGGTGTGTTGCAGTGGGTTAACAGGTCCAAGTGGGAAGAAGGTAGAGGTGTTTGTTTGACTTATGGGAGTCAACGAAGGGAATAAATAAAAACGGGGTGGGTTTTTTTTTTATTTTTGGGTGTGGGCTTTTGAGGTGGATTGGGCTAAGATTTGAGGTGGACCAGATTTTGGATTGGATTGGGATTGGGATTGGTTTAATGGATTTGGTTTTTAGAATTTATAACACAAGGACTAAACTTGTAATTTACAGAAAGTTGAGGGCTGCAAAATGAAATTTCCCAAAGCAACCACAAGGACCAATTATGCCAAGTGTAAATAATTCAAGGTCCCATTTGATAATTTTTCCAAAGATGAAATTCTCGGGGACTAGTTTTGCAAAATTCCAAACTGCAAGGACCATTCTCGTAAAATTTCCAAAAGTTTATTCCAAGGACCATTTGTGATATCTTGTGACTTTCCAAGGTCATAAATTGACTTTTTATCCAAAAATCCTTTCCCAGGGGCCAAAACTGACAAAATTATGAAGTGCAGGGATCAAACTTGTAAATTTGGATTTTTAGGGACCAAACATGTAATTTTCTCAAACTTTTCACCCAAAGTCTAAATTTGATAATTTTTGACTTTTAAAAACTTTGGGTTGACTTTTCTTTTATTTAAAACCTCCAGGGACTAGTTTTGCCAAATTTTGAAACTTGAGGGACTGAAACTGCCAATTATGCAAACTTTGTTCGTTTTTCATTTGTTTTTAAACATTTTGCATCTAAAACGTATAAAACACAATTTTGGAATATTTTTAGTATTTTGATGCATTACTGAGTGTTTTTGGACGTTTTGGCAGTTCGAATATGATAAAAATGATGAGTATTTACACACTCATCAATCCCCCACACTAAACTATTGCTAGTCCCTAGCAATCTTTTGAGAAAAATTAATGGATTTGAAACTCTTTACCAAAAGCCATCACTTCTGGAGTAGCCAGGTGTAAGAACTGTGGCACACCTGATAACCGTGTGATTTTGAGCAAACCACCAGCTGTCAACGGATTTGAGTAGTCTTTACCAAAAGCCGTTTGCTTCTGGACTAGCCAGCTCTTGATGGAATAGTCAACATCTTGGTGAGCTGATTACCAATTATGGATTTTCCACGGCCTTTACCACAAGCCATAATCTTGCGGGCTAGCCAACTCATTTGTTTTCGGGGAGTTGAGGAACCATACAATTTTGGGCAAATTGCCAGCCGTCAACGGATTTGATATGTCTTTACCAAGAGCCGTTTGCTCCTGGACTAGCCAATCCCTTTTGTCGCTTAGACAAGGCGGACTGATTACCAAAAATTTTGAAGCACCAGTGAAAAAATTTTTGAAAATTTTGAAATTTTGGCAAAAAACGGGGGTATTATATAGTAAAATGTGATAAAATTCGCTAGAATAGCGAATACCCCCCCACACTTATCATGAATATTGTCCTCAATATTCAGAATCCCGGCTATTATGCCGACATTTTGAACGTAAAAGGGCAACATTACAAGCTAAGCATGGAAAATACCATTTTGTATTTTCACTCATTTGTAACCATAACATGGGGGACTCCCCCACACTTAGGGTGAAAACCCTATAAGCATGCTATTGTTTTTGTTTACCGAGTCGCTAGCTTGACTCGACCCCGAATTCATTTGTCCTTGGGGAAGCATGATGTGGAAGAAACAATCTCAATCGGACTTTCATTCAAAATGTTTGGACAAACATATGAAGCACGTGAAAGTTCCACACCGATGAGATAAGTATCCGGCTCAAGATAATGATACATGAAAATGCCGGGATCAAATATAGTGTCCTCACTCCCGAAGGAGTGAAGAAGAGGAGAAATCACCTGGTAGGTGAAGGAAAGAAGAGAGATCTGAATAGCAATTAAGATAAGAACTTCCTCCTCAAGAAATGTATATTCAAGTGGAGGAGGCAAGTCCTTAAGCTTGATCTCAGGAAATTTATCAGTTTCCTCAACTGATTGGATTTCCTCATTATGAAGTTGTTTGGGTGGGAGAGGGGGGAATGAATCTTCATTTAACAAATTCTCTAGAAAAAGAATGTCCCCCTCAGGATCAAGATAATTATCATCAACTTCGTATGAAATTGAACTATCTTCAGTAAGAAAAGCCTCGAATTCGTCCAGATCATTTTCACTTTCCGGAGGAAATGGATTGATCTGAGTAAGTTCAATCGAAGGATCACGAGTAAGTAAGAATTCTAACTCTCTCAAATCCGCATCAAAGTCAAAGACTTCATTTTCATCCCTTGGTGGGATGGGATCCATATGAGAGAGTTCATCAGCGAACTCTTCAAGAAGAAAGTCAACATCAGAGTGGAGAAGTGATGCATCAATAAATTCAATGTCTCCATAAGATAAACAATCATCACTGGAATCAGAGACAGTCTCAATTTGATCATTTGGATTATTAGGGTGAGAAGGAATATCACACACTTGATCAAAAGTCCCCTGTGACTCTCTCGGGATTGGGACAAGGATCTCAACACTAGACTTTATTAATTCGTCCGATTCCTTATTAGGAACAGTGCTAAGATGCTCATCCCCCATGTTTAGAGAGTGAGTGTGAACTTCGGGTGTGATAACAATAGACTGAGGGAGATGAGAGGAGCTAGCATTCATGGAATTTTCAAGTTCCATTTGTTCAAAGGCTAGTAATTTCCCCGTCTCATTATTTTCTCCCTGATTTTCAATGGGAAGAATCACAAGTGATGAATCTGACGAACCCTTATAAAATTGAAGGATATCAAGGGTGTCTTCAATATCACTATCATCATCACAGTCTAGAAGAGCAGCGTGACGAAATTTGGCACGTGTTATAGCTGCTTGCTCTAAGACAAGTAATTCTTCCCTACTTAATTCGTTTTTAGCCTCTCGTTCTTCAGCAAGTAATTCTGCCATAGATTTCTCACGAGAGTCTCGAAACGGTGTAGTAACCAACTCCTCCTTAAGTTCTTTTAATAAATCAAGAGCCTTTAGTAAAAGGTCTTGCTCGGTATCATGAAGAGTTGCGTGAATCATATCGTACTGTGGAGGTGGGTCTGAAAACGAAGAGTCGTAATTGTTACAAGGAAATGGATTCCTTGTTTGACAATCCGAGCTAGAGTGTGGACCTCCACAGTAATCACAACAGTAAAACTGATGTGGTTGTGGGTGGTGTGTGATAGAGTTATAATTGTTACCAAGAAACTGCTCATAGACAAGCGTGTTTCTCGATTGACAATCGGAACTGTAATGTGAACCACCACAGTACTCACAACAGTAAAACTGTTGAGTCTCATGGTGTGGTAACTGATGGAATGAATCAGGTGTGTCATGGTAGGAATAGGGATTCTGGTTATAGACAGACCCGTTTCCTGACTCTACTATGCCACAGCTGGGGCAATTGCCACCATTATGAGGATTACCACACCACTGGCAAACCAGAAAGTGTGGATGAGACATAGAAAGAATCAAAAGTCTAGGGAGGGGTAGGGATGAAGAATCAAAGATGTGAAAGGGTAAAGGAGAATGTTTTTGGATTTTTGAAAATACATTTTGTACAAATGATAAGAAAAATGTTTTTGTGTTTTTGTGTTCATTGAAAACTTGATTAAAAAAGTTTTCGTGAACGGTTTTGTTTTGAAAATAGGAAAATATGAACAAGGGATGGATAAATGTACAATGGAACGAATTCCAAAGACACTAATCAGAAAAACCGTTTAGATAAACGCGCACAACCTCCCCGGCAGCGGCGCCAAAAGGTGATTGACTCCAAACGGTCAACCTAATTGACCAGGTGATGGTCAACAAAGTCAAAGGCCTAGAATCAATGCTCCGCGGAAGTATAAGGTTTCCCCGGGTCGTTATGTCCCGACGAGGTGTGAATTGTAAACAAACGGTTATTTGATCGGGTGAATTTGGATGAGAAAAAGGTTTGTGTGTGATTGAACTAAGGAATCTACAAGGAAATAGCTTAAATAAGCTATATAAACAAGACGGGAAAGTTTGAAAACCCAGAAACGTTTAAAACTTAAAAACGCGTACGTTACGTTTAAATAAAACGTAAACGTACGAAATAAAACGCGAGTTTTAACAAAATAAAATACTTACAAAAGTGAGAATTACATTTTTATAATCCTAAAAACAAAAGAAACTTTTTAGAAAATTTTAATTACTTTTTTACACTATTTAATTATTTAATATTAAATAAAAACTATTTAATACTTATTATTAATATTAAATAACTAAAATACAATATAATATTATTTAAATAATAAAAAGGTAAAAATAAAATTCCTAAACTTATAAAATAACTAAAAATAAGATTTAAAAATAAAAATAAGTGTTTTTGTCTTTTTGTGGATTTTCTTATTAATTAATTACTTATTAATTACTAATTATCTAATTAACTATTTTAAATTAAGAAAATTACTAAATGAACAGTAAAAATTCTAAGAAAATTTCTAAAAATATTTTACCACTTATAAAAGCTATAAAAAATATAAAAACAAGGTTTTACTTAATAAAAACTAATAATGCTATTTAAAACTTAATATTAATTAATTTCTAATAAAACTAATATTAATTCTAATAAATGCTAAATAACAAAATAAAATTCTGAAAAAATTATTATAAATACTTTAATATAATAGGTAATTAATAAAAATATAAAAATGACAAGTACTTAATAAAAATATAAAAATGGAAATTAAAATTAAATTACATTAAATAGAAACTATCACTTAATTTTAAATTTGTTTTTCTTGATTTTTCTTTTACAAACCTATTTTATACTTAAAAACAATAAACTTTTACAAAAACAAACTTTTTAGAAATAAAAAATAAGCTGGAATAAGCCAATAAGTCAAGACAGTTGACTTTGGTTGACCAAGGGGCAAAATAAGCTTAAATCAGCTTATGTGGGACCCACTCTGGGTAAATCAGGTGTAAACAAGCTTATGGGACTTATTTAAGCTAGAATCAACAAATGGGGTCCACAAAATAAGCTGAATAAGCACAATTAAGCACATGGAAACTTGTATTTCAACTAAAAATGGGACAGAAATGAGGGCTCAAACTAGGTGGGACCCAGGGTGATTGGGGTCAAACCATTGGTCAATTCAAGATCCCTACTAGGAGGGGGGTTGAAATGAGCAAGGTGGGGGGCTGTGGGACCCACTGGGTGGTTAGAAAACCACCACAAAGTGGGTGGTGTGAGTGGTGGTTCTGTGCAGCAGGGGCAATTCTTGCCCTGCATGTGTCTTTGGGGCTAAGTGGGGTCCACACAAAAATTTGCAAAAATAGAATGAAGATGGGAAATGAAAGTTGAGCTGATAGAGATCAAGTAACAACAAGTTTTAAGCCTTGAAAGCAAATCCAAAATTCTATTTAATTCTTGCAAGTTTGAAAAAAAACTGAAAACATGAACTTTGACTTTCTAAATAAAACACCTATTTTGACTTTGATGAGTTTTGCTTTGATCTAATGTACTGATAACATGTTTCTAAGTTCAAATGAATCCAAATTAAGTTAAAACAAACAACTTATAACATGAATTGGTGGTTTAGGTGTCTTAACTGCTCAACAGTAAGCAGTGGGGGAATTCATTGGTGATTTTTGACTTTTGAGCATTTACCTACTGAGTTAGAACCATAATTCACCTATTATAACATAATGCAAAGTTTCTAAGTAGTAAACAACAACATAATCAGGCTCATCAGGGGTGTTATCCTCTGATCCAAACACCCCCTTATCAACTGTATTGACAGAATTTTGAAGGAAAAAGATAAAATTAGGCTATGAAACTGAAAATATAAGCTTACACTAGTCCTAGGTAAACACAAATAAGCAGAAACAATAAGTGAAAAGCAATACACAGTGGACTACAAGAGTTTAGAACAATGCTTACAAATGAGTTCCAAGCTGAGACATGAACTAGGCACCACAAATCACTCCTAAAAGCTTCCCAAGAAGCTACTAAACCAATAACAATTCATCATTATCCATGCTTCTGACTTTCACCCTTCTTTTCTTGATTTTTTTTTATTTTTCTGTAATTTATTGGTATTTTTGATATTTTATAACTAAACTTGGTTTAAATTCATTCTGAGCTTATAAAAACTTATGTTCAACTTAAACTAAGCTTGTGATAGAGTTGAGAACAACAGATGAGCATAAACAAAGATTATACTAAAAACTCAAACTTATGGTGAAACTGAAAATTGAACTAACACTTGAAATTGTGAAATGAAAGCTTATATTATCTTAAGGAAAACAAGTTACAAACTACAATCTTGATCAGAATGTGAAATTACAATAAATTTGACAAAAACCACATTAAACTAAATTACACTATTAACTACCTATGCTAACTGCCTCTTTTTCCTCCTTCTTTTTCTTTTTATATCAATCCTGGAGGTCCACAAAGACTTTCCCACTTCTCTCTTAGCCGTAGGATGATTTCCATTTAATCCTAGCCTTCAAATTCTTGTTGGCGGGAAAAAGTGATTTTGGCAGCTTTGAGGTTGAGTGAGGGTTTCAAAAGTATTAATCACTTTTTGTCTGGTTCTGTTTGGAGGGGGAATATGGAGTGGGTAAGTGAGCTGGAGGAGGGGGGAAGAGTGGTGTGTTGCAGTGGGTTAACAGGTCCAAGTGGGAAGAAGGTAGAGGTGTTTGTTTGACTTATGGGAGTCAACGAAGGGAATAAATAAAAACGGGGTGGGTTTTTTTTTTATTTTTGGGTGTGGGCTTTTGAGGTGGATTGGGCTAAGATTTGAGGTGGACCAGATTTTGGATTGGATTGGGATTGGGATTGGTTTAATGGATTTGGTTTTTAGAATTTATAACACAAGGACTAAACTTGTAATTTACAGAAAGTTGAGGGCTGCAAAATGAAATTTCCCAAAGCAACCACAAGGACCAATTATGCCAAGTGTAAATAATTCAAGGTCCCATTTGATAATTTTTCCAAAGATGAAATTCTCGGGGACTAGTTTTGCAAAATTCCAAACTGCAAGGACCATTCTCGTAAAATTTCCAAAAGTTTATTCCAAGGACCATTTGTGATATCTTGTGACTTTCCAAGGTCATAAATTGACTTTTTATCCAAAAATCCTTTCCCAGGGGCCAAAACTGACAAAATTATGAAGTGCAGGGATCAAACTTGTAAATTTGGATTTTTAGGGACCAAACATGTAATTTTCTCAAACTTTTCACCCAAAGTCTAAATTTGATAATTTTTGACTTTTAAAAACTTTGGGTTGACTTTTCTTTTATTTAAAACCTCCAGGGACTAGTTTTGCCAAATTTTGAAACTTGAGGGACTGAAACTGCCAATTATGCAAACTTTGTTCGTTTTTCATTTGTTTTTAAACATTTTGCATCTAAAACGTATAAAACACAATTTTGGAATATTTTTAGTATTTTGATGCATTACTGAGTGTTTTTGGACGTTTTGGCAGTTCAGATACGATAAAAATGATGAGTATTTACACACTCATCAGTATTCCTTTGTTAAATTAACATGATTAGTAGTGATTAGGAACCCATGGCACCCTAAGAAGGTGTATGGTAGGATTAGAATAGCTTTGTCGTGTTTGCAAGAGATTTGGTGATGTTAGAAACTAGTTTTGAACATGAAAAATGGATTTGTAACAAGTATATAAACCTACTGTCCCATTTTTGTAAATCCAGGAAAATCAGTAAACATAAAGTAAACTTTGGAAAATTTTTTAGAAAATACTTTCAAAAACGAATCCGTAGGCGAAAGAACAGATTAAAAAGAGTTTATAACGAAGAAATTATGATTTTTGCAAGTTTATTGACGAAAAGTATATTTTCTGAAAATACATGCTGTTGGACGTTTTTCGTCGGACAAAAAGAGGCTTTAGACGTAACCCGGAGGAGTCAAGCTTTCCAAAATATATTACTACATACTAAGACGTAACCATGGATATAAAGAACAAGTAAAACGGGCTTATAACGACAAAGATATTCACATTTCAATATCGGCAAAACTTATATTATTTTGACAGCTTTTGGTAAAATAATACTAATACACTACGTAGTAACTCTAGAATCTAGAAATAATACCTAAGTACCCAATATCATAACTAATGAAGTATTAGTGAATACAAGTATATTTTTATTACGACAAGTCGGTATTTCAAGGATTTCAAACCGAGGATTTCAACACTAACATTGATACGTACGATATATATATATATATATATATATATATATATATATATATATATATATATATATATATATATATATATATATATATATATATATATACACATTTCAACTAGTTTTATTTTTCTAGTTGCCATATTTTCCTAAGTCTTGGAAAATGTATTATTTTGATAACAAGTATTTTTCAAAGAGTAGAGTGGTATAGGAAACATGTGCATGGACATTCATAATATCATTTTTATGATCTAAATTAGATCGTTCATCATTCATATTAGGTTGAGGCAGCTAACCGTTCATTGTTGTTCATTTCACTTCATCACAGTATCATCAGTTTAAGGTGAGTTTTCATAGCCCCGTATACATTTTATGATTGTTTTCAAATCCCACGGGGGAGAATGTATTGCACCATTTTAGTATGAGCCCAAGTATCAAAACTTGTGTACATTGCTTAAGTTGCTTATCTGCCTTGTGATAGTCCCCTATTATCATCATGAACCATTAATTTGCCTACTTAGCGAGAGTGAGTGGATAGATCTATTGAGGGTGACGCCTCCATCCGTGGTAGTATTTACCAACAGTAAGCGGATGCATTTCATGTCTGTCACATTTGAGTGTTTTGGCAGAACATTCAGGAGGGGCATATATTTCATCAGTCTAGCTTCGGTGTCATGAGCTTAAGGTCTATTGTACTATTTTACGTGACTTTTGTCATGCACTTATACCTGTGGTGGCCGTACAACATTACATTTCATAAACCTATGATTATTCACCAACTTTATGTTGACCGTTTTCGCAATGTATTTTCAGGTAACTAAAGGCATTATCATATCATATGCATGGAGTCACATTAGGGTGTGCCAGGGATGACGCACTACATTTTGGATTTTTCATGCACTCGCATATTATCGTTTGATCGTACCAGACTTATTTCCTTAAACTTGTCCAGGCTTTGGGACCTATGTTTTGTAACACTGGATGTTTTTAAATAAATCAAACGATGTATTTTCCAAACGACACTTTAGGTCGTTCAATATATCTTTGTTGTGGTGCTATGACAGTTACACCCCCAGGCATTCCATTCCGCTGCAAGTCAGGTAAATTGGGGGTGTGACACCTTAAATCATGGCCGGTCCCCTTAATTTTAAGGGGACCGCCCCTTATAATTAAGGGGGCCGCCCAGCTGTAACGGCCAGAAACTTTGTCTTTTAGTGGGGAAAATTTATTTGGTGAAAAACTAACTGATTTTGGTTAAAAATTTGAATTCATATATTTAGTATGATTAAAACATTTTTCTTTATTACCAAAAGTGTTTTTCAAAAATATATAATAAGTTTATATATTAAAATAAACTTTGTAATAATTAATTAAATACCCCTTTGATTTTATAATGCATTAGACACTTTGTTTATTCATACCTTAAGTGATTAGATGGTAAAAGTGATTATTTACTACTAAATACTTGTTTACGTCATGATCTTTGGTTTGATTGGTTTTCGTTTTGTGATTATCAAAACATAGAGATATCAAAATATATGAATAACGTTTTTAGTCATTTATTTATATCAACAATCTCCCCCTTTTTGATGATTACAAAACCTAAACTCATTAAATCCAAAAATTAATTTTTAGACAAGTATTTAGTGAGTTTATATTCACCTCTCCCCCTTTTTGTAGAATCAAAAAGGTTTAAGCCGATAAGGTAAATAGCTCCCCCTTGATGTATGCTCCCCCTCGTTTGAGGGCACCAAGAGTTCGAGCTATGGAATACTTGCAAGAAAAATATTAGAAGCACAAGCAAAACTATATATCGTACAAATCACAAATAACAAGCATGGCAAAGAAGAATTTTAAACACATATAAAAGCATTGATTAATTCAAAATGATTATGTCAACCACATAATCATTGTTACATAAGCCATAATGATAGAATTCTAGACTAAGTAGACTATCCTATTGTGCCAACAAAGAGTGTCATCAAACTTTCTTGCATCCCAAAACAGTTGAGGTGTTTTATTAGAAAATAAGAAACATAAGCATATAAAATGCTTGGGTGAGAATGGTGAATGGGGATCATGTTGGTGGCTTAATGGAGGTAAACTTTTGGTTGCATGGATGTTGGTGAGTTTGGAGATGTGGAGCTTGGAGGTGGTGGATTTGAAGTTGGGTTAGTTGGTTGAATGTTTTGATGTTGTTCAAGTGATGGTGTTTGTTGAGATCTAGTAAGAAGATACTCAATCCAAGTAAAGTGCTCATTCAATGCAATGGTTTGTTGTTGGAGGAAGATGCAACAAGGGCAATTGTTAACATGCTTCTCAATTTGGTTAATGTTGTGTGGTGATGATGGTGAGCTTGATTGAGGTGGATCCAAATTGCGTTGAGCAAGATGTAATGCTAAAAGAGCACTAAGTGTTCGGCGGAAGGTGATGGTGGTGGAGCATGATAGTTGTCTTGGTTGAAGGTTTGAACATGCAACATAGGAATGGCATGTGAAGTTGTAGGATGAGGTGGTGGTACTCTTGGTGGTGGAGACATGGTTGAGCTTGGGTAGTCATGAAAACATGATATGGGTGGAAGAGGTTCTTCATGAGTGGATGGTGTTTTTGTTGAATGAGCAACATGTGAAGTATTGATTGAGAGATTGGGATTGTTGTTTTGGGATTGAGCATGCTCATTATAAGAAGAAGCATTAATGAGGGCATGAGTGGATGATAGGTTGTGAGATGAGTCATTAGTGTGGGTTTGAGGTTTAGTTGTTGGTTGACTTGGAACAACATCACTTGAGTTATGACAAGAATCAAGTTTCCTCCTCCAAACGGGTTTGATGGAGATCCTTGCGGTTCTTGAAATCTTGGGTTTTTGGTTGTTGGGGGATGACATGTTTGGATGTGATGGCATTAATAATGGGAAGAGGGTATTTATAGTGTATGAAAAATGTGGTTTAGGAAGGTAAATTTTGAGGGATAGTATGGGATAAAATATGTTTGTGAATTTTGGGAAGTATAGGGTGAAAAGGGTCAAAAAGTGATTAAGAAAACAGTACCCCCGACCATCAGATGGCCGGTCCCCTTAATTAGGGGCCGGTCCCCTTAATCATTAATGGGGCCGCCTTATATAATTAAGGGGGCCGCCTATCTGGTGAATCCCAGAATGCCAGAAATGGGTTTTTGGCAGAAAATTTTCAGAAAGGTTGTGTTTTTGGATTTGGATTCAAGTAAGTTCAACTCTTTGTGGCAATATAGGGTATACTATTCATAAATGTAGAGAATGTTATAAAAATAAGTAAAGTAGACAAGTAATTTCTAATATTCATGCAATCTACTAATTGGCCAATTAATTTAAACAACCAAGGAAGCAATAAAGCATACTAGTTAAATAAGCAACTATATGAAAATGCTAACATGTAGACTAGTGCAAACATATTGATGAGTGCTTACAAGTAACAAGTAGGAAGGTATGATTATATGGACTTCAAGACTTGTTACAAACAAGATCCATATGGGCAAACCATGATTCTCAAGAAATGATTTGATTAAATTGTGAATGTCATTTCCATAGAAGTGTATGACACATGTGAGATAATCAAATATTTTTTTAATAAAACGTTTTTAGTTTTATTCAACAATGCTTTGAAATAGATTTAAGTGTGCATTGGAATGAAATGGATTGAGTTTTGCTTCATAACATGTTGATAATTTTGAAAAAAAAGTTTCCAATCTCGATTTTGATTAAAATAAAGTTATGGTAGATTATAGTAAAACATGTTGTTTGAAGAAAAATGAGATAGATATTTGAAAATTTTATTATTCAAAGCGAGAGGTTTTAAACATGATATTTTAATTTTGATAGCAAGAAATTACACGTGAAGAATTTGAAATAGAAACTTATCATACTCAAGAGAATCAGTTTGAGCCCATTGACACATATAATCATCTTTAATGGCAACTAAGGATATGGAAGAGTGAAGGTAGATTCTAATGATCTAAATGCAATATGATTGAGGGGGATAAAGTAAATCATCTATAGATACAAGATAGATATATGTATATATATGTATACTAAACACATCATAGTATTAAGATACTAACAAGTCTTAATTATAGCACATCTATTAATGCAACTAGAAAGGTTATAAAGCTAAAGTAATAAGTATTCTACTATGGATCATAGATGATTTCCATCATAAATGATGAAACAAAAAAAACAGTAATAGACTTAAGATCAAGAGGATCAACTAGCCTAATTTCATGTATACATTTATTAGTATTAAGGGTATATGAACAAGGCAATCTATAAATTTAATCATATTAATATACTAATTATAGCATACTCTAATATAATGAGATATTGACAAGTTTTTGAAAAGAAAACTTACCTGAGGTCCAGCTTTTCTTAAAGAGTGGGCATGAGAGTGTTAGAAGACATCTTAAAAGTTTGCCCAAAGCATGTCGAAGTAGCAAAGTAAAATCCCAACGCAATAAAGATCAAGGAAGCTTGATCCAAAATACTTAATCGATCACAATAATCATCACAAGTCGTGTAGATCAAGAATAGTTGTGCTTGAATCCTTCGTCTTGAGGTAGTAACGAACACACCATAAAACCAATACTCCAAAAGTGAAGAACAAAACGCCGAAACAATAAATGACCGCAACAACGTCATAAGCAAATCGTGTGTAGAATGTGAATCAGAGTAACAAGAAACAATAGTCGTCAAATGTAAGAGAGCAAGGTGAGCAATCCAAAAAGTAATTGTCTCTTCGTTCGTTAACTACCTAAACATGAAAAAGAGCTTGGTACCCAGATTCTCATGGGTCCGAAATGGTTAGTTAAGAACATCCATTGCATTTAAAATGCACATGATGAGGATGTCGTCGAGAAGTACAAGAATTCATTGAACGTTTGTTTTAACTAACAAACAATGACTTTCTTGACTAGAGTGAAAAAAAAAATAGATGTAAATAATATTAGTTCTAAATTTCTCCACTAGGTTTAACAAATTTTATTTATTTTGATATATTTGTTAAAGGGTCATTTGCGGTAAATCCTAAACTGGTTTTATCATAAATTGATTTTGAGTGTTAAGTAGATATTTTAAAGATTTAGAACTATTTTCGAATTTGGCTAACATTTTTGCTTTTTCATTTTTATTTTTAATTTCATGTTTGTAATCTTGGCATTTTTTACATTCAAGATCAATTTCATTATTACTTTCAAGTCTAGACATTTTATCTTCTAAAATTATTTCTTTTTCAAAGTTATTTTCAATGGAAATTGAAGATCCAATTTTAAAAGTGATTTTTGAGTCAATGTTGCAAAGATGTTTGAAGTTGTTTTCCAATTTTGAAAATTCTAATATAAATTGATCATAGCAAAAATGTTCGGTTTCGGATTGTACCTTATTTGTAGTTGTACAATCTTCACATACTATATGTTGATCAATTCCATCGTCCATGTCGCTCCACGTTTTATTTGTAGTTTCGCTTAGATCTAGAAGCATGTAGTCCTTGCCAGCAATACTTGTATTCACACTTGTTTGAATATTCTTACAAGCCATATTTTCATCATCTTCTTCGTCCCTGTTGAACCATGATTTATTTACACTCTTTCTTCGGATTTGGCTTATGTATTCTTCGTTATTGATACCTTCAATGATTACATTTGAACTAGTAGTACATGTGTTTATTTCAACTAGATATTTATCTATTAAATTTTCTAGAGTAACTATTTCTTGTGCAATATCAAGTTTATCATCTTTGGTTTTACATTTCTCTTGGTGAAACTTTAAAAGACATTTCCAAGTATCATTTGCTGTTTTACAAAAGAATAATCTTTCATATTCAACTCTTGGTAGAGTTTTGAAAATAAGTAATTTAGCTTTAGTATTTTTATCAATCGTTGTTTGAAGATTATTATATTTATTTTCAAAATCCATTTTGGTTGGTTGAAGATCACCAATTGAAATGATATGCCAAAGATAAAGATCTATTGATTTCACATAATTTTCAAATTTATTTTTCCATTCAAGAAAATGATCATTTTCAAATAATGGTGGTTTTTGCGTAAATTCCCCTTCTAAATATTTTTCAAATTCCATAGATCGTTACAAGTTTTTAAAATACAATATATTTTAAAACTCTTTCTAGATGTGGCTCTTGATACCAATTGTGGAAAACTAAAAGGGGGGTTGAATAGTTTTACTTCTTTTTCATTTTATTTGTTTTATAAAAGTTTGCTTCTAAAGAATAGACGTAAATTTCAAAACTCTTTAATGCAAAAATATAGATACTAGTTTATTTACGATTTTTGTATAAACACTACTTATATATAATGTTGGGAAAGAATTTACAATTTCATATATCATATATTAGCATATATATGTATATGTGTTTTAATAAGAGTTTATGTACTTGGTTTGTTTTTATAAAATTAATGTTATGAATGAATCCTAGTTTGATCTTTATGTGAAATCAATATATGCACAACACAAGCAATTATAATTATGTATGAAATGCTAACAAGTAAATAATCAAAGAGTGAGAGATGGAAAGATCAAACCGAGAGACAAAGGATTTATAGTGGTTCGGCTACAAGGACACCTTCCTTGCCCTACTCCACTCCACGAGTCACCTACTCGAGAGTTTTCTTCACTAGATCAAAAACCTCCCTTATGGCGGAGAAAGCCTTGCACACCAAATTACACACCACAACTTCGTCACAACTCAATCACAACTTCTACACAACTTCTTCACACCAATCTACTTCACATCAATTCTTCTTCACACCTTTCTACTTCACTCCTATCTTCTTCACACCTTACTACTTCCTAACTCTTCTTCTTCACGCCACTTGTTTCTTCACACCTTCACTACTTAGTACTATCCACTACTCCAAGATATATACTTCTTCACAACTTCTAGGCTTCAAGGTCTTCTCAACTTCAAGGCTTCAACTTCTTTGTCTTCACAACTAATCTCTACTACAATATACTACCACTTCTTATTACTTCTACCACTAATCCTATGCAACTCTACTTCTTCACTTCTAGTATCACTTCACACCTTCAATAAATCTAGATCCTATATCTAAATCTAGCTAACCAATGTATACACTATATTCACCAAAGAATGAATGATATACAAGATGAAATGATCAAACAACTTAGATAGCAAGATGATACTAAGTTGTAATACTTTTAGTCTTGATAAATAGAAGTACTCTTCTCTTTGCACTTGAATGGATGGGGCTTTGAATCACTTGGAAACAAAGTCTTATGAATTATATGATCAAAGGATTTTTCAGATGGAAATGGAGGTTTGAATCAGAAATTTTTAGTGCAAAAAGGTAGGGAAAAGTTCCAGATTTAAGGTGGTATTTATAGGCAAATATTTCTAACAACTGGAGCGTGCCGGTCCCCTTAAATCATGGCCGGTCCCCTTAATTTTAAGGGGACCGCCCCTTATAATTAAGGGGGCCGCCCAGCTGTAACGGCCTGAAACTTTGTCTTTTAGTGGGGAAAATTTATTTGGTGAAAAACTAACTGATTTTGGTTAAAAATTTGAATTCATATATTTAGTATGATTAAAACATTTTTCTTTATTACCAAAAGTGTTTTTCAAAAATATATAATAAGTTTATATATTAAAATAAACTTTGTAATAATTAATTAAATACCCCTTTGATCTTATAATGCATTAGACACTTTGTTTATTCATACCTTAAGTGATTAGATGGTAAAAGTGATTATTTACTACTAAATACTTGTTTACGTCATGATCTTTGGTTTGATGGGTTTTCGTTTTGTGATTATCAAAACATAGAGATATCGAAAGATATGAATAACGTTTTTAGTCATTTATTTATATCAACAATTTAAGTGATGTATAAGTGATATAGGTGAGTTTTAGCACTAAATCCCTTTGTGTAAGTGGTTTTATTGTGATTTGGAAAGTTTGGAATTTGGGAAAGTTCATTTTGATCACCTTTGTGGTGTAGAAATGACTTGTGTAGTTTTTTGTGTTTTTGTGTTTTTGCGTAATGAGTCTTCGTTCAAGTATTTGAGCGTTAGCAAGTTACGAGGAGTTTGTTTTTATGAGTTATGTTTCAAAAGAGTGTGGAATTCTATTTTTGGAAACTTTGTTTTAAAAATGATAATTTTTCCGGTTGTCGTAAAAGTTGAGGTTTATCGCGTAAGACGCTAGATTAGCTACGGGTATTTATAAAATATGAAAAGTATGAGGTTTTGAGTGTAACAAATAAATTTAATAAAAAAAATAAAAATATATGTATGTATATGGTAAAAAAATCAGCTAGAAGTGATAAGGGGGAAAAAGGAAACCCAATTTGAGTCCAAATATGACTCTTAGGCCCCAGGATTATCCATAATTGATATAAATACAAACCAAACAACCCTCAAACGTTTTTTTTATGCTTTTGGTCGTTCAAGGGAGGCCAAGGAAGAAGAAAAAAATTAGGGTTTATAATTTGGAAGCAATAATCAAGAATCAAGGTAAAATTGTTAAAATACATGTTCAATTGTTTGATTAATTATTCAAATTCATGTAAAATTAAGTATGATGGATCTAGGGTTTGTAAGTTTCTGTAATTAATTAATTAAAACATGTTGGGATCAATTAATGATTATATTATGATGATTGGTAAAGAGAATTGAGTGTAAAACACGTTAGTTTATGTGTTAGGGTTTGGACAGAAAACTATGGCTGTAAAGATGTGAGTGTAAATAACAGATGGTGAAGAGTTAAGTCACTAATTTTAGGTCTAAATTGAAGTTTAATGAAAGAGCTTTCCAAAATGTCCAGCCACGATTGATTTCAAGGTTGGGAAGTTGGTCTTTTGATTTTTCTTTTTTAAGGTGTCAAAGCTGTCAAACCGGGACAGAATTTTGGTAAAAGTTTGATAGTGTTTTGTGGTTGTAAAAGTGGTATTTTGACTAGGACTTCTAGAATATTTAAGTATTAGGTTATATTAGACTACCACGAAAAGGATTCGCGATAAAAACTTGTGGAAGTATTTTATGTTAATTAAAACTTTTTGGTGTGCGTTCAGATCCGAATTTGAGTAGTTGACAAGTTTGATTTTCTTTTGAGTATTTGTGTGTGTTATTTGTAACAATTCACATTTTCCGGTTAACTTCTATTCCCGAAAATTTTACTATTCACTTTTCACTATTCACTTTTTACTATTCATCTCAGAAATTTTTATTTCATATTCTCGTAAGTTAAACTATTTTAATGATAATCCGAGAGTTTGACGCTCGTCGGATCATTTCTTCAAAAATCACAACCGTGTCCGAGATTTACTTTTAGGTTTAAACGTCATTCTAGCATCCCGATATGTCCATAAAACATTATAAACAATAGAAATATGATTTTCTCTCATTTTAGGACAATTCCAAAAGTTTTGGAATTTTACGTTTTCCAGTTCAGCGTTTTACGCGAATTACGCGTTTTAGACCCGTGTTTCCAGTTTTTAGCAGGGTTTTAGCACCCGATAGAACCTACCACTCATTTCATATTTTATTATGGAGTATATTGATAAGTTCTAGCATATTTATAAGTTTTATATTTTTAGGATACCCGGTTTTACGTTTCGTGACTTAAAAACTTACAGTTAGCATTTTACGGAGTCAAAACTAGCTACATACTTAGGATATTATCATCCAAAGACCATGACTACTCATCTAGTCACCCTTATCCCATTTAAACCGACTTAGGGGTGGGGGAGTCACCATGTGTGGTTAAATCTTGACCATTGATTCTTTAGATCATTACAAGTGTCTTAAACTAACCATGGTTAAATTCTAACCCAATATATGGTTAACTATTTTTCCTACCCTATAAATACCAAGCTAAAACACATAGAAAACTTGCACCACACCTTCTTATAACCTTCAAGTCCTAAAACCTAAGGCACTTTTCTTATATTTTGTAAGAAAGTTAACTAGTTTTTGAAAGAAAACTAGTGTTTGATCTTCAATCTTGGAAATTTTCTAAGAAAAGTTGTTATAACTTTAAAGTCTCCAAAAAGACGTCGTTATAATCTTCAAATAGCTTTGGACTTCAAGAAGGCGTCGTTATAATCTTCAAATAACCTCGGTTTATCATAGATTGCAAAGGGTATAGCTTAAGTCTATCAAAGTCCGTACCTTACTAGTTACTTACCTTTCTTTTAGAAAGCCTCAAGTTGTAAGCAAACCCTAACATACTTTCTTGCTTAATTATCATTTTCATGCTCTTTGTGTTCCTTTCATGCTATATATGTTCTTGTTATTGTGTTCATGATGTTTAAAAATGGATAAAACAAGTATTGGTATACATATGTTAACTTATGACAAGTAAACAAGCAAACTAGTGATTTTTATGGAGAACCACGACCAAAATAGTATAACTTTGATATTTGACACTTACTTACTGTTAAAGAGGACTTAACAAGGAAAACATAGCAATTTGAATCACCCCAAACGAGTACACGAGTCAAAAGATACGGCCATAAGAAGTTAGCGACACCAAAACGCCGAAACTGCCTATACCCTACTGTTTTGCATTCTGCCAATTTGAAAGTCACTCTTCTGATCCGATTCATCAAAAACTTAAAACACGAAAGTTGTCCGGAACGACGTTTTCGTTCAGGAACAAAGAAGCTCGAGCCCTGAAAACGCTTTCTGAGTGATAATTTTCTTCAAATTCTTAACAGCCCATTTTTAGACCAAAGTTACTATATAATGATTGTAATTAGATGAGATCAAGAGGTCTAATGACCTAAAGCCAAGACCACAACCATGGCTAAAGCCAAGGTTGAGTCTCAAGACCAAGGTCATGGAAAAGCCACGACTAAAGACCATATAACTTTTAAAGATCAAAACTTATATATATGTTATCAAATACTACAATAGTAGGGAGCCTCATGTGAGGAGTTCATTAAGTAAGCCGTCGAGATGAGTTGTGGATTTACGAATTAAAGTGTCCTGGCTCCTCGAACGTTTACTCCATGACTTCTGAATTATGTCGGCCCGAACGGTAGTAAGAGATATACAAACTATACATGTTTCATAGACCACTTATATTCAAATACTTACACTATATACTAAGTACTACATCATGAACATTATGCAAGACATATATAGGCAATTCTTCGTATTCTTAGACGTTACTCCAAACCTAAGTCGCAACGTTCTATTATAGGTTGTTCTTAGAGACTTTCGCGATTCGACTACCACTTTCATTTCTCATTACATAAGCTTAAGGTGAGTCATAGCCCCTACTTTTTCATACTTGTTTTAACTCTTTGGGGGGGATACATGCACAACTACTTGCTTACTTGTAGAAATACTCAAAACATTTATACTTGATTGTCTTATACTTGATCGCATTATACTTGATGTCATATATACATGATTGCATTTTACTTGATTGTGAGACTTCCAGTGGCTTCAGATTAAGTTGCTGGATGACCATTGAGACTTCCGGTGGCTCCAAATTAAGTTGTTGGATGACCATTGAGGCTATTGATACATCCTAACATTTGCGAATGTTGGATACATCATAAACGTGAGGTCTTCGGAGATGAAGTGTAGACTCACGACTAATTGCTAAACTGTTTTGATGAACTTATACATGTCTTTATTATACCATATATATTAGCAGTGGGTTGTGAACACACAGGTTACAAGTCTCTTATGGTGGGACTTGCAACTGAGTGGATTCACAATGCCTTTGCTATGTGAACATTCTTTAAGGCTTTTCAACTGTTTTAAGACAAACTCTATGAACTCACCAACCATTGTGTTGACACTTTAGCATGTTTATCTCAGGTTAGTAAGACGATAGCTAGTGCGTGGAACTTAGAGTCAAGCTGCATATTCTGAAGACTTACGCTTTTATCATTTACCATTCAACATTTTGTATACATTTACGTATCTTACTTTGGAATCTCAAGTTTGTGACTTTGAATTCTTTAATCGAATGGTAACTTTTCAAAACGTCTCATTTAGAGTTCGTTTTCTATAACTTGTACTTTGTATTATGAAGTAGCACCCCTATGACACAGTCTTCCGCTGCGGTATTTTGGGGGTGTTACATTATTGGTCCATTGCCTTCTGGGATTATCTTCTATGCTTATGAGAGACCATGGTGGATTTTTGGTGTGAGTTGTTGAGCTTTATTTTTCGTGATTTTATGTGGGCGAATGTACCCAAAAATTCTGCGTTTTCTGATTTTAAGAGTGCAAGGGATTTAGTGAGTGTTTTATGGTGGTGGTTAGTATGGTGTCTAGGAGATCCATGGTGGGTCATATGAATCTTAGACATCCATCATATATGTATTACATGGGTTGTAGCTTTTAGCATGACCTTGCGTAATGTGGATTATTTTTGTGTGCTATAGATTGTGAATTGTTTTTGTGAAAGCTGCGGAGTTTAAGGTGAGTTCATAGTCCCATATTTTTACCTTCGTTTTAAACTTGGGATGGGAATGATGCTTGTCTTAAATGATTTGAATTACTGTGATTATGTGTATGTGTGTTAAGAGCTTGGACTTATAATGTTATCGTATTTGTGCTATATGTGAGTGATATTGTTATGTTGTGTGATTGCTGTGTGGTCCAATTGGGAGGGTGCTTACCCTGTTGCTCGTATATACGACCTAATTGGAGAGTAGCATCCCTACTCACTTTTATGCTGTGTGGTCCGATCGGAGGGTATTAATTTACCCATTTTTTTGGAGCGGGGGTCATGTTTCGGCCCGGTATGTTGTGAACTTGGATCGGTGGGCACGTTCCGCCCGATGGTTGCCTTATGTGTGATGTTGCCTTATGATACATGTAGCTTATATGATAACTATAATTATTTGTCCAGTTATATTTTATAATCACAGTGATTTTTGTTGCCTAGCGTGTTTGAGTCTTAAACCTATGAATCTCACCAACGTTATGTTGACATTTTAAGCATCATTTTCAGGTGAGCTTTCTATGGATAAGATAGAAGGATGAGATTAGACGAGACCCTACTTGCATTGGAAGTGATTTATCATCTATGCTTGGATTTTTGGATTGTTTTGGATTATGTTTTGGTTATGTTGTTTTAGGGTATTGTTACGACACTTCGTGTCTGTACTTGCTCTATTTTATGCATGTAGTTATTCTCTATATAGACACCATGTGTTGTGATGATATCCATGAAGTTACACCCGCGCATTTCCGCCGTGGCGGGGTGTGACAGTTCCACGGTTTGCCGGGTGACGATGCTAACAAGCATCTAGATAAATATTTAACCGTCTCCCAGAGCATGAAACAAAATAGCGTCACCGAAGACGGCCTGCGTTTATACCTGTTCCCATATTCTCTCACTCATCATGCGACTTCTCGGTTTGATCGACTTCCTAAGAATTCGATCCATACCTTTGATGAGATGGTTACTAAGTTCTTGGCTAAATACTTTCCACCATCTATGGTTACAAAGCTGAGAAACGATATTAGTAACTTCAGACAGCTTTCCGACGAGTCCTTATTTGAGGCATGGGAACGCTACAAACTTGCTATTGATCGGTGTCCCAATCATAACATGCTTCTTGTCACCATTATTGATACCTTTTATAATGGTTTGACACTTCGTCATCGTGACACCATCAATGCTGCTGCTGGGGGCACCTTTACGAAAAAGACCCCTGAAGAGTGTTATGACTTAATCGAAAACATGACTTCCTATCACAATTTATGGGACTCCTCTGCAGAGAGGAATGACTCATGTAAGTCAGTCACTCCGGCAAATAATGAAATAGCTGCCCTTACCAGAAAGTTTCATGATTTGTCTGCTGCGGTTCTCCGAATTCACCAGACAAATCACAATAAGCAGAATAAAACTATCAGTTGTGAAACCTGTGGTGGTCCATACCCGTACCATGAGTGCCCAGCCTTCGGTGGCTTCACTCAAGAGAACATATTCGCAGCCCAAGGTTCCTACAATACGGGAGGTAATTCTTACTAACCGCAAGGGGACCGAAATCTGTTGAGTTATCATTCCAATAACTACATTGGACCACCTGGATTTAATCAATCCCAGAACCAAAATGGTCAAAACAGAAACCAGAACTTTAACCAGAATCAGAACCAGAACCTAATGAACCAAGGTTTTAACAACCAAGGGAATTTCAACTCTGGTCAACACCAGGTTCAACAAAATCAAAACCAAGGGAATTATAACCGTAATCAGGGTCAGAACAATTACCCTCAGGATAATTTTCAACAACCAAATCACTTCCAGGGTAATAACAACCAGCAACATGGGAATTTCCAGAACAATCGGGCTCAAAATTTTCCAAACCAAAATCAAGCCATTGTTCCAACTGGACCATCATCTGATGAGTTATTAAAACAGTTTATGAAATCCCAAAATGAACTGAACAAAGTGCTGGTCAGTCAGATCTCTGAATTGAAGAAGTCTTTAAATGATCGACCCTCGGGCTCAAGTACTTTACCTAGCAACACGATCGCTAATCCGAGGGGCGATGTAAAGGCGATCACCACAAGAAGTGGAGTTTCTTATAAAGGACCCACAGCTCCGTCTACCTCTTCTCCTATCCAGGTAGAGGAATGTGAAACTGAGGATACTACGGATACAGTACTTCTTACTAATAACGGAGATACCAATAACATCCCTCCTCCAGTTGTCCCGGTCCCGACTCCCCCTAAAAGAGTCGTTTTTGAAACTCCCGAAGGTCCTGTTGAAAATCCAAAAGCCAACCCAAAACCATCAATTCCATATCCCTCACGATTGCAAGACCAGAAGCTCCATGAAAAAGCTAATCATTAGATGGAAAAATTCTTTCAAATTTTTCAAGAACTACACTTTGATATTAGTTTTGCGGATGCTCTTCTTTTAATGCCCAAATTCGCATGGACAATCAAAAACCTATTGAGCAATAAAGAGAAACTGTTTGAGATGGCACGAACTCCACTCAAAGAAAACTGCTCTGCAGTTCTGTTGAAACAGCTTCCTGAGAAGCTAGGAGACCCCGGGAAATTTCTAATACCATGTATTTTCACAGGGATGGTTGAGTGCTTTGCCTTGGCCGATCTTGGTGCAACCATCAACTTAATGCCCCACTCAGTTTGGAAAAAGCTCTCTCTTCAGGAACTCAGTCCCACATGCATGACTCTCGAGCTTGCAGACCGTTCAATTTCATGTCCCCTTGGTATTGCCGAGGACATATTTGTAAGAGTGGGAAAGTTCCATTTTTCGGCAGACTTTGTCGTTGTTGATTTCGATGCGGATCCAAGAGTTCCTCTCATTCTTGGGAGAGGGTTCTTAAGGACGGGTCGTGCATTAATCGATGTTTTCGATGAGGAAATCACGTTACGAGTTGGCACTGAAGCGATAACGTTCAACCTTGATCAAACCTTGAGATACTCCTCGAATTATGATGATGAGTCGGTCAACCGAATTGATGTCATTGACATTGCATCCGAGGAGTATCCCACTCCCTCTTCTCACCCCATAATCGCTAATTCTTCTGTTTCCCTCACTCCATTTGAGGGAAGTGATTTCGTCCTTGAGGAAATAGAGGCCTTTCTCAAAAGTGAATCGGTTCCCGAAGGAATTGATAACCAAGAGATTGACCCGGAGGGGGATATCTTTCTCCTTGAGAAATTATTAAACAAAGATCTCTCCTCTTCCTGTTCTACCTCAACAACTTCATAACGCGGAAATCAAATATGTTGAGAAAAATGATGATTTCCCCGAGGTCAAACTTAAGGACCTGCCTCCTCATCTAGAATATGCATTCTTAGAAGGTAACAATAAATTACCAGTCATTATTGCAAAAGATTTAAAGGATGAGGAGAAAACCGCGCTGCTTAAGGTATTAAAGTCCCATAAACAAGCAATTGCTTGGAAGCTCTCAGACATAAAGGGTATTAACCCGGATTTTTGTACACACAAAATCCTAATGGAGGATGACTTTAAGCCTGCCGTGCAGCATCAAAGAAGGGTAAATCCAAAAATCCACGAAGTTATCAAACTTCTCGATGCTGGATTGATTTACCCAATATCAGACAGTCCTTGGGTTAGCCCAATACATTGTGTTCCAAAAAAGGGTGGCATTACGGTTGTCACAAATGAGGATAACGAGTTGATACCAACTCGGTTGGTTAGAGGGTGGCGAGTATGTATCGATTACAGAAAACTTAAAGAATCCACCCGCAAGGACCATTTTCCTCTACCCTTTATGGATCAAATGCTCGAGAGACTAGCGGGGAATGAGTATTATTGCTTCCTCGACGGCTTCACGGGTTACTTCCAGATTCCCATTGATCCACAGGATCAAGAGAAGACTACCTTCACATGCCCTTACGGGACATTTGCCTATCGTCGCATGCCTTTTGGGTTATGCAACGCTCCGGGCACTTTCTAGAGGTGTATGATGGCTATTTTCCACGACATGATCAGGAAAACCATGGAGGTATTCATGGATGACTTCTCAGTCATCGGGAATTATTTCGACTCATGCCTCTCCCATTTAGAAAAGATGCTTCAACGTTGTAAAGACACAAATCTTTGTCTAAACTGGGAGAAGAGCCATTTTATGGTTAAGGAGGGCATTGTCCTCGACCATAAAATTTCAAAAAGTGGGATTGAGGCCGATAAGGCCAAAATTGATGTTATTGCTAAGCTAACTCATCCCACCACTGTTAAAGGCATAAGGAGTTTCCTCGGCCATGCCGGGTTCTATCGAAGATTCATTCAGGATTTCTCTAAAATTGCCCGGCCCATGACTCATCTTCTTGAAAAGGAAGCTCCTTTCATCTTTTCCCCCGAGTGCATTGAAGCTTTTTCTACTTTAAAGAAAAGGCTTACCGAGGCACCGATCCTTGTTGCCCCCGACTAGGACTTACCCTTCGAACTTATGTGCGATGCTAGCAACTTCGCTATAGGTACAGTTTTGGGGCAACGCAAAACAAAACATTTTCAGCCAATACATTACGCAAGTAAGACCATGACTGAAGCTCAAACGCACTATGCCACTACAGAAAAATAATTATTAGCTGTGGTATATGCCTTTGAGAAATTTAGGCCTTACTTAATCCTAACCAAATGCGTGGTGTATATGGACCACTCGGCTTTGAAATACCTGTTTGCTAAACAGGACGCAAAGCCAAGACTGCTCCGTTGGGTCCTGCTCCTTCAGGAATTCGATATAATCATACGAGACAAAAAAGGAGCAGAGAACCTTGCTGCTGATCACTTATCCCGGTTAGAGAATCCTCATCAGGATATTCTTGAGAGAAAAGAGATTAATGAAACCTTTCCTCTGGAGACTCTCAATCTAATCTCTACCCGGGATAATACCACTACCCCATGGATTGCCGATTTTGCAAATTACCATGCGGGTAATTTCGTTGTGAAAGGGATGTCATCCCAATAGAAAAGAAAATTCTTTAAAGATATTAAACATTACTTCTGGGATGACCCCTACTTGTTCAAAATATGTGCGGATCAAGTCATCTAACGGTGTATCCATGGCCAAGAAGCCATGGAAATACTTAAAGCTTGTCATGATGGACCCACTGGGGGACATCATAACCCAAACTACACCGCCAAAAAGGTGTTTGATTTAGGATTCTTTTGGCCCACAATCTACAAAGACGCCCATGAACTTATCAAAACCTGTGAGGCTTGCCAGCGTCACGAGAATATTTCCAAAAAGAATGAGATGCCGCAAAATGCCATCCAAGTCTGTGAAATATTTGATATGTTGGGCATTGACTTTATGGGGCCGTTCCCGTCTTTACGAAGGAACAAATACATACTCGTGGCTGTCGACTATCTGTCAAAATGGGTTGAAGCAAAAGCTTTACCTACCAACGATACTCGAGTAGTCGTTAACTTTTTGAAGTCTCTCTTTTCCAGATTCGGGACTCCTCGTGCCATTATCAGTGATCGTGGCACACACTTCTGCAATGAACAATTTGCAAGAGTGATGTTGAAATATGGTGTAACTCACCGTCTTTCTACTGCATACCACCCACAAACAAGTGGGCAGGTGGAGGTCTCGAATTGGGGTATTAAAAGAATTCTTGAGAGGACGGTGGGAGAAAACCATGCCTCTTGGTCGGATAAGCTGGATGATGCATTATTGGCTTTCCGCACTGCTTACAAAACACCCATCGGGTGTACTCCATATAAGCTAGTGTATGGGAAAGCATGTCATCTTCCGATCGAATTAGAACATGAGGCCTACTGGGCCTTAAAACATGCAAATTTCGACCTTCAGACAGTGGGTGATCACCGCAAGGTTCAACTAAACGAATTAAACGAACTTCGTGATCAAGCTTATGAGAATTCTTTGATTTACAAGGAAAAAACCAAGAAGATCCACGACTCAAAAATTAAAAACCGTGTATTCAACATCGGTGACAGAGTCCTTCTCTTCAATTCATGATTGAAGATATTCTCAGGAAAGCTTAAAACTCGTTGGTCTGGGCCATTCACTGTAACAAGAGTATTTCCATATGGAACTGTTGAGTTATCTCAACCTGACGGTTCCAACTTCAAAGTGAATGGCCATCGGTTAAAACACTACTTTGTGGGGGACATACCACCAATGGTTGTCCCGGATCTCCAAACTTTCCCCATGAACCAATGAATTCGGGGATCGAGTCAAGCTAGCGACTCGATAAACAAAAACAGTAGCATGTATAAGGGATTTTCACCCTAAGTGTGGGGGAAGTTACCCCTGCTATGGTTCACCATGTATAAATCTCCATAAAAATAAACTAAAATAAAATAAAAATAAAAAAGGTATGTATATTTCTATATAAATAAAGTGAAAAATGTTATTTCCACATTTAGCTTATAATATTTTCCCTTTCCGTTCAAAGAGTCGGCATAATAGCCGGGACTTTGAATATTGAAAACAATATTCAACTCTAAGTGTGGGGGGGGGGGGGGGGGGGGGGGAATTCTAGTGAATTTTATCACATTATATCTTCTAGTACCCCCGTTTTTAGCCAAAATTTTAAAATTTTTTTCACTTTTTTTCAAAATTTTTGTGGTTATCAATTCGCCTTGTCTAAGCCACAAAAGGACTGGCTAATCCAGGAGCAAACGGCTCTTGGTAAAGATATCTCAAAACCGTTGATGGCTTACAATTTGCCAAAAATTGTATGGAATTCAACTCTCCATATCTTAAAAAGTAAAGAGTTGGCTAGCCCGCAAGGTTATGGCTTGTGGTAAAGGCATTGGAAAACCGTAATTGGTAATCAACTCACCAAGATGCTAATAATTGTATCAAGAGTTGGCTAGTCCAGAAGCAAAAGGCTTCTGGTAAAGACAAATCGAATCCGTTGACAGCTTAATATTTGCTCAAAATCATATGGTTATCCGTGTACCATAGTTCTTACTTGAACTGAAACATTTGGCTACTCCAGAAGTGATGGCTTTTGGTAAAGAGATGAAATCCATTAAATTTTCATAAAAGATTGCTAGGGACTAGCAATAGTTTAGTGTGGGGGATTGATGAGTGTCTAAATACTCATCATTTCTTTAACATTTAGACTACAAAATCTGCCAAAAACACTTTGAAATATCACAAAATACTACAAATATCACGGAAATGTGTTTTTATGTGATTCAGATACAAAAGGATTGAAATCAATTGAAAAACATGCAAAATATACATAATTGTCAGTTTCAGTCCCTGGAGTTTCATAAATTGGCAAATCTAGTCCCTGGTTATTCAAAACATGTAAAATATCATCAAAGGTCCTTAGGGATTCACAAGTTGTCAAATGTAGTCCTTTAAAGTTAAAAATTGCAAAATTACAACTTGGGTCCCTGAAGTTTCAAAAATGGCAAAACAAGTCAGCCGTGTTTTAAAAATTGAAATTTAACATCTTAAGTCCTTGGGGAATTAAAACTTGGCATGATTGGTCCTTATGATAACTATGAGAAAATTACATGTTCAGCCCTTCAAAAATCAAAAAATTACACAATAGGTCCTTGGGCTTAATAACATACAACCAAACCGGACCCTTAATATCTAAAACCCAAAAATCCAAATCCAAATAAAAACCCTTACCAGCCCACCCCTTTCCCAAGCCCAATCAACAAAAGCCCAACCCCTTTAAATAATAAAAACGAGGTTTGACCCGTTGACCCTGGCTCATCCCCACCTTCTTCAACCTCCTTTCCACCTCCTGCTTCACCACCATCCACCCTCCACATCCACCAGTTGCACCCTCCTACTCCACCTCATTACCCTCCCTGTCACCCTCTAAACCAAACCCTTTCCCCTGGTTTTGCACCAGGGGAGGACACGTATCACACCTACAATCTCCACCACCCCTACACCTTGCCAAACCTTACACCACCACCCCTAGCTCACATCTACACTCCATTTTGTCCCCTCCACCATCACTAGTCATCTCAACAGTATTTAAGGCCTAGAAAGCAGCTACAAGTTACGCTTTGGGATTTTGGCGCCAAAAGTATATTAAAACGGCTGTGATCAATTGAAGCAATCCAAAGGCTACAAATTGGTGGGATTCACTCAGAAGGACACGTGGAACAAGTTGGGATGCTATAAAAGGAACAAGAGGCAGAAGAATTAGTATGTAGTTTTAATTTAGTTTTTATGTATGTCGAATAATTTAGTTTCATAGTTTTAGTGTAATATTAAGCTTTCAAACATCATATTTAGTGTTTTCAGTGTTACTTAAATCTTATTCAAGCTTTAATCTCAGTTCTCATTATATTTTCAGTTTATGCTTAAATTTAACTCAAAATTCTCATTTTATTGTAATGTTGTTATTAGAGGTATTATTTGACTTATAATCTCATATAAGTTAATATTATAACTTATTTATTGTATTAGAACTTCCAGAAATTAGTTATCATCATAAACAGAAAAATACTAAAAATACAAAGAAAAAAATAGTGAAAAATAAAAAATCAAGAAAGATGATTCAAGAAGCATGGAGCAGGGTATATTCAGGATTGGCCTTGGTTTAGTAGCTTATTGGAAGCTTTAGGAGTGGTGTATGGACCATGGTTCTTGGTTTTCAGCTGGATATCATTTGTAAGCCATTTATTTGAATTTTGTGATTTTACTGTGCATTAGCTTATTAAGTACTTATTTCTATGTTTTAATGTTATTAGGTATAAGTGAGTAACAACAGTGCTTAATATTTGGTAATTATTCATTAAATAACATTTTGTTAGCCTTTCATAGTTTAACTGTCACAATCATCTTAATATTGAATCATGACCATTTGTTGTTATAGTTGATGATTTTGTGTTCAAATAAGCTTATGATAACATGTTATGACCCTGCAAACCAGTCCTATGGAATAGAGTGCTCATTTGTTACTTAAATTTCTAAAACAGTCATCCTAAAGGGTGTTTGGATTGGCCGTAATCTATGAGATCCAGTTTGCTCTTATTGTTGTTCTTAGTTTAGATATGTCACTTAGGGTAATAATAGGATAGTCAAGCCAAAAAATCAGTTGTCATTTCAGTAAAAAGTCAAAATCTACTTTAAATCTTTAAATTATTTCACTGTGAGTAATTTAGTAGGCATAATCTTGTAATTCAGTGTAATAGTAGTTAATATAGCTTTCTATCATCTAGTTATAACTTAATTTAACATATATAATCAGTAGGATTAATTAGAAGTTCATATAAGTCAATATAAGTTTAAAAGTTAAAAAGTCAAATTTGCATGCTTAGGCAGAAAACCAAAATTTCAAAGAATTTTCTTGAATTTTGTGATCAAAATTAAGCCTTGTGCTTTTTACTAGTTAAAGTCTATCAGTTAATCTTTTCAAATATCCATTTGGCTTATTTTTAGAATTTTAGTTAAGTGCTTATTTGGTGGCTAAAACAAGCCTGCTGGGCAAGTACATGCCCTGCACCAGGGTAATTGACCAAACTTCCAAGGCCCCTCCTAGGCTTATTAGTGGACCCCCTCCCCTTAGAAATTTAGCTTTCTGGATAGCTTATTAGTAGGGCTTCTCAATTTAGGTCTTAGTTTGGATCTCAGCTTATTAGCTCATAGCTTATTTAAGCCTTAAAGTCAGCCTGATCCCAACATGCATACTGAGTAAGTTAGTATATAAGCCCAACTTCAAAGGCACCCATAGTGCTTATTTATGGGACCCAGGGCATGAGCCCTAGCTTTTTGGAAACCCCAATAAGCTGGATTTTCAAATCAGCTCTTACTTTGGATCTCCAATCACCCAAGTGGGCCCCACAAGGCCTGCAAGGTACCCCTTTTGGCCTATTTTGGTCTGAGTAACATGAATAAGTGCTTATTGTTGTTTATTGGCTTATTCCTTTAGCTTATTTAGTTGATTTAGCTTATTTTAGGTACAACTCAGTGGCTTGTAGCTTATTTAACCAGTTGTAGCTTATTGCTTTAAAAAATCCAAGTTTGGCTTATTAAGCCATCTGTTGAGCAAATAAGCTAGTACAAGGCTTATTTGGCTTTTCCAAAAAAAGTGTTTTGTTAGGTCACCATTTTGTAAACACAAGTATAAGAAATAAGATGAGAATAAGAGATGGTTGATTATAAGATTATGAAGAGTGAAAGAACAAAAGTTTCATTAAGATATTCAAATAACCAACAACATTCAAGGTTACATAAGCTTAGTATATATAGGGGAGGAGTAGGGCAACAATCCCTTCCTCCCTCATTCATCTAAAACGTGGGCTTCAAGGCCCATTGGACATTAATACATAAGCCTAGTAACTTAAACATAATGAAATAAATAACTAAGCAACCTATTACAAAAGGTAATGACCGAGACTTGACTAAATACAAAAGTATGTTCCCAACAATCTCCCCCTAAGGGTCGGTCATCACGGTTGCTTGACGTCTTCATCTTAGTCGTTGACTTGTGACATGCAAAACTTTCGACGTCTTCAAAAAATGTTGTGTAATGGATGTACTTTGCTCTATGTCTTTGTTCTTTGGTGATGATGTAGTGATTGTGTGATGAAGTAGTCTGCCATTCGTCACTCCTGCGTCTGTGGTGGTTGTCCGCCATTCCAACATACTCATACATCTTTGGACTTAGACTTACACGTGCACGAAGTTCCTTTTTCATACTCTAAGATCTTTAGTCTTTATACTTTGTAGATTCTTCTTATTGGCGTAGAATCTTTCTTTGAACTTTGTGGTGCTAAGATCTTTGGGGGAGCTTTCATTTGCTTCAAGATGTGTGTATGAGCATGTTGGAATCTACCATCATGGAGGTGATATACCTGCAGATAAACAGTTAGCAATAATCAACCGATACTTACAGATAAGGAATTAGATCTTGTCAACAGCATATTGTGAAGACTCCTTCTAATCCTTATCCAGGCTGTTCCCATATCAGATAATCCCGAAGGAGCTTACGAGACCTACTAAGTAGCTCAATGACTGGGTGAGTCGCTGGGGATCACTCCATGACTGTAGACCGCTATGGAACCACCGCGAACACTAAGCGTAACCCTTGTGGGGTTACCGAAGTGACCTGCTGTCAGGGCTGTTTGATGTTGACCCTGGCAGGAATTTCCGTTCAATCATTGAGAACTACATTTGTAATTCTCTCATAAACGTTCTCGGCAGATTGCTAAGATCTGCGAAGGACTCGATAATTTACAGCTGATGTCCATTGATGTAGAACACCAGTTGTAGAAATACTAAGTGTTCCTAAGAGATCTTTGATGTAGAACACCTTTTTGAGTCTTATGGGGAGATTCACCAAGAACTTTTGATTTTAGAACAAAGTATTTTTATGTTTTGACAAGTGCTCCCCCTCAACAAGTGATTAGGTCTTATTGAGGTGAAATACTTGTCCTTTTGAGCAGAATTATGAATATCATAAAATATTTGATTAATTTTACTCAAAAGTAAGAAGCCTTCGCTCCTTATATTAGGATTGAGGCACTGATGCTTACCTCAGGGTCCTTTCTTTACAAGTTCGGGTTGTACACTATAATTCGTGCACAAGCCATTATGAAGAATAGTATTGACAAATCAAATCAAGTTCTTACAAATTTCTACCATTCTGGTCTCTGAAACGTCAACACCGGAAATCTAGGTCTGCCTCCCACATAACTTTCAAATCTCCTTATCTGATCCCTTCGCTTTAACCGGTTCTCAATCCTTGTGATAAATCTACGAGCTTGTCTGGCCTCATTGGTGTTCCACCTTTTGGAATAGTGCAGTTCAACGTCATTGAGTCGGCTTTTGATTCCATCTCTGACAAACTTCAGTGTTTCATCACAGAACTTGTGGATTTCATCATATGCCATGAAGCAGTTACGTTGGTTGATACTGCGATAGGTGAATCCGAAGGCTGGCTGCTTGATCAAAGTATATTGAGATTCGTGTTGAAGGTTGGGGACATTGTAAAGGTTGGGTTTTGTGAGATTCAGCTTCTTCTGATAACTTTCTACTCCAAGTTGAAGATCTTCTACTCGTTCTTTGATGACGATGTGTCTCATGAAGATAAGTAGAGCAGTGATGAAGGCAAGCTGCATGTCCTTGGGTAGGTTGCACAGCTTTCCTTGGACTTTGAGTAGATACATGTCTTCAATGTCATTAAGAAGTAGTCGTAGAAAGTCTGACTCAGAAATCACGTACTCTTGTTCATCAAGTCTTTTGAGCACGATCTTATTGAGGAAGAAGTACCCGAAGTGAGTGAGGGTGGAGATGAACTGAATGGAAACAATCTTCAAGTCACTCATAACATCTCCCATTGTTTGACTAAGTCTGCTGCTCCGGTAGAATTGTGCACGGTTATCGGGCCAGTGGTGAATCCCGTAAAGTGCATTTCTGTCATATGGCACGAGTTTGTCACTAAACAACATTGTAGCTTCTTCTTCGATTACATTGTTTAAGTAACGAGTAGCGGGAATGGAAAGTGTGAGTGAAGTAGCATATCTTTTCTCGACGGTGTTGCCATGCTGAAGAAAGTCCTGGTCAGTGTTGAAGAAGTAAACATAAGGTATCGTAGGTTCCTTTGGCTTTCCAATCATAGGCAGTGGTTTCGACCAGTCGGTTATGTATGGTGCTGTCTTTCTTGTGACTAGATCGATGCGAGATTCAGGATTGATCCAGTAGATATTTCTTGACATAGCTCGAGCAATATTTTCTAGATGATATTCAAGTTCAATGGAGTTAGCAGACCGATCTTTTAGAAGATTGAACGCATCATTCTTGATTCTTCGTAACTCTTTCTTATTCATCTTTTTCATGTGAAACTTATGTTGAATCAACTGAGCGTATTCCACTGTTCGACCATCGAGAGGTTCTTGATCATCGGCAAGTGGTGGTTGCGAATTAATCATCTTGTCAAACCAGGAGTAATCGGCAGTTTTCTCTTCATCCAGCCAATTAAGAATGTTTTTCGGTTTCTTAGGTTCTTTGTCTTTTGAAGAAGTGTCAGGTTTGTGCTGATGATGTCTTCGTTTCCTTTCTTTCTTCTTTGTAGATGACGGTTCTGGTATTTCATCGGTTTGAGGAATCTCATCTCCGCCGGTGTATTCAAAGTGGTCATGGGCTTTAGGACCGAAACCAGATGCCTTGGGTTGTTGAGAAGATGTTGTGGTAGTCGGAGGAATGACCGGTTCTTTGGGTTGAGATGAGGGTCCTTCGGCTTGCTTTTGTTTCTTTGCCTGTGAGTTAGGATCCTTGTCTTCATCATCTCTTTGACGTTTCAGTTTGTCGGCCTCAGTGCTGCAGGACTCTTTAGACATCTTGGCTTTTAAAGCTTCCAGGACTTTAGCTTCATCAGGTGACAAGGTGAATTTACTTGCCAATTTGTCAAAGAGCTGGGTTTCTAATTCGTCCAGTGACAACTCTGGTTGTGGTAGAGTTGATTTGTCTGCTCGAAGAGTAAATGAGGTAGATCTGATCACTTTCTTGACAGCTTGTTCTGCAAACTTGGTGAGTTCATCTCTCATAGGCGCCAGCAAATCTTTCAATTCTGCAACTAAGTGTTGTTCCATATACTGATGCGCTTGAGCAGCTAATGTAACTTCCATGTTTTCTTGTACATCCTTAGCTAAGAAGGTGTCAACCTTTTCTTGCAGCTCTTGGACGTTCGAATTTAGCTTTGTCAATTCAGCAACTTGACTTGCTAGTGATTCAACTTGATCTTCTAATTCACTTTTCTTCTTTTCATGAACTCTCCTAAAAGCCTTCTCAATCAACTTGGATGCAGCAGAGGCTTTTGTACTTGTGGGTTTCTTGATTGATTCGTCATGTGTAGATTCAGAAGCTGGAGGTGATGATTGTGAAGATTCAATGTGGGTGGTTATGTCCTTATCATTTCCTCTTTGTGATTCGGGTTTATCCTTGGCATCATCTTTCTTTTCTTTGGCTGCCTCCTCCTGTAATCTTTGCACTTCAGCCAGTCTGTCAGCTTCTACCTTAAGCCTTAGTTCTTCTGCTAATTTGGCTGCTTCTGCCTTAAGCCTAAGATCTTCTGCAAGTTTGGCTTCTTCTTCTTGTCTTTTCTTATCTTCTGCAAGTTTGGCTGCCTCTTCAGCTTTCCTGCTTTCTTCCATACGAATTGCTTCTTCCAATTTGGCTTGTTCTAACTCCTCAAGCCTAGCCTCTTCAGCTTCTTGTTTTCTTCTTAGCTCTTCCTCTTGAGCCTTCTCTCTGATCTCCATCTCTTCCATGGTCAAAAGGTATGGAACATTAATATCCATATGGTCCTCCTCTTCATCTTCTCCTCTTGCTGAAGCATCTAGCATTTCTACATCTGTAGGTGATACTGTGGGAGTTTCGTAGATAGTCATAGCAGCATTGGTTCCTGTATCTTGAGTTTGATCAGCTGTAGTGGACTCAGGAATTCTGCTAGATCCGCCTGCTTCGTTTGTTTGAGAAAACATAGGAGGTGGAGGTTGATCCGCTTGGAAGGCGTCTATTTTCCTGTGGAGGAGACCTAAATTAAGAGCTCTTTCATTTTCTTCTTCCACTGAGAGGCCTATGTTAGAGTGAGCAGCTTCTTGTTCAGCAGTCATTGGTTCCTTCAGCTTCTCTTTCCTTAACCTTTCTTCTTCTAATTTAGTGTCTGCTTCAGTTAAAGGTCTTTGATTGAACATAGTTGGGTATTCAGCATTTTCAGCAAATTCATCAATATTTCTGTCCCAATCTTCGAAAGACATGTCCAAATGATCAAGATCTTTAATATTAACCTCCTTGTCGATGTGTGCATAGGCTTCCCTATAAACTGGACCGTCATCGGATTCGGTTTTTGAGTCAGACGGTTTTGGAGAAGGTGGTTGTGTGGGTTCAGGAATAGATTCAGGTTTCCTGACTGGAATTGTGAACTTAAGTGTTCCCCTCTTTCGTGTAGACTTGGTAGAACTTCCAGAGCTCTCAGACTTGCTACCTTTCTTCCCTTTTTTCTGCATGAACGAAGGTAGAATGACTTCGTCTAAGAACCCAACTTTGTCTTCCTTGAGAGCTTGAATGTAGTACTTGTAATTCTTACAAAGTTTCACTTTATCATTTAAGAGACAATCGGGAAATGGTTTTCCTTGTTTACATGTGCTAGTGTCTAGTCTCTTAATCTGTCTGAGAGTGTCCTCATTTCTGAATGTGTTCTTAGCTTCATCATCCAGTCTTTGAGGAATATCGTCATACTCACGAAGGAAGCTTTCGATGAGTAGTTTGGTGAAACAAATGAATGGAATATTAGTAGTTTTGTGTTGTATGTGCCACACAAAATCTTCCCAAATAATGCTAGCATAATCTACCTTTTTGACGTTTGCCAAAGCCCAGAAAAGTTTGAGATGTTGGAGCTTGGGGTGTTCATGACCAGTGTCTCTACCAGATAAAGACTTAGCAATAAGGATATACAATGTTCTCCATGGTTGTGGAAGAAATCTGATGTTGACCTTAGAGTGTCTAGTCACCACTTCTTCTGATTCATCGTAGCCAATATCCCGTAACCATTCTATCAGCTCTTCCTCATTAGGTACTGGATCGTATTCTTCATCTGGGCCAAGTTCGGGTAAACCAAGAACATTTCGAAGAGTGTCTATGTCCACAGTAACTTGTCTCTTATGAAGCATACAAGTAAAGGACTCTTCCCCAAGGTCTAGTTGAAGTGTGTGCCAAAATTGGTGTATGTAGAAGCAAGCAACAGATGTTGATTTGGTGAACAGGATTTTGTTCGGGTGATAGAGGAGAGCATCCACAGCTACAATGCATGAAGATTCATTGCACGTGATTTTGTTGAAGTTGATCCTTAAGTTGTTCTTGCCTATCTTTCTGGAGTAATTCTCGGGAAAGGTTTCTTCCCAGGAGAGTTTTGGTTCAGGTTCTGGTCCATATGGAATGTCATTATGTTGTGCCATCTGAATTGATCATAAACAAACACAAACATAGCAATGATATACTTTGTTAGCTCAGACAATCAATTACATGATTATGCATAACTGGATTGATCAATGGGTGTTTTTGTATTTAATAAATGTTGTTTTATTATGAACTTGAATGTTAGATGTTAAAACTTAGTGGAAACTCATAACAATCAAGTCACAATATGTATTAACAAATACAAGAGATTACATATTTGAAAAAATTACAACACTTAGACATATTTTCATGAAATCAGACAATGTTACGCGTAAGATTGGAAATCCTACGCATAACATTTCTTATGCGTAAGAAATCATTTTATGCGTAAGATAAAAAAAGCTACGCATAACTTATATTTTACGCGTAAGTTCAACCTTTTGCGTAGGATTCATCTTATGCGTAGGAATGAATCTTATGCGTAAGAATGAAGCTTAGGCAAAGGATTGAACCTTATGCGTAAGATATGACTTATGCGTAAATTTTGACATATGCGTAAGATAATAACTTATGCGTAAGAAAAAACTTATGCGTAAGAAATGATCTTTTGCGTAAATATTGTTGTCACAACTCACCATTTCAGGTCATTTCCCAAACTTTAGAAAAATACTATTCATCAAACACTATTCATCATTTTATTATTCATCATTTTTTGTGTCAGTTTGACATTCCGAGAAGCATTTAGAAATTTTACTATTCATAGAACACTATTCATTTCCGGAAATGATTTTCACTATTCACTTGCATTACTGATTTCATCGTAAATTTAGTTTACGGGTATTCAAATTCGCAAAACCGGATTGGTTTAGGTACGAATTCATTTCATTATCAGTAAGGACATTGCAGACGGACTAGAGATGGTCTGCATATCACCAATAGGTCATTTACATGTTATACCACTCTTAGGATTTTCAAATTTATATATTTGATACATTTAACGTTTTTCTTATAATTATTTACACTAAACGTTAACACACGGTTAATAAACACGACGAATATATCTAAATATTTCCACACTGGTCCCGACATATTTTTATATCCATTATATCATCATAAAAGCTATAATATTCATTTACCCAGTATTTTGGAAATTTATTTTTATTTATAACGTAAGTTTATAAATATTACGACGGTTTTCGTGAAAACTAAACAATAATCACCCGAACACTCAATACTTGTACCCAACATATTTTTAACATTTTTATAACTTTATTTTATCCCTAATAACTTCGTTAACATTTATTTCTATCAAACCCGGTACCCGATTTTAACTAATAACACAAATGTACACTTAAACTTCACTCAAATTCCAAATTAAATCACAAGTACCCCAACCCCCCCCCCCCCCCCCCCCCCTCACTCACCCATGACCGGCCCTCTAAGTCCTCACCATGATCACAAGTCAATTTCTATCCTCATGCATTAATGAAATCATATAATACAATATAAACTTTACCTAAATATCTACAAACACAAAATACATATCACTTAACAAATTTTTAAGATCAAAAAGTGCTCTCATCGCTCTCATCCCTCTTTCTCTTCTCCATATCCACGGCCAAACCACAAGGACCAAGAACACCATGATCAAGTGTTTATTTTTCAAAGTTTAAAGCTACAAAGTTGTTCATTTCATCATTCTAGTTAAGAGTTTTGCAATACAAACTCAAGAAACACAAGATTTCTCATCATCTAATCACCTTATATTACAAAGTAAGTTATCAAATTTATTTTCATGATTTCATCTTATATTTACTAGTATCATATGATTCTCATGCTTAATTTCATGCACAAGCTAGCTATACCACATTATTTTTGTTAACTTTTTGATCATACAAAACCTAGAATTGGTTTTAGGTATTCCCTTGTTAAATTAACTTGATTAGTGATGATTAGGAACCCATGGCACCCTAAGAAGGTGTATGGTAGGATTAGATTAGCTTTGTGGTGTTTGCAAGAGATTTGGTGATTGTTAGAAACTAGTTTAGAACTTTGAAAATGGTTTTGGAACATATATTTATACCTACTGTCCCATATTGGCCAACCCAGAAAAATCAGTAAATATAAAGTAAACTTTGGCAAAATTTTTAGAAAATACTTTCAAAAACGAAGCCGTAGGCGAAAGAACGGATTAAAAAGAGTTTATAACGAAGGAGTTATGATTTTTGCAAGTTTATTGACGAAAAGTATTTTTCTGAAAAATTGTTGCTGTTGGACGTTTTTTGTCGGACAAAACGAGGCTTTAGACGTAACCCGAAGGAGCCAAGCTTTCCAAAATATATTAGTACATACTAAGACGTAACCATGGATATAAAGAACAAGTAAAACGGGCTTATAACGACAAAGATATTCACGTTTCACTATCGGCAAAATATATATTATTTTGACAGCTTTTGACAAAAATAATATTGCTACTACGTAGTAACTCTAGATTCTAGAAATAATACCCAAGTACCCAATATCATAACTAATGAAGTATTAGTGAATACAAGTATCTTTTTATTTCTACAAGTCGTTATTTCAAGGATTTCAAATCGAGGATTTCAACAGTAACACTTATACATACGATATATATATATATATATATATATATATATATATATATATATATATATATATATATATATATATATATATATATATATACATTTCAACTAGTTTTATTTTCTAGTTGCCATATTTTCCTAAGTTTTGGAAAATGTATTACTTTGATAACAACAAGTATTTTTCAAAGAGTAGAGTGGTATAGGAAACATGTGCATGGACATTCACAATATCATTTCATGATCTAAAGTAGATCGTTCATCATTCATATTAGGTTGCGGCAGCTAACCGTTCATTGTTGTTCATTACACTTCATCACACAGTATCATCAGCTAGAGGTGAGTTTTCATAGCCCCGTTTTCTATTCAATATTTTGATTTCAAATCCCACGGGGGAATACATTGCATCAATCATTTTAGTACGAGCCCAAGTACCAAAACATATGTACATTGCTTAAGTTGCCATACCAACATGTTAAAGTCCCCTATTTATTATCATGGACTGTTAATTTGCCGATTAAGCGAGAGTGAGTGGATAGATCTATTGAGGGTGACGCCTCCATCCGTGGTAGTATTTACCAACAGTAAGCGGATGCATTTCATGTCTGTCACATTTGAGTGTTCTGGTAAAACATTCAGGAAGGGCATATATTTCATCAGTCTAGCTTCGGGGTCATGAGCTTAAGGTCTATTGTACTATTTTACGTGACTTTTGTCATGCACTTATACTTGTGGTGGCCGTACAACATTACATTTTATAAACCTATGGAATTCACCAACATTCGTGTTGATGTTTTAGTAATGTATTTCAGGTTATTAAGGTAGCTCATGTGACATGCATTTGGACCTTCATGGAGTCGCGGAGTCGACGCGTCTCACTCTTATTTCATGCACTTATGTAAACGTTTGATCTAGTATGACTTGTTTTTCATAAACTTGAAACACCTTTTGGGGACCTCATATTGTAAACTCTGGATTATTTCAATGATCAAATGATGTATTTTCCAAACGACACTTTAGGTCGTTCAATGTAACTGTAACTGTGATGCTATGACAGACACCCCCAGGCATTCCATTCCGCTGCAAGTCAGGTAAATTAGGGGTGTGACAGATTGGCATCAGAGCTAAAGTTATAGCGAACTAGGATGTATCTTGGACCCTAGACTATAACCGCATCATCATAGCATCTCATCATTTCATCATAAGTGCATAATCATGATACATGTTGTTTCATGCATACCCTGTACGAGTTATTTTTACTCATATTCGTATATATATCATTTTATCGTGAAAGTTCGCTGGAATTCTCGAATAGCATTACCTTTTCACCAATACGTCTTCAGAGACCAACATAAACTGAACTTCGGGACGAAGTTCCTTTTAGAGGGGAAGACTGTCACAACTCACAATTTCAGGTCATTTCCCAAACTTTAGAAAAACACTATTCATCAAACACTATTTATCATTTTAATATTCATCATTTTTGGTGTCAGTTTGACATTCCGAGAAGCAATTAAAAATTTTACTATTCATAGAACACTATTCATTTCCAGAAATGATTTTCACTATTCACTTGCATTACTGATTTCATCGTAAATTTAGTTTACGGGTATTCAAATTCGCAAAACCGGATTGGTTTAGGTACGAATTCATTTCATTATCAGTAAGGACATTGCATACGGACTAGAGATGGTCTGCATATCACCAGTAGGTCATTTACATGTTATACCACTCTTAGGATTTTCAAATTTATATATTTGATACATTTAACGTTTTTCTTATAATTATTTACAATAAACGTTAACACACGGTTAATAAACACGACGAATATATCTAAATATTTCCACAATGGTCCCGACATATTATTATATCCATTATATCATCATAAAAGCTATAATATTCATTTACCCAGTATTTTGGAAATTTATTTTTATTTATAACGTAAGTTTATAAATATTACGACGGTTTTCGTGAAAACTAAACAATAATCACCCGAACACTCAATACTTGTACCCAACATATTTTTAACATTTTTACAACTTTATTTTATCCCTACTAACTTCGTTAACATTTATTTCTATCAAACCCGGTACCCAATTTTAACTAATAACATACACTTAAACTTCACTCAAATTCCAAATTAAATCACAAGTACCCCAACCCCCCCCCCCTCACTCACCCATGACCGGCCCTCTAAGTCCTCACCATGATCACAAGTCAATTTCTAACCTCATGCATTAATGAAATCATATAATACAATATAAACTTTACCTAAATATCTACAAACACAGAATACGTATCACTTAACAAATTTTTAAGATCAAAAAGTGCTCTCATCCCTCTTTCTCTTCTCCATATCCACGGCCAAACCACAAGGACCAAGAACACCATGATCAAGTGTTTATTTTTCAAAGTTTAAAGCTACAAAGTTGTTCATTTCATCATTCTAGTTAAGAGTTTTGCAATACAAACTCAAGAAACACAAGATTTCTCATCATCTAATCACCTTATATTTCAAAGTAAGTTATCAAATTTATTTTCATGATTTCATCTTATATTTACTAGTATCATATGATTCTCATGCTTAATTTCATGCACAAGCTAGCTATACCACATTATTTTTGATAACTTTTTGATCATACAAAACCTAGAATTGGTTTTAGGTATTCCCTTGTTAAATTAACTTGATTAGTGATGATTAAGAACCCATGGCACCCTAAGAAGGTGTATGGTAGGATTAGATTAGCTTTGTGGTGTTTGCAAGAGATTTGGTGATTGATAGAAACTAGTTTAGAACCTTGAAAATGGTTTTGGAACATATATTTATACCTACTGTCCCATATTGGCCAACCCAGAAAAATCAGTAAATATAAAGTAAACTTTGGCAAAATTTTTATAAAATACTTTCAAAAACGAAGCCGTAGGCGAAAGAACGGATTAAAAAGAGTTTATAATGAAGGAGTTATGATTTTTGCAAGTTTATTGACGAAAAGTATTTTTCTGAAAAATTGTTGCTGTTGGACGTTTTTCGTCGGACAAAACGAGGCTTTAGACGTAACCCGTAGGAGCCAAGCTTTCCAAAATATATTAGTACATACTTAGACGTAACCATGGATATAAAGAACAAGTAAAACGGGCTTATAACGACAAAGATATTCACGTTTCAATATCGGCAAAACATATATTATTTTGACAGCTTTTGACAAAAATAATATTACTACTATGTAGTAACTCTAGATTCTAGAAATAATACCCAAGTACCCAATATCATAACTAATGAAGTATTAGTGAATACAAGTATATTTTTATTTCTACAAGTCGTTATTTCAAGGATTTCAAATCGATGATTTCAACACTAACACTTATACATACGATATATATATATATATATATATATATATATATATATATATATATATATATATATATATATATATACATTTCAACTAGTTTTCTTTTCTAGTTGCCATATTTTCCTAAGTTTTGGAAAATGTATTATTTTGATAACAACAAGTATTTTTCAAAGAGTAGAGTGGTATAGGAAACATGTGCATGGACATTCACAATATCATTTCATGATCTAAAGTAGATCATTCATCATTCATATTAGGTTGCGGCTGCTAATCGTTCATTGTTGTTCATTACACTTCATCACACAGTATTATCAGCTAGAGGTGAGTTTTCATAGCCCCGTTTTCAATTCAATATTTTGATTTCAAATCCCACGGGGGAATACATTGCATCAATCATTTTAGTACGAGCCCAAGTACCAAAACATATGTACATTGCTTAAGTTGCCATACCAACATGTTGAAGTCCCCTATTTATTGTCATGGACCATTAATTTGACGATTAAGCGAGAGTGAGTGGATAGATCTATTGAGGGTGACGCCTCCATCCGTGGTAGTATTTACCAACAGTAAGCGGATGCATTTCATGTCTGTCACATTTGAGTGTTCTGGTAAAACATTCAGGAGGGGCATATATTTCATCAGTCTAGCTTGGGGGTCATGAGCTTAAGGTCTATTGTACTATTTTACGTGACTTTTGTCATGCACTTATACTTGTGGTGGCCGTACAACATTACATTTTATAAACCTATGGAATTCACCAACATTCGTGTTGACGTTTTAGCAATGTATTTCAGGTTATTAAGGTAGCTCATGTGACATGCATTTGGACCTTCATCGAGTCGCGGAGTCGACGCGTCTCACTATTATTTCATGCACTTATGTAAACGTTTGATCTAGTATGACTTGTTTTTCATAAACTTGCAACACCTTTTGGGGACCTCATATTGTAAACTCTGGATTATTTCAATGATCAAACGAAGTATTTTCCAAACGACACTTTAGGTCGTTCAATGTAACTGTAACTGTGATGCTATGACAGACACCCCCAGGCATTCCATTCCACTGCAAGTCAGGTAAATTGGGTGTGTGACAATTGTCTTATCCAGGACAAGTTTTTCAATTTTGTCGAATCTTACGCGTAAGAATTCATCTTACGCGTAGGATGAGTGAACTTTTGCGTAGAACCATCTTTATGAAAAAAATCACCTTCTAAAATTGTGTCCTTTTGATTCCTGAAAGTTTTAAACACAACCACTGATCAATATATCAATCATACTTATTCCAACACACTTAAATCACACAACTTAACGCGTAATCATGCCAATACCCAAACTCATGCGTAGGATCGTATGAACAACTAATCACTATTAGATTCAAACATGTTTCTGGGAAGATTTAGGACAAAGGCGAGTGTAATACATATGCTAAGGAACATGTTTACCAATTTATAACAACAATTAACCACAGAATCAAATGTTCATAACTGCTAGTGTCAACGAACCCTAAATCAAAGATTCAAGATCCATGAGTAGTTTCTGAAGCAATTAAACCACAAAATCGAGTTCCTAAGCATATACAAACACTATCCCCATCAACAATTAGACTCAAAACATCCTAAATAAAAAAACCCCTAAATTGACGTATGAACCCTAATTCAAAAAATCAATCAATTGTAGTTTCTGGGTATGATTGTAGTACACAAACATGTAATATATGATCATGGGATCATATCCCATCAACCAAAACACATCCTAACATCCTTAATTTCTAAGTTTAATTTTACGCAAAACCCTAAATCGAAAATGATAGATTTAGAAAGATTTAACCGTTGGATTTTGATGAAATTAAAAACCAATGTTTATGATCATGATCAAAAGGTTTTGGTACTTACAGATTTGATGTTAGGCGATAGAATTTGCAGTTTGATTGTGAGTCGTTGATTAGGTTTGGTGAAAGTATTAAATGAGTTTAGGTGCAGTAAATGATGGTGGGTCAATTAGTTTTGACTAGTGTAATTTAAAGTTTCACTATTTGACATCTTTGGCCCCTTAACCTCATATAACTTTCATACCTAGTGCCCAACTAACTTACATGTAATCATAACTCCATAACGTATTGTCAAAGAACAACTTTGGATAAATTTACTCCCCCTTGACCTTAGACCGAAGTCCTTTTAATTTTAACAAATTTGCTTCAATTGTCAAGGAGAGTATCCCGAAAAATCTTTAAAGCATCACATTTGATAAAAGAAAATATTTTTGGTAAAATGCAAGTACGTAGTAAATATTAAGAAAATTGAAAAATACTTTACCTCCCCCTCAACACTTGTTTTTGATCATATTTGAAGACGTTTATAAAAAATAGTGTTGAAAAGAGTGGTTGTACTTGCATTTTTTTTTTGAAAGAACAACAAAAAAATCTTTTTGTGTTTTTGTTGGTTTTATAATTTTGTATTTTGTTTTTGGTAAAATATATACAAAGATAGTTTTGATGTTTGACGATCATTTGTGTTTTAACAACTTTTCCAGATCATCTGGAGTCAAACATCGCATACCAATTTGGTGAACTTGACTAGCAAACCTTGATGGCTAAGGCTTTGGTAAGTAAGTCCGCCAATTGGTACTCAGTTCCAACAAAATATAATTCGATGGTACCCTTTTTGACATGCTCTTTAATGAAATGATATCGGAGATCAATGTGTTTGGATTTGCAGTGATGAACGGTGTTGCAGGAAATAGCAATGGCACTTTTGGAATCACAGTAGATCGGAATCTTATTGAACAGGTAGCAATAATCCTTAAGTTGTGATCTCATCCAGATGACTTGAGCACAACAAGCAGACATAGCTACATATTCAGATTCTGTTGACGACAGTGATGTGCAGTCCTGCTTCTTAGATTGCCATGACACAAGTTTATCTCCGAGAAACTGTAATCCACCAGATGTACTTTTGAGTGTGTCTAAACATCCTGCATGATCAGCGTCTGAAAAAGCAATTAGTTCAAAACCAGAATCCTTCGGATACCAGATTCCCAAGTTAATGGTTACCTTTATGTATCGAAGGATTCTTTTAACCTCACTGAGGTGTTTTTCAGTTGGTTTGGACTGATAGCGAGAGCACATGTAGACAGCAAATACTATATCAGGTCTACTAGCTGTGAGATACATGAGTGACGCAATCATACTACGGTATTTGGTAGGGTCAACAGGTGTCCCATGTAAGTCAGCATCTAGTTTTGTGGTATAGCCCATTGGTGTATTGTAAGTATCACAACTCATCATTCCATGTTTCTTTAAAATTTCTAGAGCATATTTGGACTGATTTATAAAAATTCCACGGGGTGATTGATGAACTTGTAGTCCTAGAAAGAACGAAAGTTCACCCATCATGGACATTTCAAAATTATCTTTCATTAAATTTGCAAAATCATTAGAGTAACTTCTTTTTGTTGAAGCAAAAATAATGTCATCGACATAGATTTGAACAACTAGTAAGTCCACCCTGTAGGTTTTTGTAAATAGCGTTGGATCTACCGAACCTTTAGAAAATTTATTGGCCAGCAAGAAAGCAGATAGTTTGTCATACCACGCCCTTGGGGCTTGCTTAAGTCCGTAGAGTGCCTTTCTGAGTCGGTAAACGTGATTGGGAAGCTCAGGATCAACGAAGCCGTCTGGTTGGCTTACATAAACTTCTTCACGGAGTTCTCCATTAAGAAATGCTGTTTTCACATCCATTTGATAAACAACCATGTTCCGATGTGCTGCATAAGCCAAAAAGATCCGAACAGTTTCATGTGTAGCCACTGGAGCAAATGATTCTGCAAAATCAATTCCTTCTAGTTGGGAGTATCCTTTTGCTACCAGGCGTGATTTGTTATGTATGACAGTGCCTTCTGCATCTAGCTTATTTTTCCAAATCCATTTTAACCCAATGACAAAGACTCCGTCAGGTCTTTCAACTAATTACCAGACTTCTAATTTTTTGAATTGCTGAAATTCCTCTTGCATAGATTCAATCCAGTTGTCATAAGTCATTACTTCTTTAATGTTCTTAGGTTCTTCTTGACAAACTGTGAGTGCATAGATACAAGTTTCTCGATCAGTGTGAAGTCGTTGTCTTGTCATTACAGGTGCATCTGGATGGCCAATAATATGAACTAGGGGATGATCTCGAGTCCATTTGTGTATCGAAGGGTGTAGTTGATAAGTATCTCGCATGTTAGCAGGATCCAAATTGCGTGTGGACGACTCAGCTACTTCAGGAAATGTTGGAGCCGGTGCAAACGGATTAAAGAACGCATTTGAATCATACTCTGCGGGTTGTGGAACTGATTGTGGTGTAGGATCTTCAGCTGATTGTCGTGAGTTGGAAGCAGTTTGTTCTGCTGTTAATGGAGATGCAATTGGAGGACCGTCTTTCTCAACAGTTGTAGTAGTTTGTTGAGGTGAGTCAGGTACTTGAATATTTTCAGGTTGAGCAGCGGAATTTGGTGAGACCTCAGTAGAACGGTATTCAATTGTATCATCAAACAGTGGAGCAAACAAGGTTTCCAATTCTTTGCGGTTGAGGGGCAATGGTTCAGCCGAAGAGTCAGGAGAGTTAAGACGGTTGAATTCGGGTCCTAAGCTGTATTGCTCAGAAGCCATTTGTGTGAGTTCATCAAAATTAGCGTGAATGGTTTCTTGAATTTCTCTTGTTCGACGATTCCATATCCGAAAACCTTTAGAATTTTCACAGTATCCAACGAACACTCCAATGTCAGCCTTTGCTTTAAGTTTACCTAAATCATCACGATCATTTTTCGGATAACAAAGTGCTCTAAATACATGAAAGTAATCGATGTTTGGTTTTCTTTTGTGAACAATTTGATAAGGTGTTTTGCGATGCCGTTTTGTGATCATGCAACGGTTTTGGGTATAACACGCGGTTGAAACAACCTCCGCCCATAAGTAATTTGGTAATTGAGAATTTATCAACATGGTTCTAGCAGCTTCCACTAACGTCCTGTTGCGTCTTTCAATAACTCCATTCTATTCTGGGCTTCTAGGAATAGATGTTTGATGTTCAATTCCCATTTTCTCATAATATGACCGAAGTGTCTGATTTTTAAATTCTGTTCCATCGTCAGTTCTGACCATTCGTACTGTGTTGCGTAACTGAACTTGAATTTTAGTGAGAAAGGTGATGATCATTGAAGGAGCTTGATCTTTACTTCGTAGAAAATAAACCCAAGTCCATCTGGAGTAATCATCCACAATTACAAGTATGTAGCATTTACCGTTGATACTTTGAACACGCATCGGTCCACACAAATCCATATAAAGCAATTGTAAAACATGATTCGTACTGTGTTCAGATTTAGATGGAAAACGAGCCCGAGTACTTTTTCCTTGTTCACAGGCTGAACATAAGTGATCTTTGGTAAAATGGAATCTTGGAAAACCATCAACAAGTTTGTAACGAGCAAATTCAGTCATAGTTTTGCAATTCAAGTGCGAAAGACGTTTATGCCATAACCAAGATTTAGTCGATTCCGCTTTGGAGAGAAAACATATCGGAGATGTAGCAATCATATCTGACATTGATATTGTATAAAGATTAGAACCACGTGATCCAGACATTAGATCGTTTCCTTGTAAGTCACGAACGAAACAAGTTTTCTCACGAAATGCAACTTCTAGATCCCCATCACAAAATTGACCAACAGAGAAAAGGTTGTGTCCAAGGCCTTCCACATAATAAACATGACTGATTTCAATGTTCCCACTGACATAGTCACCATATCCCATGATTAAAGCGTAATGATCATTCCCGAATCTGACAGTACCAATGAACTTTGAAACAAAGTTGTTTAACAGTTTGAGATTGCCTGTCATATGTCGGGTGCATCCGCTATCAACAATCCAGAGAACAATTTGTACCACCTGTATCACAAGAAGACGAAAAGGATGGAACAGAAGTAAGGGTGGAACCCAAAGAAAGTGCGGGTTCCTGTTGGTTAGAAGCACATGTATTCAACAATTTAGGAATCCATTTAAAGTCTGGTTTATATTGTAACCAACGTTGCCAATCCCAACTAGTTCTTGCTTTCTTTTTGGTGAATTCACTAGTAATGGGCTTGTTCCTAGATTTGTTCTCTTCACTTATGGGGTAACTTCAACTTCATTAGAAACCGTAGAAGGCGGTTTTCCTAATATAGACTTAGAAGCAGTAGTGGGCCTAGAAGGAATGCTTGTCCTACATTTCTCATGATGATTAAGAAGAGAATTAGCTATACATTTTGTATGAACACCAGATGATACGCTTTTACGACAAAACACACAAGATGCATTAATATTCAAAACTTTCAAAGGTTCACCATTCGTTACATTTAGATTTTGATTACAATTTGCCAGATTAGAATCTGAATCTGATGCAACATGAGTTTTATTCGAAGTCCTAAGTTGATCTTCTACATCTTGAGCTTCTAGTGGTCCTCTTTTACGTTGCAAGATCCTATTCTTCTTGTTACTTTTTCGCTTGGGTCTGCTAACGCTATTAGTGGAGACTAGTCCTGTGGAAGTGGAGTTATCAACATTAGTATTTTGAACAAAATTTCCTTTAGCAGTTTTTTCTAATTGATACAATCCTGGTACTATCACCGTAGTGTCTGTAACAATTCGCATTTTCAAGATAATTACTATTCCCGGAAAATTTCACTATTCACTTTTACTATTCATTTTTTCCGAAAATTTTCCCAAAACTTGATTTTTGTTTCTTAGCCTCGAGTGATAAATCATTTCCATGACAAATTAAAACTTTGACCTTCATAAGCTCATTTTCGTGAAAGTTATTAAAGAATTACACGTTTTAGGGTAAAACGTCATTCAAAAATTCTATTTATTTGAGAATAAATTCTATTTCTTAGCCTCAGGTGACCCCACATCAGAAAAATGTTTGACACTCATGATTTATTTGAGAATAAATCATGACTGAGAAAAATATGACCAGAATAAACCTCGGCCGTGAAAAACTGGAATTTTCAGTTTTAAGCGTTTTGAATCAGCCGTAACCTTAGCCTATACCTGCACCGCATTTCTAAGACTATTTGAGTTTTCAACTTATTAGAAAAAGTCAACATATTTTTCCCTCCTCCATTGACCAAAAATCATTCTTTGATTTTATAAGTCATTCCTTGATTTTTAGGCTTACGGTTTGATGTCTAAAAGACATTTAACACCAACCGACACTAGACTGAGCCCAGTCTAGACATTATAAGTCATTTTGAATCATTTTTATCCTATTAGAAAAGTAACATTTTACTTTTCTCAATTTTACGCAATATTCGTACGTTTTACGTATTACGCGTTTTAGACCCGTGTTTCCAGTTTTAGCAGGGTTTTACCACCCAAATGGAACCTACCACTCATTTTATATTTTATTATGGAGTATTTTGACAAGTTTAACCATACTTTCAAATTCCATAATTTTACGATACCCGGTTTTACGTTTCGTGGCTTAATCATTTACGGTTGGCATTTCCCGGAGTCAAAACTAACCAAGTATCTTGGATAATATCATCACAAGTCAAACCCTTCCTCCCCAAGCTTGGAAAACCGCCACTAGGGGGGGGGGATTCACACTAGGTGGCTTGATCTCATGCATTTAGTCATGAGATGGTTCCATGTGTTAACCTTGGCCTCCAAGTGTTGACAAGTCAACATTGTAACCTCCTCATTAGCATATAAATACCCCTCCTCCCCCTCCTTGGCCATTTGAACGACCCACACACACAACACACTTCATTTTACTAGTTTACTTCAAGTTTTATCCAAGAGATTAAGAGCATAACAACACATAAACACTAGTTTGGTTTTGATTCATCAAAACTACTTCCAATCTTTAGAACTTTGGTGATTTCTCTTGAGTTTGAATCCACTCAAGTCACCTCAACTTTCATCATCTCTCTTTCAAGAATACAAGTGTAGAAAGGTTGCTTAAAGTGAAGTAGGGTGAAGAGAAGTAGTCAATCAAAGTCCATTTCCTTACATGTTAACTTCCTTTCTTGTAGAAAGCCAAAAGTTGTAAGCCAAACCCTAACATACTTCTTGCTAAATATCATATTCATTTTATTTACATATCATTCATGCTATATTTTGTCTTGTGATCATGTCCATGATGTACAAAAATGGGTAAAACAAGTATTGATACATATATGTAACTTATGTTATTCAAACAAGTAAACTAGTGACTTTCTTGGAGAACCACATCCAAAATAGTATAACTATGATATTGGATCATTACATATTACATTAGAGGACTTAACAAGGAAACCATAGCAATTTGAACCACCTAAAACGAGTATACGAGTCAAAAGTTACGCCCATTTGAAGTTACCAAAGATTTCCGGCAAAACTGCCTAAACCATACTGTTTTGCATTCTGACTTTTTGAAAGTCACCCTTCTGGTCCGATTCGTCAAAAACTTAAAACACGAAAGTTGTCCGGAACGACGTTTTCGTTCAGGAATGAAGAAGCTCGAGCCCTGAAAACGCTTTCCGAGTGATAATTTCTTCAAATTCTTAACAGCCCATTTTTAGACCAAAGTCATTATATATAGGTTATGGTTTATGAAGACCAAAGGGGTCTTATGACCTAGAATCAAGACCACAACCATGGCTAGAGCCAAGGTTGAGTCTCAAGACCATGGAACAATCACCAAAGGTCATGGAAAGGCCATGACGAAATGACCATGAAAGCTTACTTAGGCGTAAACATGAAACAAGGAATTGGCGATAACTTGAACAAGCAATTTGGATCTACCTCACTTAAAAGAATCATGAGATATCACAAGTATTTGTCATTCAAGTTATAAGAAACTCATCCTAATAAAAATCTTCATGTACAAATAAACTTTCCTAAGTTTATTCAAATATTGGACATGTAACTTTTCGGATCAAAACTTATACATATATATTTTATCAACTACTACAATAGTAGGGAGCCTCATGTGAGGAGTTCATTATGCAAGCCGTCGAGATGAGTTGTGGATTTACGAATTAAATTGTCCTGGCTCCTCGAATGTTTACTAACATGACTTCTGAATTATGTTGGCCCGAACGGTAGTAAACGATATATAAGACATACATGTTTCATGAATCATTACTTTCAAAGACTTACACTATACATCATACCACATCATGGACTAGATGCAAGATATATATATAGGCACTTATTCATATTCTTTACTCCGATCCTAAGTCGCAACATTCTATTATAGGTTGCTCGTAGAAACCTACACGATTCAACCATTACCTTCATGACTTGCTATCTTACTTAAGGTGAGTCATAGCCCCTACTCTTTTAGTTGTTTTATCAACTCTTTGGGGGAGAATACATGCTCGTTTTTACATAAATGCAATACTTGTTTTACTTGAACATGCTACTTGTTTGCTTAAACACCAATTGCCTTACTCAATGTTTGTGGCTTACTCAAATGCCTTATGTGTTTACATGTTACATACTTCATTGCCTTCCCGTTGCACTAGTATTCAACAAAGCATAGTATTATGGCTTCCACTTCATTGTCATCATTATTTATATGGCATCATTGTAAAGATTGTTTATATAACGGTATTGCTACATTTATCTTTGAATCTAGATACAAGTTTTACATTTGTTCACATAAACCAGATCATATTTGGCAGTGGGTTGTGAACACACAGGTTACAAGTCTCTTATGACGGGACTTGCAACTGAGTGGATTTACGATGCCTTTGCTGGAAAATCATCATTCAAATGTTTTACATTACATTTTGTCACTAAACTCTATGAACTCACCAACCTTGTGTTGACACTTTAGCATGTATTTTCAGGTTCATAATGAATAAGGATGGCACGGAAGGGGCACGGATACTCAAGAGGGCTATAAATCTTATTATCATTCAAAAACTCATTTAAATGTAAACTGTAAACATGGAACCATTTGGGACCTCATTTTGTAATCTCTGATATTTATACAATTTGAATGGTAAATCTTTTAAAACGACTCAATTGGAGTTCGTTTTCTATTATTGTGACTATTGTGCCGTCGAGTAACACCCAGTTTGAATTCCGCTGCAACCATGAATTGGGGGTGTTACAGATTGGTACCAGAGCCATGGTTATAGGGAAACGAGTCTAATGGAGACCTAAACTATAACTACACTTACAAGCAAAAACATTTTATAGCCTTCCGCTCTCCGTGTCTTCCATCCTCTAGACGATTATGGACTTATTAAGCATTTTATACTACCCAAACATGTTAGCATATGAATATATGTACCCTTAGCACATTTGAGCATTTTCCTATAAGCATGTTATGCTACACAAACATATTAGTATATTGATATATATACCCATTTTGAGCATTTCCCCGTAGACATTTTTTTATGCTACACAAACATACTTGCATATTGATATATGTACCCTTAGGATAATTGAGCATTTCCCCGTAAGCATTATATGCTACATGAACATATAAGTATATTGATATATACATACTAGGCATTTTACACCACACAAACATATATAAGTATATTGATATATACACTCTATTTATTTTCAATCATTTTATCTAAACAATGGACTAAACATATCTGCGTATGCCTATTCTAGGGCATTTCGACACAACCACATTCTCCCAATCATGTTCTTACTCCAATATTTTATGTCCAAGACATTGTAACTGATTGCAATGGTCTTTCCTATTTCCCGGACATTGTATGATACAATGGTCTTAATCATTTCTCAAATATTTTGAGTCACACAAAGGTCTAATCTACTTCCGAGACATTGTGATTTGCGAAATGGTCTCTGGCATTATTCATCATCAATATCATTTCTTATGATATCAAAAACCCATCACAATCTATCGATTTCTAAATAGAAATCATGTACGTACCCACTTCTTCCGATTATGTGCCCACTCTACCTAATGACTTCCAAGTCTTACCACCCTCACCCGAATTCGGATTTGACTTCGTGAATGCCTTCACTTCTGATGACGAAGAAGAACCTTTCGAAGATTCAACCGACAAAGAAGAGGAGGAACCAATACCAACTAATTTTGCGTCAAATACTTCTAATTATTTTGGACAAAATTCGGTTGAGGCAGACTCCAAGGAGAATAATGAGTATGAATATATACTAGCGCAATTACCATCACCACTATCACTTCCCTTTAATATCCCTACATGTGATAATTTGGATCACTCATTATGGATCGTATCACGACCACCATTGATCCAACAAGAAAATCAGCATGGAAACTACAGCCTCTCAAACTTCATAGACTCGTACCTCTATGACACACTAAACCAAGAAGTTGCCGATCAATCAGAGCTACTCGGACCTTCTAACCTGCAATAGACTAGTGTGATGATACTAGTTGTCTTTTGTACTACTAACTGATTAGACTCAGTTAGTAAATGTTATGAAATGATAGTAAAAACGTTGTAATTACTAAACTGAAAGTATCAGTTAGTAGATTTTGAAGAAACTTGTAATAAGTTTCAATCTTGTAATCAATCAACGTTTTATGAATAAAACTCTTGCTTTATGCTATCATGTGTTATGATTCAAACCTCCAACGTATTTATTCTATCATTTCCCCATCAAAAACCATGCTTATTTCACAACTTTCTACTCACCAACTATTTTGAACACTACGTCAATTTTCCCCGAGTATCTTACTCTCCATCTCCAAAGATGAGTATGAATATTCATTTCATACTTTTGGAATACCAATATCATCTCATAATACACTACCTTGTAACTCACTGGCTAAGTATGAATGTTGTGTTGGGAATTCTTAAGTAGGATGATTTGTAATTATTTGAATGGATTGGGATGCCTTTTCATTTAAATAAAGAAATTATAAATCACCGAACCATAAGTTTATATTCCTCTATTTACATTGTTTGGGATGCCTCTCTATGTAAATAAAGAATTATAAACAAGTGGGCTTATTTGTATCCAAAATAACACAAATATGAAGTCAACCTACATTACATTGCTCGGGTATGGCTTGATACCTACATTACATTGCTCGGGTATGGCTTGATACCAACATTACATTGCTCGGGTATGGCATGATACCTACATTACATTGCTCGGGTATGGCTTGATACCTACATTACATTGCTCGGGTATGGCATGATACCTACATTACATTGCTCGGGTATGGCTTGATACCTACATTACATTGCTCGGGTATGGCTTGATACCTACATTACATTGCTCGGGTATGGCTTGATACCTACATTACATTGCTCGGGTATGGCATGATACCTACATTACATTGCACAAGTATGGCATGATACCTACATTATATTCGCCACAAGAAATCCTATCTTTTCACCGACATCGCTTCAAACCATGACATAAACTAAACTTCGGGACGAAGTTCCCCGTAAGGGGTAGAGACTGTAACAATTCGCATTTTCAAGATAATTACTATTCCCGGAAAATTTCACTATTCACTTTTACTATTCATTTTCCCCGAAAATTTTCCCGAAACTTGATTTTTGTTTCTTAGCCTCGAGTGATAAATCATTTCCATGACAAATTAAAAGTTTGACCTTCATAAGCTCATTTTCGTGAAAGTTATTAAGGAATTACACGTTTTAGGGTAAAACGTCATTCAAAAATTCTACGCACAACGAAACTCGACCCCGTCAGGTGACCCCACATTAGAAAAATATTTGACACACTCATGATTTATTTGAGAATAAATCATGACTGAGAAAAATATGACCAGAATAAACCTCGGCCGTGAAAAACTGGAATTTTCAGTTTTAAGCGTTTTTACTCAGCCGTAACCTTAGCCTATACCTGCACCGCATTTCTAAGACTATTTGAGTTTTCAACTTATTAGAAAAAGTCAACATATTTTTCCCTCCTCCATTGACCAAAAATCATTCTTTGATTTTATAAGTCATTCCTTGATTTTTAGGCTTACGGTTTGATGTCTAAAAGACATTTAACACCAACCGACACTAGACTGAGCCCAGTCTAGACATTATAAGTCATTTTGAATCATTTTTATCCTATTAGAAAAGTAACATTTTACTTTTCTCAATTTTACGCAATATTCGTACGTTTTACGTATTACGCGTTTTAGACCCGTGTTTCCAGTTTTAGCAGGGTTTTACCACCCAAATGGAACCTACCACTCATTTTATATTTTATTATGGAGTATTTTGACAAGTTTAACCATACTTTCAAATTCCATAATTTTACGACACCCGGTTTTACGTTTCGTGGCTTAATCATTTACGGTTGGCATTTCCCGGAGTCAAAACTAACCAAGTATCTTGGATAATATCATCACAAGTCAAACCCTTCCTCCCCAAGCTTGGAAAACCGCCACTAGGGGGGGGGGGATTCACACTAGGTGGCTTGATCTCATGCATTTAGTCATGAGATGGTTCCATGTGTTAACCTTGGCCTCCAAGTGTTGACAAGTCAACATTGTAACCTCCTCATTAGCATATAAATACCCCTCCTCCCCCTCCTTCGCCATTTGAACGACCCACACACACAACACACTTCATTTTACTAGTTTACTTCAAGTTTTATCCAAGAGATTAAGAGCATAACAACACATAAACACTAGTTTGGTTTTGATTCATCAAAACTACTTCCAATCTTTAGAACTTTGGTGATTTCTCTTGAGTTTGAATCCACTCAAGTCACCTCAAGTTTCATCATCTCTCTTTCAAGAATACAAGTGTAGAAAGGTTGCTTAAAGTGAAGTAGGGTGAAGAGAAGTAGTCAATCAAAGTCCATTTCCTTACATGTTAACTTCCTTTCTTGTAGAAAGCCAAAATTTGTAAGCCAAACCCTAACATACTTCTTGCTAAATATCATATTCATGTTATTTACATATCATTCATGCTATATTTTGTCTTGTGATCATGTCCATGATGTACAAAAATGGGTAAAACAAGTATTGATACATATATGTAACTTATGTTATTCAAACAAGTAAACTAGTGACTTTCTTGGAGAACCACGACCAAAATAGTATAACTATGATATTGGATCATTACATATTACAGTAGAGGACTTAACAAGGAAACCATTGCAATTTGAACCACCTAAAACGAGTATACGAGTCAAAAGTTACGCCCATTTGAAGTTACCAAAGATTTCCGGCAAAACTGCCTAAACCATACTGTTTTGCATTCTGACTTTTTGAAAGTCACCCTTCTGCTCCGATTCATCAAAAACTTAAAACACGAAAGTTGTCCGGAATGACGTTTTCGTTCAGAAAAAAAGAAGCTCGAGCCCTGAAAACGCTTTCCGAGTGATAATTTCTTCAAATTCTTAACAGCCCATTTTTAGACCAAAGTCATTACATATAGGTTATGGTTTATGAAGACCAAAGGGGTCTTATTACCTAGAATCAAGACCACAACCATGGCTAGAGCCAAGGTTGAGTCTCAAGACCATGGAACAATCACCAAAGGTCATGGAAAGGCCATGACGAAATGACCATGAAAGCTTACTTAGGCGTAAACATGAAACAAGGAATTGGCGATAACTTGAACAAGCAATTTGGATCTACCTCACTTAAAAGAATCATGAGATATCACAAGTATTTGTCATTCAAGTTATAAGAAACTCATCCTAATAACAATCTTCATGTACAAATAAACTTTCCTAAGTTTATTCAAATATTGGACATGTAACTTTTCGGATCAAAACTTATACATATATATTTTATCAACTACTACAATAGTAGGGAGCCTCATGTGAGGAGTTCATTATGCAAGCCGTCGAGATGAGTTGTGGATTTACGAATTAAAGTGTCCTGGCTCCTCGAACGTTTACTAACATGACTTCTGAATTATGTCGGCCCGAACGGTAGTAAACGATATATAAGACATACATGTTTCATGAATCATTACTTTCAAAGACTTACACTATACATCATACCACATCATGGACTAGATGCAAGATATATATATAGGCACTTATTCATATTCTTTACTCCGATCCTAAGTCGCAACATTCTATTATAGGTTGCTCGTAGAAACCTACACGATTCAACCATTACCTTCATGACTTGCTATCTTACTTAAGGTGAGTCATAGCCCCTACTCTTTTAATTGTTTTATCAACTCTTTGGGGGAGAATACATGCTCGTTTTTACATAAATGCAATACTTGTTTTACTTGAACATGCTACTTGTTTGCTTAAACACCAATTGCCTTACTCAATGTTTGTGGCTTACTCAAATGCCTTATGTGTTTACATGTTACATACTTCATTGCCTTCCCGTTGCACTAGTATTCAACAAAGCGTAGTATTATGGCTTCCACTTCATTGTCATCATTATTTATATGGCATCATTGTAAAGATTGTTTATATAACGGTATTGCTACATTTATCTTTGAATCTAGATACAAGTTTTACCTTTGTTCACATAAACCAGATCATATTTGGCAGTGGGTTGTGAACACACAGGTTACAAGTCTCTTATGGCGGGACTTGCAACTGAGTGGATTTACGATGCCTTTGCTGGAAAATCATCATTCAAATGTTTTACATTACATTTTGTCACTAAACTCTATGAACTCACCAACCTTGTGTTGACACTTTAGCATGTATTTTCAGGTTCATAATGAATAAGGATGGCACGGAAGGGGCACGGATACTCAAGAGGGCTATAAATCTTATTATCATTCAAAAACTCATTTAATTGTAAACTGTAAACATGGAACCATTTGGGACCTCATTTTGTAATCTCTGATATTTATACAATTTGAATGGTAAATCTTTTAAAACGACTCAATTGGAGTTCGTTTTCTATTATTGTGACCATTGTGCCGTCGAGTAACACCCAGTTTGAATTCCGCTGCAACCATGAATTGGGGGTGTTATAGTGTCAACAAACTTTCCTTTTTGAAGTAGCTTAAAATTTTCTTTTAACTCAATGATGATGTGATTTTTATCCTGAATTTCAGACTCAAGTTTCACGTTGCAATAATTAATGTCATCGCGGTTTTGTTGCCATTCGACGTTTTCAATTTTTAAATCCGCAATTTCTTTCTCGTATTTGAGACACAGACTTTTTAAAGACTCATTATTTTTGCAAAGCTGACAAGATTTTGAATTATTTTGACTTTGAAGTTTCAATTCCATTTCAATGCTTTTGAGCTTGACACCATTCAAGCTTTTGTTTGAGTAGACAAATTTCTTTTGAAAATTGTTTTGTCACATCATCATTCTTTATTCTCAGCATGTCATTTTCATGTTTAAGTGTCTCTATTTCCACATTCAACAAGTTATTTTCAACACAAAGATCATCCATAAGCATAGAAGTACTAGATTTATAGAGATTATTCATGATAACAGACAAAATATCAGCATTGAGAACTTGTTCCAAGAGTCGATCAGCATCATTTTTTAAAATTCTATTTCTTTGCTTTTGAACCAAAATCGCATTTTCAGTTGAGTTGAAAACGTTTATCATTGTTTTGACCTCGTTTTGAAGTTCCTGTTCCTAACATGTAGCACAGAGACGGAGGTGTTTGACAATTGGCAACATTTGTTTTTGAAAAATATCTCTCTTTTCTCTCTCGTAAGTAGATTGAAAAGTTTCAATTTTTATTTCAGAATTACGTTCAATTGTTTCCTCCAAAATTTCGATGTCTTCCATAAAAGTTTTGTAATAATTTAAGACACGACAACTTTTTGGTAAATGTGTAACTTCACCAGAGGATGGTAAAGGACCATTTATTTGTGCTACAGTTTGGATAGGGGCCGCATTAGAGGATGAAACATATGACTCAGTGACATACCATGATTTCTCAGGTAATTCCTTTTGAGGAACAAAAGATTTAGAAATATGAGGAGCTTTTGAATAATCATATGGTGTCCAATATTCAACTTGACTCATTTTTTATCGACCCTCGTCTTCAAGTTCTTCCTCTTCCTCAGTATCATAAACAACAGTATGCACAATCGTATTATCAAGCATATGGTCCATACTGTAAATTTTTGGAATTTCTTTGAATGTTGTGTGAAGAAACATTGATTTGAAATCACCAAGTGCAAATCCTTTATCGGGTCTCGGTTTTAAAGTAAATTTCTGAATTGTTGTGACAGAGCCCTCGGTTTTGTAAACAATATTACGAAATTTTTTGAGTTGTTTTTCAAGATCAACAATCTCACCTATTAAGTTATCTATATACTTCCTTTTTTGTATTTTATGTTCACAAAAATCCTTTTTGCAAATTGACAATTCTGTTTCTGTTTTTGAAAGTACTTTTTGAAGTTGTTCAACTTTTATTTTCAATTCACACTTTTCACTTTCTAGTTTTGAAACCAACTTTCCGTTTGACTCAATTAAATCTTGCATTTTATGTTGAAGATCTTGCTCTTTGTTGTAAGATTCTTGAAAAGCTTTTTCAAAACTTTTTGAGTGTTTAACCTTGTCTTGCTGATTTGAAAGTTGTATTTTATAACACTCAATATCTCTTGCAAGTGACGCATTTGTTTCTTTTAAGGCTTTGTTTTTCTCATTGCATTTTATGATTTGCAATTGTTGAGCGTTCAGTTGTTTGGATAACAATATGAGTTCAGGGTCTGGATCAAACGATGGTTCATGTTGTTCTATATGATCATGTTTATCATTCTCAATAGGATCATCAAATGAAACAACTGTGTCATCAGCAAATATGACAACTGTGCTTATTTGTTCATCTGCCTGAGAAGATGAAGATGAGTCAGATGGAACAACTTGCGCCATATTTGATTCAGAAGCAGAAGGTGAGGCTATGTCATGTATTAGGCATGCATTAAGGTCATGTACCTGAGACAAGCCGTCAGTGTCATACACTGGACCTGAATCATTAAACTGAAGTTCCTGCATGTTGGCCATAAGCATCACAGCTGCATTAGCTTCCAGATCTTCCATGTCATCGTCATTGTTCACATTTGCCATGAAATTGTTCTCCTGCTCAGTGAAATGTCCATCTTTTTCATCTTGAAGAGTCATAAGTAATGCCTGCTTGTGAAACTTACTACCCCGAGTTCTCGGTTTAGGACATGATGTCGCTATATGACCTTTTTCATTACAGTTATAACACCACACTGCATTCCCAGAGTTTGAGTTCCTAGTTTCAACTGGTTCAGACCTTTGCTGAGAAGGACCTGAGTTGTTCCTGAACCCTCCATTGTTGTTAAACCTCTGACCATTCCCAAAATTTCCTGAAGAACTTCCTGAACCAGATCGTCCCGAGTTACGATTCTGAATTTCTACCCTTCCATCATTTACAACAGCTTGATTTGTTATAAGATGAACGTTGACGGTTGTTTGTTATGTTGGAGAATTTGCTAAAAGCACGAGCAATAAGAGCAAGTCCCTGATTCAACGTATTAAACTCCTCATCGTCATCTTCATTAGAGTTCGAGTAGTACACTGCATCATTGTTGTTGTATGGAACAAGTTGAGTAGAAGTATTCTGTTGAGATGAATCATAAGGAACCATTTGGTTTGAGGTAGAAGATTGTGGATAACTGAAGTAGTTTTGCTTTTGAACATATGCATGATTTGACATTGGTGGTGGAGCATAGTTAGATTGAGCTACGAGTGCCAAAGAATTTGGTGTTGGTGATGGTAAGTATCCTCCTCGAAGAGCTCGATCTTTTTTCACTTCAGGTTCATGGTGTTTCAGAAAATCATACAACAATCCATATGGTGCATCATGAAGATTTTTGGTTTGTCGAATGAATGTCACATATTTATGCCAATTCGGACCAAGACTACCGATGAATTTGGAGTTCACTGCGATCCTTGGTACTGTAATTTTGTGTCGTTCCAAATCATTTACCACATTTGTGAAACGATGATAGTAGGATTCAAGTGACTCTCCTGGTTCAATTGTGATGTCAGTGTATTCCATGTAGAGTTTGGATTCCATATCATCTTTGTTCAATTGAGTGCCTTCCATAAGGAGATGAACATGTTCCCACATAGCTTTGGCTGTTTTCTGAGCATCGACACTTTGATAAATTGGATTAGGTATTCCTTGAAGTATATAGGCCATTGCATACTCATCAGCTTCACAATGTAATTTCTAATCCTCTGTGAGTTGAGATTCTAGAACAGGTTTCTCTGCAGGAGCACGTGGAGGATCAGCAGTTGGATCACCAATTTCAAGTCTTGTTGGCCACTCAAATGGTCCTTCAAGTATCACTTGTTTCAAGAATTTCCCATGAGGTTTCTTTAGTTCAAGAAATCGTAAGAATCGACTTGACCATTGAACATAGTTCCCAGGTGTTAACATTGGAGGTGTTTCAAGTGATCCCGCCTCATGTCTGGATTGTTGAGTTGTAATAACTTCACACATTCTATCAAACCAGTGAGGTTGTTTGGAGGAAAACTGAGTGTTTTGTTGTGACATTTGATATGGTTGTTGTTGAGGAATGATTTGATGTTGTTGCATCATGAGATATTGTAGTTGTGGATTAAACGGTTGTTGATGAAAGTGTGATTGTGAAGGTTGTTGATATGATTGTTGTTGATGGTATTGTTGTTGCTGATACTGCTGATGTTGCTGTTGCTGAGGATTAGAGAAGTAGTAATGTGGTGGTTGAGACATCTTAGAACACTTGTGTAAGAATGGATCTTTGTAGAAGATTGAAATGCACGTTCCTTTGGTTAAGATCAAAATCCTTGGGCTAAGTTGAAATCTTACGCGTAATACTTAACTTATGCGTAGACTTCAAAGTTACGCGTAAAGGTTTTCCTTATGCGTAAGTTTTAAGCTTATGCGTAAGAGTCTTATGCGTAAGGTTGAAAGACCAAACAAATCTTTCAAACTTATCCAAGCTTGAAAGATATCCGAAGTCGAAGTATTCCACTAACTTATCCAAGCTAGGGAAGTACTGAGTCACCGTAGCACGAAGAGAAAACCTTTGATGAAACTTATGCGTAGATTCCAGCAACTCACGCGTAAGATAGAACTTCTGCGTAGAACTTAAGCGTAGATTGTCAACTTCTGCGTAGGAAATAACTTCAGCGTAGATCTTATGCGTAGGAAAGACAACTTTCGCTTAGAAAGAGGGTTTTGACCAAACTTATGCGTAGGAAAGGGTTTTGGCCAAAGTTATGCGTAGAAAGGACAGAAAGTACTGTTGACAGCTTGGAAATCGTACTATTCACCAAATCTTACGCGTAGGATGACCAGAAACTTGAAAAATCTCAAATTTTTGAAGAAAAATGCTTAGAAATAAGGTTCTTTTGATCAAGTAACTTCACCAATACTCAAAAACCCCTAAATATGAAAGATTTTGCGTAGAATAAGTAGAAAAACCTTTAAAAAAATCAAAACTTTATGCAAAATCTAAGCTTCTAAACACTATATTAACCTTAAAACTTGTCCAAGCTTCAAGATTTGAGTGTAAGAAACAAAGAAAAAAGCAAAAATATGATGAAAGACACACTTAATCCCACGTTAACACCAAGAAAAGCACTTCAATCTCTATTAGGCGAATGATACCACTTGTTAGGTCACCATTTTGTAAACACAAGTATAAGAGATAAGATGAGAATAAGAGATGGTTGATTATAAGATTATGAAGAGTGAAAGAACAAAAGTTTCATTAAGATATTCAAATAACCAACAACATTCAAGGTTACATAAGCTTAGTATATATAGGGGAGGAGTAGGGCAACACTCCCTTCCTCCCTCATTCATCTAAAACGTGGGCTTCAAGGCCCATTGGACATTAATACATAAGACTAGTAACTTAAACATAATGAAATAAATAACTAAGCAACCTATTACAAAAGGTAATGACCGAGACTTAAACATAATGAAATAAACATGTTTTCATTAAAGTTGCTTATAATTAGCTGTTTTATGGTTTTGCAAAAAGAAAAATAAAAAAAATAATAAATAGAAAATTTGCAAAAAGTGGGGTTCGAACCTGGGACCTCAAGCATACATGCATAACACCACAACACCCCCTTCCATCTGCTCTGGGGCACCAGTTCCATTATCCTTTGCATAATTTATTTACTTATAGTAGTATTAGTCTATTTAGCTTATTCCAACTATTTTGCTTATTCCAGCTTATTTGAATAAGCTGTTGACACCATTTTATTTTTCCCAGCTTCTTTATCACTTAAGATACTTTTCATAATCTTTTAATATTTTTTACTGTTCACTTGGTAATTTTTAGATTTAATTTTAATTAAATTAGTTTAAATTAAAAAGCCAAAAATAAATTAGTTTTAGTATTTAATTTTTATCCCAGATAACTTTTTATAATTTTTCAAACTTTTATAAGTTATTAAGCTTCTGTAAAAATTATTTTTTCAATTTTCACTTTTAATTTTCTAATTTTTAGATTTAAATTAGTTTATCTAGCTTTTAATTAATAATTAAGCAATTAATTAAGAAATAGCTTAAAAATAAATTGTAAAAATATTTTTATATTTTTTAGGATTCCTGTGATGGTTAATTAATTTTATAAAATATATCTTAATTTTCTAAATCCTTTTTAGTATTATTAGTAATTTAAAATAGTTTAAATAGTTTAATTAATATAATTAGTATTTAATTAATAAAAAAATCCACAAAAAGACAAAAACACATATTTTTAATTTGTAATTTTATTTTAAGTCATTTTAGAATTTTAGAAATTAATTTTGCAGTTTTCTAATTTAAATTTGTATTATTAAGTTTTTAAGTTAATTAGTTTTAATTAAATAGTTAAATAGTTTTTATTTAAATAATCAATGTTAAATAATAAAATAATCAAAAAAATAATTTTCTTTTTAATTTAATTTTCTTTTAAGTTTAAATTTATAGAATTTTCATTTTTAACCCATGTAGTTTTAAATTATTTAAAACTCACCTTTTTCTCTGTCTGTAAGCATTTCTGGTTTGCAATTCGCTTAGGTGTATACATAGCTGTTTACTGTGTTTGTTATATATTGTCATCCACATAATATCAGTAGTGTAACTCAAACCCACTTCATCTTTGGTTACTGTCCTCAGTACCATTCATTCCCAAAAACGTTTACAAATACAATTTCAATCTCGTTGGGACTTAACGACCCGGGGATTTCCCTTTACTTCCACGGATTTTAACACTTAACTTTTTCTCCCAGATGGGCCTATCAACTGCACACGCTTGACTGGTTGGTTTGGGAGGAGTCATTTATATTATAAAAAAAAACCCTATGAATGGTTGTAAAATTGATTAATGAACTTGTTTTGGTCATTTTTGATGTATGATTTAGAGAAAAGTGCATGAAAATGAGCTAGATAATAGGACAGGGTTATTGTCAAAAAACTTTGTTTGACTTTAAAAGGGCATAACTTGCTCATAAATTATCATCAAGACCTATTCTTTATACCTAAACCTAGCATTATGAGTTGTCTTTAAAATCCAAGTAGTTTGGTTGAAAAATATGGTGTTTAGGTCGACCAAACTGGTGTTACAAGAGGAAGTGTACAAACAGTCTTTTTAGGACTGATTTGATATGTCAACTTCTAAGGGTCATAATTTGGTCATATATTAAGGTTTTTGGTTTGTTCTACATTTGAAAATTAAGTTTATATTTTTTTTCTTTTCAAAACCCTAGTGGTCCCATTGGGAGAATCTAATAGGCGTGAGCAGGAACTGCACCGCAAACCGCAAAACCCACCCCACAAAAATCAATCCACAATAAAAATTGACGGTGCGGTTCTTGAAAATAGAAAAATTGCATTTTGTGGTACGATTTCAGTTTCCACTGAAAAACCGCGCCAAAATAATCGCACCACACCACTCCATTATATTCAAATGTTTTTTTTTTTTTAAATAAACCCACTAAAGTTTATCATTTTAGTTTTGAAGATCTAAATAGGATTTACATTTTAAGTCAAGTCGTTTATCCTTTTGATGAGGCGAAAAATGAACCGTTTTTAGGGGGTCATTTAAGCCCGGATTCGAGATTATTTGATCAAATATTGCCCTAAATCGTTCCTTTTGTCATTTTAGGTACTTTTGGAGAGAAATCTGGAAAAAGAAGCATTTTGGACGTTTTTGGAGCATAAAAGTGAAGAAAACGGCAAAGTCTTAATTTTCCTTGCTGGGAACAGTAGCTGACGGCATCACAACTTCCTTAATGACAGCGTCAAGAGTAACAAAAGAGGTGGAAGTGGAAAATACACATGACGGCCCAGAACATTTTCTTTGTAATTGACTTGACGGCGTCACCAAGGCCGTCAGGGTCAAATTACACGTGACGGCCAAGAGTAAGTTTACACATGACGGCGTCAGGACATAACCTGACGACGTCAAATGATATAGAGTGACGACGTCAGGAGGAAGAAGGCTTACACAAGAAGAAACCTTAGTAAAACCGTCACATGTTAGTCAAGACAATCATAACTTACGCGTGGAGTAGCTGACACTGTTTTGGCCATAACTTTTGCATACGAACTCAGATTTGAGCAATTCAAAAAATGAAACGATCGGGACGAAAAAATCTTCAATTTGGTGAAAAAATGGTCGTGACTCCATCACTCATTATGGGCTAACGCCGCCAAGATGGGCCGGGCAGAAAAGAGCCTATAAATATAACATCATAACTTCACTTTTTGTAAGCCCTAAACCCTAAGGTCGATTCCTGGGTTTAGGTAGGTGTTTTTCCAGCAACTTAGAGGGTTTCAATCACTCCATAAACATCATATATTGGGTTGTTGATTCTATCGTAATTATGTTTTTCATTATCATTGTTGCTTGCTCTTCTTTGATGATGTTGTGCTAATTCACCTTGTATCTACTTATGGTTGTGTGAAACTTGTATATAAAAGATTAGATCTTATTGATTCCTTGTTGATGTTTGTGTCTATCTTCATCAATTAGGGTGTGACAACTTAGTCGATTTAGCTTATAATTCTTGTTTCCTATTGTCTCTTGTTTGGTTGAATGATATCGATGTTAGGCTTAAGAAAACTGGCGGACTTCCAATTGGTAACTTGCTTAAACGTCTTAAGAAACATGATCGGAGGTGTACTACGATTATATGGTTGTATTTAATGCATAAGTGAATTTTAATGATTCCATGTTAGGAGCTTTTAACGGCTCGACATAGGAGTGATGTAGGAGCTTATAGAGTTAGGGAAGATCGTACACGGCCCTACAAATGGTATTAAGGAATAAAACCCGTCAATTTAAACAAGGAGCGACAATTCAATAGGTAGAATTGGATAGCTAGCAAGGAGTAATACATCATAGGTAGATACGCTTCACTTCCCTTGTAGAACCCTAGTTTATTTTCCTACACATTAGTTTAAGTAGTAGCTTTTGGGTTAGTTGAGTAGCAATTAATTCCGCCCACTCCTCCAATACCCGAGATTTTTACCTGCTTTCTCATAAAACATAAAAGCACAAAAAGAATCATCATTCACCATTAGACCTAGTTAGATTAATTTCAATCCTAATGACGCTATTCCTGAGTTGAACGATCAATCCCCCGGTACTTGTCACTATACTATACTACAATGATCAGGTACACTGCCTGGTGGGGGTTGTAAGCTTCTCAAGATCCCTTGAGAGGTAAAACCTGTTGCGAGAGCGCAATTCCCACGTATCAAGTTTTTGGCGCCGCAGCCCGGGGAATATTTATTGTTTAGGTTGAATTTTATTTTTATTAGGTCTACTCATTAGATTCCTATCAAGTGAGATTTTTTCTTTTTATTTTGTAGCTTTCTCGTAGTCTATCTTTTCTTTGTGACTTTGTTTGTAATTTGCTTCAAATGGACTTTTCACTTAGACTTCTAAGGTTGCAAGATAAGGTTGAGTGGCTAGAACACCAAGAAGTTCAAAATACCTCATTTAGAGACACCTATGAATCATATGAGCCTTCACCTAGGATAGATTCTTATGAACAACCTCCATGTTTGAGATCTCGTTTTAGTGAGGCCAATAGGAAATGCGACCTAGTTTGCCAAGGAATTATGGAGAGAGCCGTTGCAACAAATCATTAGTTGGATGAAGCACTAGGTTTGCTATTATCACTACCTAAGAAAATAATTGAGGAGGATTTAGCTGAGTATGATCACATTGATCAAAAAGACCTAGGTTTTATGACCAATGACTTTGAATCTCAAGGAACACATGATGAATCCTTTAGGCAAATTGAATATAAGATTATTGAGGATGATCCTTATGATTCGGACATAGAAGTTGAGATGCCTAGAGAAGCACGTGAGATACTTAGGAGAATGCTTAGGATAGATTCTACCAAAACACATGATGAGGATATAGGTGATCTTGACATATGTAATGATGAGGTCAATAACATAAGCCCACAAAATACTCAACCATCATTTGAGGCACACACACCGCCCGTGACTTACCCAGAAGAAGTAGAAGAAACTTTAGGAATTCCAATGGAGGTAGAACCCTTGGACCAAGCACCACTTGAGGATATAGGTTTGAATACTTGTAGTGATAACCTTACTCCTAGTTCTAGGGAATTTCCTAGTGTTGATGAACCGGAACCTCAATCTTTACACACCTTTCCATCCTTAGATATATTTCTAGGAGACAAAAGAGGAACCGACCCACCCATCAACCAATATTATCCGGGTAGTTTTAGGATGAAGGAAGCCATTCACTCACCCCTTTCACCTCACGTGGCATATTTCCGCCCTAAGGGTGTGTATCGCTACTTCCACCCGCACTTAATCCAAAGTGTAGGGAAAACATCTCCTATTTCTGTTAAATAAGGGTAGAGTCAGGCTCGTGACTCAACAAAAACAAGCGCTTCTTGGGAGGCAACCCATGTTTTGTGTGTTTTTATTTTTATTTGTTTGATGTTATTTGTTTCCATATGCGTGTCTTATTTTTATTGTTGGTAGATCATGTTTCAAATTAAATTGTGAAAATGCTTTATTTTGTTGTTTAACTTTGTCTTAACTTCATATAAAAGTATTTTGCAAAAAGCTAAGTGTAAGGGGAAACCCCAAATTTGTTTCTAAGAACGAAAATGATCTTGATTCGCCACAATATTAAATGAGCATGTATATTAGTAATTGTTAGAGTCAAATGCTTGTATCGAGTCATAATGATGTTTTGCAGGATTTTCCAGGAAGAAGGACATAAGTTTTTCCAGAAATTTGCTGGAAACTTAACATGAGATTTTTGCAGGAACATTCTGACGGCGTCAGGAGTTATAAACTGACGGCGTCAGGTTCAAAAATTCTGAAAAGTTTTGCGAGTTTTGTTTATACAGGAGTCTTAAAGTTTTTGTTGATTCTTTAGTTTTATAAATTGTAGGAAATCTGCAAACATTCATTCCACAAGCATTATATCTTTAATTGTTTTGTTTTTATTCCTAAGTCTGGAATTACATCTAGTTGTGAGTTTTCTTTGTTCGGATTGATGCTTTGGGTTTTTGTGATTGTTTTCTCAGGTTTAACAGGTTATATATAACAAGAAGATGATTTATATTTCTGGAAGGGAAGCTTTGAACGTTCATTTTCTTGGAGGAAGATCTAACCTTGTTGACACACTATCCACACCGAACAAATTAGGGGAGTATTTGTTTTCATTCTTTAATTGAACATTGGGGACAATGTTCATCCTAAGTGTAAGGGGAGGGTAAATGATGATACCTTATAGGATACTATTGCACTTGAGTTTATTTGTTTGATGGTAGGTGTGTAACAAAACTAAGAGAAATACTTGTTAGTGTAATTTTAGCGCCAAATTTAAAATTTTTTACAACATTTAGTAGTGAAACTTTAGCCTTAGCAAGCGTCTCACGGATAGGAGTTGTATGACTAGCACAAAACCGTACTATTCAGAAAAATTTTCCACCCAAATATTTGAGGTTCGCCTTTAGATTTGATAGGAAAAGCATTCATTATTAGTGCTTATGAGTGTACCGGTAGCATTTAGATTCTAGAACTTGCGTTAGTGATGCATCCCGAGACCGCTAGTGAGACTACATTCGTGTGGTAGGATTTACTACATGATAAGAGGCATTAGGATCACCCTTGTGTTAAACCCGTATCATAATTACTTGACCATTTAAGTCATATTACTTGGCTAATAAAGTCAATTAATTTTTTCCCCACACCTTAGCGATGTACTCATTTTTAGTATACGAAACCCCTAGTACACCCCTCCGAGCCTATCTTTTCGTTTCTAACTTTAAGTATCTTACTTAAAGGAAGAATTTGTTACAACCCACTTAAATGTACAACCAAATCGCCTTAGCCTTCCGTGTATGCACTCATATTTAGTGCATTATTGTTATTTGTTTAAACCCTTAGTTAATTATCTAATTGAATACATGGTTGCTAAGTCGAGTCATATCTTGTACATATTGTTTTGGGACGATTGGGACTCATGGGTAAAGTACTTGTGTTATGGAGTAATGGGGAAGAACATCATTTATTACCCCCTTATGTGCGTTAATCTTAAAAGTACTCCAAGTGTTTTGATTATTTTAATTCAAGTCATTAGATTAGTTTATTGTAAAGTATGTAAAATTCAAGTGTAAGGGGAATGTACATTCCATATGATGTATTATTTTGGATAATAGGGTAAGAGTGTATGCAAAAAAAAAAAAAAAAAAAAAAAATAGAAAAAGAAAAGAGAAAAAACACATACGGACTACCATCCCGTTTTATTCTATGTTTATTTTATATTTTTGTTATTTTTGATTTATTAGCTTAAGTCGAGTCTAGTCTTGGCTTAGCAACGCCATATTGTACATGTAATTAACCAAGATGATTAACTTGCCACCATTAAATATTGCCTTTATCCAACAAAACCGTGTATTCCATATCCCTACACCTAACGTTATAACCCTTTGAAAGACCTCTTTGATAGTTTATCCTAAGTGCTTACGCCAAGTGGTGGAGGTTTGATCCTTTCCCAAGCTTATGGTAATCTATTTTGCTATGACAGGTAGTGAGAGATGTTTTCCATTTCCATATTATGATATATACTTTATTACACCCCGGGAGATGTGAGTATCTAAACACTATTTGTGAGGTGCTAGTGTATGACCTCCGTGCTTGTCTTTGGTTTTTAGTGGAACGATTATTTGTTGTAATTACTTTTATATTAGTGTTAAACGACCCCTAACTTGTATTTTGATTAGAATAAAAGCGCATTTGCTTGAGGACAAGCAAATCTCAAGTGTAAGGGTATTTGATGAGGCGAAAAATGAACCGTTTTTAGGGGATCATTTAAGCCCGGATTCGAGATTATTTGATCAAATACTGCCCTAAATCGTTCCTTTTGTCTTTTTAGGTACTTTTGGAGAGAAATCTGGAAAAGGAAGCATTTTGGACGTTTTTGGAGTATAAAAGTGAAGAAAACGGCAAAGTCTTAATTTTCCTTGCTGGAAATAGTACCTGATGGCGTCACAACTTCCTTAATGACGGCGTCAAGAGTAACAAAAGAGGTGGAAGTGGAAAATACACATGATGGCCCTAAACATTTTCTTTGTAATTGACCTGACGGCGTCACCAAGGCCGTCAGGGTCAGATTACATGTTACGGCCCAGAGTAAGTTTACACATGACGGCGTCAGGAATTAACCTGACGACGTCAGATAATATAGAGTGACGACGTCAGGAAGAAGGCATACACAAGAAGAAACCTTAGTAAAACCGTCACATGTTGGTCAAGACAATCATAACTTACGCGTGGAGTAGCTGACACTGTTTTGGCCATAACTTTTGCATACGAACTCGGATTTGAGCAATTCAAAAAAGGAAATGATCGGGACGAAAAAATCTTCGATTTGGTGAAAAAATGGTCATGACACCATCACTCATTACGGGCTGACGCCACCAAGATGGGCCGGGCAGAAAAGAGCCTATAAATATAACATCATAACTTCACTTTTTCTAAGCCCTAAACCCTAAGGTCGATTCCTGGGTTTAGGTAGGTGTTTTTCCAGCAACTTAGAGGGTTTCAATCACTCCATAAACATCATATATTGGTTTGTTGATTCTATCTTAATTATGTTTTCCATTATGTTGCTTGCTCTTCTTTGATGATGTTGTGCAAATTCACCTTGTGTCTACTTATGATTGTGTGAAACTTGTATATAATTGATTAGATCTTATTGATTCCTTGTTGATGTTTGTGTCTATCTTCATCAATTAGGGTGTGACAACTTCAATAGGTCTAGTTGATTTAGCTTATAATTCTTGTTTCCTATTGTCTCATGTTTGGCTGAATGATATCGATGTTAGGCTTAAGAAAACTGGCGGACCTCCAATTGGTAACTTGCTTGAACGTCTTAAGAAACATGATCGGAGGTGTACTACGATTATATGGTTGTATTTAATGCATAAGTGAATTCTAATGATCCCATGTTAGGAGCTTTTAACGGCTCGACATAGGAGTGAAGTAGGAGCTTATAGAGTTAGGGAAGATCGTACACGGCCCTACGAATGGTATTAAGGAATACAACCCGTCAATTAAAACAAGGAGTGACAATTCAATAGGTAGAATTGGATAGCTAGCAAGGAGTAATACATCATAGGTAGATACGCTTCACTTCCCTTGTAGAACCCTAGTTTATTTTCCTACACATTAGTTTAAGTAGTAGCTTTTGGGTTAGTTGAGTAGCAACTAATTCCGCCCACTCCTCCAATACCTGAGATTTTTACCTGCTTTCTCATAAAATTTAAAAGCACAAAAAGAATCATTCTTCACCTTTAGACCTAGTTAGATTAATTTCAATCCTAACGACACTATTCCTGAGTTGAACGATCAATCCCCCGGTACTTGTCACTATACTATACTACAACGATCAGGTACACTGCCTGGTGGGGGTTGTAAGCTTCTCAAGATCCCTTGAGAGGTAAAACCTGTTGCGAGGGCGCAATTCCCATGTATCACCTTTTCTAGCCTTTATATTTTCACCTTTAATTCAAAAACTTCGTTATCTAGAAGTTCGTTTTTACTTTTCAAATGTTTGTTTTTGTTAATGACCTTAAGACTAATTTTGCATTTATGTAAAGTCTCATCATGTACCTCGTTGGAGTGTTTGGATTCTTTAACCATGAGACAAATCTCTTCCTTTTTTTCTTCACACATACCCCACGAGCCACTTACAAATGCCTTTCGTCTCATTATTGGAGTGTTTGAGACAATCACTAATGAAGTGATTTAGATCACCACACTTAAAACACTTTCGATCAATCTTTCCCTTTTTGTCTCCTTCACTCTTCGGAAGGCTTTCTAGTCATCATAAAGTTGTTTCACGAACCTTCCTCTTCTTCTAAAGAACTTTTTAAAGTCCCTTAACATCATGGCGCATTATTCATCCTCGCTATCTGAAGAGGAAGTCTCCTCGTCGCTTGATTCCTTTTGGCATTTAATGCTAGTGACTTATATCATTCTTTCTTATCTTTAGAAGCCTCGGAATATTTTGCCAACATCACTTCATAGACTTTTAGGTTGCTGATGCGAATCAATTATAGTTGAAGGTATTACAAAGGAAATATGTATACCCGAGTCGTTTTTCCCGATGAAGAAATGAATGGAACTTGTGATTTCGATTTATGATTTGTGTCGTGAATAGTGATAAAAAGATATTTTTGGATATTTAAACTAAAAATGATGAAATATAAGATAAAAACAAACAAATAAGCAATTAAGACAAGTATTTTAAGCACGTATGATAAAACGTAAATTGGAGAAAATGAGCACATAAACGTAAGTTAACGAACCTAAAAGCAAAATCTAAGAAAGACTAATCCTTGTTGAACCAAGATCAAGCCCAATCTAGGATATGATAACAATGATTGAATATGCACAGCGGAATAATGATCAAGAACACAATCAAAGTTACCAACAAGGTTTTTCTAATAAATCAATGATCCTCTATCGATCTCTATTGCTTCCTCTCAAAATGTTTTTCCTGGAGATGTGTTTTTCTCTCAAGAAGCGTATCTAAAATAAAAGCCTATATGTTCCTTTTATACACAAGGAACCCTAATACAATAATAAATAAAAATATCAATGCATATCACTACCTAAAATAGCTCATGCATATCCTAACAAACAAATACTAAATATACGGATTCATTATATCCGTAGAAATAAGTCTTCAGCAGGAACACTCATCAGCAGAAACCATCTATAGCTTCAGCAGAATCCTGTCAGTAGAACTTCATCAGTAGGAACTTCTAAAATTCCCAACAATCCTCCCCTAATCTTGAATTTGACTTGGTTAAGTTCAAGATTCTATTTAGATGAGTAACTTCCAAAGCATGAGGATTGACTTGAACACTTGCAGCAAATTAAAGTAACCAGCAGCAACAAAGACTCTATGTCAATAGCAACGAATAACCATCTGTGAAGACCAAGATGCTAGTAGCAGCTTGAACCTATCAGCAGCAACCAGAACCAGCAGCAACATGAGTAGATTTGATAAGCCTTTACCAAGTAGCTACTCACTCTTGGGCTAGCTAGTCCTTTGGTGGAATCATGACATCACCCTGGTGAACTTCTTACCAGTTCAACACTTAGAACATGAATCATCGGTGTGTTGAAATACCCTAATGATTTTTGGCAAATCATCACAGCCATAAATGGATTTGAGATGTCTTTACCTGTAGCCGTTTGCTCAGGACTAGCCAATCCTTTGGTTACCCAATAGGGCAACAACCATAGTGAATTGATGACCATTTCAACTCTCAGCAATGAAGCATGGGTGAGTTGAGTACCCTATGGTTTTGAGCAAACCATTACAGCTATCAAGGGAATTGATATGTCTTTACCAAAAACCATTTGCTTTTGGACTAGCCAACTCTTTGATGGAATGCCGTCATCAGCATGGTGAGTTGATTACCATTTATGGATTTCCACAGCCTTTACCACAAGCCATAATCTTGTGGCTAGCCAACTCTTGTGTCAGTAAGACATGGTGAGTTGAGAACCATTTGTTGTGTAGTAATTAACCAAACACCAAAACCTGCAAACAAGAGAAAACAAAAACTATACAAATATATGTTAGTTTTTTTTTTAATAGAAGAACGAAAGAAATAGAAATACAAAATATGTAAAATATACCATCAATCAGCAGCAGAAACCAAAGAAATATGTAGTGTCAGCAGAAACACTAAGCCTCCCCTTAGGCTTATGAGGATCCAATAGCTGGAAAAATGGTTAGAATACAAAGAATACAACAATAAGCCTCCCCTTAGGCTTATGCCTCCCCTCAATCAATGCACCTGACAAAGACTATTGTTCTTGGGTATCCAGATTGAACCTTTATTTTTTAGTTTTCCAAGAATAACCTGTTGAGGGCTTAACACCAGTATCCCATCTTGTCCCCCCCCCCCCCCATATATCTTAGGTCATAATAACCAGGCCAAAAACCATTCTGAAAGTAAGTGCTAGTAGGTATATAGAATGGTCTAGCAACATGTCTTTTCCAATGAGCTGAAAAAGATCTACCAGCAGAAACTGGCTTATCAGCAAGTTTGGGTCTGCTTTGTGGAACATATGGGGGAATATCATTAACATTGGTCCACATTGGTCTAGGTCTCTTTTGGTCAGCACACACACCCATTCTCTTCTCATGAAAATCACAATCTTTAATGAGATGAGACTTACTACCACACACAAAACAAGTTTTCTTCTTAAAAGACTTATCCTTAACACAACTTTGTTTATTACACTCAAACTTATCAGAAACAGAAGTAGAAACAAAATTGTGTTTAACATAATAAGTAACCATTTTTGTTTTGGGTTCATTATTAGCTACTTTGGACATGGGTGTGGTCTTGAGTGACTGCCTAGGTGAGTCAAACTTTTCACTTGAATCACAACTGGTATATGTAGTAGACCCTTGGTCAGAGGACTTGTCACTGTTAGAATAAGAGACAAAGTCAGTAGATTTAGAATCAGGGTCTGGCAAGTCACTTGACTTTTTGCCATATAGATGGTGTGATCCATCAAAGTCAACAGTAATGGAAAGGTCAATGGGCATGTGTTCTCCTCTAATAGGTCCAGGTACAACATTCATTCCCCCTTCCTTAACATATTTTATGGGATTTTGAAATTCCAAGTCAGGTTCAGGGTCAAAAACACTGGATATATCTGGGTAAATTAATTCCTCTGGATCTATAAATTTATCATACCCTAATGCTCTTCTAGACCTAACAGATTGACAACTATCAATTAATTTTTCTAAATGTGAAGACCCTTCTTGCCACTTCTTACGACTAGCCACTTCATTATCAAACTTTACTTGCAATTCTTGTTTCTCTAGCTCTACTTTAGCCTTTTCTTTCTCAGTATGCTTTAAATCAATCTTAGTGCATTTTAAATCACTTTCTAACACCCTTATCTTTTCTTCATAAGCAAGCTGATTCTTTTGAAACCAAATTTTTTGTCTTTCTAAAGTTTTTAAAGCCTGTTTATAAGCCTCAATTTCTACATAACATTCATTATATTTAGGTTTCAATTCATCATAAGCTTCCTTAAGTTCATTATATCTTTCACTACAACCAAAGACACAATTATGTACCTGAGAAGGGAGTCCCATCAGTGCAAATTCTTCAGTCTTGGATATAGTGCAAGCTTCCTTTCTCATCTTCTTGGATTCAGCCTGTCCACCATACCTTGCTTTGATTGCATTCCATATATCACTTGCCTCATCCATATAATGGAAATCTGCTATATGATCAACAGGAATAGATTTAAGCAAGGTAGTTCTTGCCTTTGATTCCCTTTGTACAGCAATGTGTTCATCAGCAGTCGTTGGAGGAAGAATAATGACATTTCCATCTTGATCTCTTCTATGCCTTTTCAAGCTGTTGCCATTTTGAATCACCTTCTAGATATTCATATCATTTTTCATGATTTTCCATCTTCTCAGCCCAGACTTCATACTCATCATTCATCAAATAAGGAAAAATTACATCATCCCTTTCATTCTTAGATTCTGCCATTTTAGCGGTTGACAAAATAGGATACCAGTTCAAACCGAATGAATGAACAGCAGCAACAAATAATGATGTTAGCAGGAACAAAAATGAATCAGCAGAAACAAAATGAAGACAGCAGTAATAGAAAGTGGCAGCACCAATCACAAAGTACGAGATACACCACACTAATTAGCACAGTAGCAATCCAAATCTATGTATAATTCTTACCCCACACGTGATCAGCAGCAACAAAGCTTGAATATCCAATCTTACCCCCACACAAATAATTCAATATCCGACAGTAAAATAATCAGAAGCAACCCACGAACAAATTTAATATAATCTTGAACCAATCAATATGAGAAAGCGATCACACTAGACCCACGTGATAATTTGTACCACATGCAACAAACAGATCAGTATGAGATGAAAGTTACTTGAGCATTTACAGTTGTCACCATTAATGAAACAAAAGTCGATACCCTCAAAAGATAAATCTTGCACAAATCGTTAAACACCACAGCCCCACAGATAATGTTATTTATCGATCAAGGGAGCCCCACAATCATTAATATGTACGTGGTTAGCACATGTGCAAAAGATAAAAACTATTAACCCTATATGCTAACCGACCTTCACGTGCACTTGATCAATCTAATTTAATTTTCAACGACACCCAATAAATAAGAAAACGACAGATCAGAGTGCTTGCGTTGAACTTTTAATTCAAATAATAAATAGGTACGAGATTATTTTTAATAATCAACCAATCAAAATCATATGTTGATCACAAACAGATCCAGCCCCACAAATAAACAATATCACGTGATGAACACCAGATCAAGTTTAATACATGACAACCTTAAATCTGTACCTACAAACGAATCTTTAAAGTTTAATCCCACAAAGCTGCTGACTTACGTTCCATATACGATGATACTAACACAAGCGAATCTTGAGTTATTAATAAACCCAATATTCAGATCACGTACAAACAAATTAACACAAGATGACAAACAAAATTCTTCACGTGGCTATGTTTTCACAAATCAAACAACTTAAATATAGCAATGACCAATCACTTCATCAATTTGACCCATTAATTATAGTACGAGGAATTAATTTCTTTGCTTGTATAAAATAACGATTACCTTTTTCTGAAACAACTTTCACCGACGACAAACTTTCTTCAATTCTGCTATACCACAACAATGAAAACCTTGATGAACCCTAGATCTCACGAGCCTCTAATCTCTGATGCCAATTGTTGAACCAAGATCAAGCCCAATCTAGGATATGATAACAATGATTGAATATGCACAGCGGAATAATGATCAAGAACACAATCAAAGTTACCAACAAGGTTTTTCTAATAAAACAATGATCCTCTATGGATCTCTATTGCTTCCTCTCAAAATGTTTTTCCTGGAGTTGTGTTTTTCTCTCAAGAAGCGTGTCTAAAATAAAAGTCTATCTGTTCCTTTTATACACAAGGAACCCTAATACAATAATAAATAAAAATATCAATGCATATCACTACCTAAAATAGCTCATGCATTTCCTAACAAACAAATACTAAAGATACAAATTCATTATATCCGTAGAAATAAGTCTTCAGCAGGAACACTCATCAGCAGAACCATCTATAGCTTCAACAGAATCCTGTCAGTAGAACTTCATCAGTAGGAACTTCTAAAATTCCCAACAATCCTATAAACGCAAATTTATTTTTCTTAAAGCCTAATTAACAAAAGAAAATTTTGGGAAAAAGAATTTTATTTTCTAAATAGTATTTTATTTGTTATGATTTAAAAACTAAATTAACTAATAAATGATTCAATAATAGCAAATGAAAAGAGAAAATTATGAAATTTTACAGAAAACTATTTAATATATAATAATCCTAAGAAAATTAAAAAACCTGAAAAAGTACTAAAGAATAAGCTAAAATAACCTTATCAGATTATAAGCTTTAAATTGGAAAACATGGTTAAAAAATTAATCTAGCAAAACATGTTGAGAAATCCCTAGAGTGCTTACTGGTTATGGCTTGTGTGTGTGAGGTGTTGGCTGTGTGGAGACCAGGGTTCGAACCCTGGTTTTTGCATTTTTTTTTCTTTTTATTTTATTTTTGAAACTTATTAAACTAATGAAAATGAGAAATTTTAATGAAAAAAAAACTTTTTGAAAACTTACAATAAGCTCAGAAATAAGCCATGAGAATAAACAGATGCAATATTAGATTAAAGAAGAAAACTAGAAAACTTAATAAGCTATTATAAGAGGTTAAAGCTAAAGGGAAAGGCAAATAAGCTAAACTTAATCTGAACCTAACCTAACAAAGCTAAAACAACAAAATTAACAAGCACTAAGAAGCAAATAAGCTGAGATAAAAAAAAAATAAAAAAAAAATAAATAAAAAAAAAAAAAACCTTAAACTAATTAACTCTCAACCAAACATACCTTAAGGGGATATGCAAGCTACCTAAAAGCTGACAAAAGCTATTCTAATTAAGCTGAAACTAAAGACCATCAAAGCTTAATAGCCAATAAGCTTATGCAAACAAACTCAGACCCTAAAAGCTAATATTGAGCTTATGATAAGCAGATAAAAGGGAAGCTCAGGAAATAAGAATTGCACAGACCTATAAGACAACCTGAATACCAATATTGCAAACAACAAATAAACTTATAAATAAGCACTATCGTCCAAAATAAGCACAGATCTAGTTATTACTATTAGCTATATATGAACCAGATTTCAGACAATGAGCTTAATTAATCAATCATATAATAAGTTGTGAATAAGAGCACTTAGACATATATGATGCTGATGTGCAGAACAAAAACAGACAAATAACACTTTTTAATCAACAAAATAAACCACTAAATGATTATGACAAAGCCTACAATGCAAAAACAAATTGAAATAAGCTATTGAACAACTCACAAAAGAATTTTAACATAATTTTGGACAAGTTCTTATCTAATAAAAAGGACTAATGCAGAAGCAATTTAAAACAGATTTGATTGGATTTTCTTTTGATACTACTATGAAAAGTAAACTACGTAACCTGAGACTAAATGAAACTTAACCAGAAATTTCAGACAACTAATTTAGATCATTTTTGAACCAACAACAACCCTTCAAGAGACCTTATGCAAATTATTTCAAAATGAACAGTTACCAAAAGGATTAAACTATAAATTTTAGAAAATGACTAGAAAACTATAAAACTTGACTGGATCAGCTTAAACAGACCTCTAAACTCCTACCAGGACCAAATTAAAGCTAAAGAAAGTTTGCTGAACATCTCACACCAAGTTTTGACTTAAAAATCTCACTGACCCAAACACTCCTTACCATGAACTATTTTTGGATTTCAAGTGGAAAAGACCAAAAAAAAGCTATTATTTGAAAACCAAAGATTAAGACAACTATAATAAGTACTTATAAGTAACCTTTAAACTGAAAATAAGCAATATGATAGGCTAATGCTACTTATGCTATATTTTTGGTTTTTTATGTTTATATATGAAAAACAAGCACAATTGAGATTAAGCTACTATATAAGCAACAAATATCAAACAATATCAATAATAAGCAGTAACAAACAACTAAAAATCAAATAAGCAATAGAATAAGCAATAATAAGCAGTTTGACTTTTAATATAAAAAGGAAATAGAACTTACAAACTCCCTTGCTCAAAATAGGGAGATAATTCAAATCTAAAAGCTCTAACTTGTCAGAGACAAGCTAGTAAACCCCATAAGCCCTTCCATGTCTGGCTTATCATCCATATAGAGCTTATTTGACTGTTACTTTGACTATCTTTGACTTTTTAGGAAGCTAAGACATAATTAAACTAAGATAAACTCACAAAAAGCTATGTGAAGCTTAAATGAGCTTATTGGAACAGTTATAAGAGCTTGTAAAAGATTAAAGAATCATAAATGAACTTAATGAAAGCTTTAAAATAAAATCAGACTTGAATTTAAAGCACAACTGAAATTTTATTAAAACTAAAAGCTGAATTACAAACTTTCTAAAGTAAAAGACAGAATTTAAAGGTTATAATAAGAAATTTAGCTAAAACTACTCTAACCTACTACTACACTACTCCTACTCCTAATGGCTTTTCTGTATGTAAGAAGAGGGCTATTTATAGTCAGCTAGGGTGAGCTCATCTAGGGTTTTGGAACCCCTCTGGACCAATTCTTCATAGCCCTTGATCATTTCATAATGACTGATCTCAATTTGTAGCCCTTGGGTCTTTAGATGTGCTGTCATGACCAATAAGAAGCTTTAAAAGTGCCAGCTTGGCATTCCTTTGTATCAGCTTGCTTCTAGAAGTATTTGGGTGAGTTTTAAGTGGCTGGGCAAAATAAAGGTGCAGGGTAAAATCTTTCAAGAAGAGAGTGAATAATGGATGGGGTAAAAGGGAGGAAAAGGTGTGTAATGTTTGACCGGGGTTATTAATTGATCTGACTTGGGTGTGGATCGGGTATGGTTTATTGGGTAATAATACGGGTAAGGGTGAGTAGGCTTGTGGATTTTGGGCCTGGTTAAATGGATTGGATTGGGATTTTTGGGTTATTGTAATAATAGGATCCGATAGGTTAAGTTTAGGATTTATATTAGGTTTAGGTTTAAAAGTAAAGGACCAATTTTGTAATTTCCTAAAATCCAAGGACCAACTTTGATAATTTTGCAAATACTTCCAATGGCTATTTTGACAATATGAGCATAGTAATGATCCAATCTTGTAAAAATCTTCCCTGGCCTCGGCTTTTTGAACTCTTTCCATTTCTCGTGCTCGATTTTGTCATTTTTGCTTGATTTTTGTCTTTCTCTCGAAATATCCATACATGCACAATCACAAACACAAAAACACATACATTTGGCATTTATTTATCGGTTTTAGGTCTGATTTTGGTCAAATAAAGGTATGTCATTAAGCACATACCAGTTGCCAATAAGTTCGTCGAGAGAGAGAATCAACAAATCCTTTGATTCTTATATGGCCGTCACCTTTGCTCTCTATTTGGGTGAAAGTGCTCTTAGAAATCTCCTGACATGATTACGACTTGAAACGGATTCATCAAGTGCTTGCAATGAAGTAATGATAGTGTTAAATCTAGAAAATGCATTATCAATACTCTCCTCATCGGATATTGAAAATTGTTCATATTGTTAGACAAATAAATCTATTTTATTATTTTTTTTAACTTGGTAAAACTCTTTTATATTCCTTTTTAACTAAGGTGTTATATAAAACCATTTTAGCCTCATTATTTTTCGAAAGCATTTTCTTTTGATCATCGTTTTGACGTTATAAGGAACACTTTCATCTCTGCCGGTAGAAGTATTTCTAACGACATGTTTATAATCACCATCAACAATAATATGCCAAAGATCAATGTCTTTAGATTTCACATATATTTCAAATCCATTTTTCCAATATATAGACTGCCCTCTTTGTAGTTTTCGAATTCCATTAGATCAATTTTAAAATACAATATACTTTAAAAATTTTAGTAACCTGCTTATAATGCCAATTGTGGAAAATTAGAAGGGGTTGAATAGTTTTAACGATTAAAATTTAGTTTAAAAATAGTCTTTTTTTTTTTTTTTTTTTTTTTTTTTTGTAAAGGGTTCCCCTGGTGAATTATTATTAAAAAAAACATTAATAAAAAACAATACATTGAAGTTCAAAAACCATTAGAGAGACTAATGGTCTCATGTGATGAACAAATAGCATCACAACGTCCAACAACAAACCAAATCGAAAAAAAATTAAATAAAAATAAAAATAAAAAAAAATAAAAACTAGGAACTAGTGCCTAGTTTCCAGCCTCCAAACATCCTTCATACGGACAACATACGTCGAGTCTTTAAATTTTAGAGCCGTTAATTTCAGCCTTGTGGTAGAGAAGATAATGTCAAACACTTGATCCACATGTCGTGCTTTCTTCTTGAACAACCTATTGTTCCTTTATGGCCAAACGTAGTAGATCAAGTATATGTGAAACCTTCTGGATAGTGAGGTATTGAATGAAGAATATAAATAATAAAACAAATATGATACGCAAAATAAAGTAAAGAAGATATAGAACCATGGCACAAATATTTATAGTAGTTGTGCTACAAGGACATCTTCCTCGCCCTACTCCATTCCCCGAGTATCCAACTCGAGAGTTCGCAAATACTATGTCAACAAGCTCCTTATCCGGCAGAGAAGCCTCACAACATCGCTTACACTTTATCCGGTACAAAGCTAAATACCAGGTTCTTTACCAACCCAATCATAAAAACTAACACTACAAGTTTATGGTACAATGTGATGAATGAGATACAAGAATCAAATCAGTGATCTTGTAATGATGACGAAGGCTAAAAACACTTCTCTTGAAGCTTGCAAGTCTTGTATGTAAAATCGTGATCTCGTTTTTTTATGAAGAGCTTATAGAGAATCACCAAAAACAAAGAACTACAAGAACGATCTGTAATCAGATATTAGACAGATGATATAAGAATATAAGAAATATTATGCAAGAAATGGGTAAGAAATGAAGAGAATTGGCTTGGTATTTATAGGCTAAAAATCACCATTCATTCGGATCCGCCTGATCCCTCACATAGGGACCTGGCTAGTGCATTTTGAGCGATCCGGACCTATTGCACAAAATTCGGATTTTTTATTTACTAAATCAAAAAATCTTGTGTAATCTTTCAAGATTTGATTTGAAAATACATCAACGTAGCTTTTTGAGTGATGTCATGCATAAGGTAAAAACAAATTTACATTTCTTTTAAACCTGATGATGTATAATACGGATAGCGGGATTACTGGGTCTGGACCATATTATACACAATAGGGCTCCGGCCCAATGTAACTAAAATACCGGGCTCCCGCCCGATAAACAAACAAACCAGGCCCCGGCCCAACAAACCGGATCTGACTAAAGCCCAAGCCACAAGCAAGGCACAGTCCGGACATACAAGGACGTGTACGAACCACTTGAGTGGCACTCCCGAAGTATGCTCACGAACTGGCCCATGGTCCGGAAAGTGATCCACGTCCGCAATCATCAATTAAGCTATGGATCCCTGCCCGACAAGGGTCACACACCGGCCACTACAGCAGTAAGCGAAATACTATGTAACAGCCCCTAAATTTCAACTAGAGCAGCGGAAGACTTTGTGGGGTATTACTTAGAGGATCGAAGTCAAGTCATAGAAAACGACTCAAAGAGACGTTTTAAAACTATGTTTATCATTCATTTAAAAGCAAGTTTCTCAAATACAAAGTTGTTCCATTAGTTTTAACATATCATAGGAGATATGAGTTATTAAAAGCGAATGACAAAACATTTTATTTAACACCCGTATAGGGGTTTAATGCCCTCTCCATGCCTTGAGCTCCTTCGCATTAATTTCCTGAGATAAACATGCTAAAAGTCAACAAAAGTTGAGTGATATTCATAGGTTTAAGTTTAGTAGTTGAACACAAGTGATAGTGATAACTGCATCGAATTACAATTATAAGTTTAAAATCATTTATTATTGCATTAAGCTCATGACACTCAGCCGATTAACAGATCTCATCATAAATGATGGATTAAAGTAATAGGTGCCCTCGGGATAGTAACCTATTAGATTTCAAATAAAGTGCGTTTGGTTGTTTTCTCAACTCCCAAACGGGGATGGTCAATCCCTAATAGATCTATTCACAATTATTTACGTTCACCTCTCTGGGTGACTAAGGCTCATGATATGAGGGGCTTTTGGCAAAAAGGTACTTAAGCAATAACAATTTCAGGCATAATATAAGAAAATACTTGTGTTCAGATTTTTAAGCTGTATCTCCCCACGAAAACAGTTTTATAAAAGTGGGCTATGAACTCACCTTAGTGGTTTAGTGAATAAAAATATCGATACTCAGTTTGCAAAATGGGAACGGCTCCACACACGACCTAGATAATATTTGGCAATTTTTAGTGTTTGATAGTCTTAATGTTTTAATCGCGAGTAGTTTTTGAATGCGTGATTTGTTAATTTAACGTTAGTAAAACTTTTAGTTTTATAATATATCGTACGATTAGTTTAGTTACATATATATATATATATATATATATATATATATATATATATATATATATATATATATATATATATATATATATATATATATATATATATATATATATATATTTATATATATATATATATATATATATATATATATATATATATATATATATATATATATATATAACGTAAGGTTTAATAATAAAAATAGTAACGAAAGTTTGAAATAATGCGTAACGTTTAATAATAATAATAGTAATAATAATATTAGTTTAAAAATAAACGTAACGTTTAATAATAATAATAGTAATAATAATATTAGTTTGAAAATAAACGTAACGTCGTGACGGGAACTTGTAAAAATGGAAAATAAAAATGAAAATATTAATTTTAGTATACGGCCCTTGTATTTTCAAAAATTTACACTTTTTACCGTAACGGCGTTAGCGTTACGCCGTTAGTCCAAAATTTAATATATTTATATATTACGTCCACAACTTTATATTTCTTACACTTTTTACCCTAAAGTTTATAAAAATCAGTTTTTATCCTAAAGTTTACAAAATGACATTTTTCACCACAACTTTCAAAAGTTGACACTTTTAACCCGATTTTCATAAAATTTGCAATTTTAGTCCAAACTTTACAATTTTCAAAACTTAACGTTTTCATTTCTTAAATATCTTCAAAACAGCTTAATGAACTTATTTTGACAGCTTATTAGTTCGAAAAAGCTTATGGATCGCTTATGGGCTTTTTAACGAAAAACTAAGCCCGTTAGTGTTTTTAAATCCAATGGGCTTACAGGGTTTTTGGGATTTGTTTTGGGCTAAGGTTAGGATTGTGAAAAAGTTGCCCAACAGCTTATAGCCTCAGCTTATTGTCTCGGCTTATTTTGAAATGATTGGGCCTTAAGGCCCAATCGATATTATTTAATTTTTCAAAACTGTTTCTTGGTCGATTTGCTTTTGATCGATTACTAGGTCCTAACGTGATTTTTATTACAAAGTTTCTACACCAAATTGATTGTGTGCCATGAGGTCTATTGGTTTGTGAAATAAAAAGGTATGCTCGTTAAGTAAATATTAAAGATATGCGTGTGTTTTGGGTGTGGTATGGGACGAATTTTTGTAACAAAAGACTTAGAAAAATATTTGAGTTTTTCATACTTGTTGTGGTACGCTAGGAATGTACTTCGAAATGGTTTATACGTAGTGTTTTAGTTTCAAAACTTTATATAGCTTATTTCTTAAGGTGTCAAATATATAGATGGACGTAAAATATATATAGGTCGTTTATCTAGATTTTAAATAATGAGGTGCGTTCGTGTGTGTTGTGTAAAAATGTAATGCAAATAAATGTATATAAAAAAGAATTGAAATGAGTCGTTAGGGACTTACGACACCAAATGGTGGGGTAATTGGGACGTAGAGTCGAGAAGTAAGTGAGACAAGTACGTAGTGTGTTAGTTTGCTCGACCAAGGTTCACAAACAACAATTTGCTTCTCCTAAACCCCCACGAATCTCTTAATTTCCTACCCAAAGCTTTGACCCAACTCCTAGCTTTAATACTTAGCAATATTTGGTGAAATTTTGGTTTGCATGGAAGTAGAAAATGCAAGCATGCATGCATGCGGTATATATATGGTTCTAAGGGTGTTCTAGTGTCCAAGTTTTAAAGTGATTGGATGGTTGCGTGAATTTCAAAAGTCCTAAAGTTGTAAGAGTAACACTAGTCACTTAAAGTCTTTGTTTCTTGTGGTCGACATGTCAAACTTCAAAGGAAAAACGTGGGCTTTGAAATCTTACAAACGAATGGTACTTGTGATATATGTTATAAAAAGGTTTTGGTACTTTCTCTAGTGAATAAAATATGGTAGTGTGTGTGTTTGATTTAAGGGAGTACTAGTTTGGTTTGGAAATACATGTCGACCAACAACTTATTTAGTGAACCGATTTGTAAATCGGTTGTGACTTGTGGGATTTTGGTAACTTGGCAATATTTAGACCTTAGTTTGAGTTTAAAATGAGTTTAGGATGTTTTAGAAACAATCGTGGGTCAAAATGGTTGAGTTTTGAATATGTTGACATTTTATAAAATCGTGTTTGGGGACAATTACTTTGCCTCGTAAAATCGTGTCTAGACTTAACGAGAGAAGCTATAAATCGACACTCTAATTTTTTGCTAGGGGAGGAATGAGTATGTGTAAAAATATAGGGGTGTCGTGTGTAGGACTTGAGCGTACGAAGCTTGTTTCTAGTTGTCCTAGTCGAGTGGAAATGAAAACAAAACAAGGGAATAGGCTTGATTTGGTTTTGGGCTTAGGAATAGTAACAGGCCGAACTTGGTTTGGGCTTAGGGTAATTAAGGGTCCGGTTTAGAGTTAATTAAAATTAGTAAAATTGTTAATTATAATTAGTAAATATTTTAGTATTTAATTAGTGAGACTTTTACGTGAGTACGGACGTTGTCGAACGTGTTTAGTCAAAATATGTTACGTAAGTTCGTAAGTGGTAAAATTTAATGTTCTCGCGATTATTAGACTATAGTGGTACGTGTGTGAGCATCGTTCCGAAGAGAAAAGGTTTTAAGTATCGTAGTGATTTCGAGTAATCATAGCATATTTAAAAAAAAATTGTTATCGGTAAAAACGTTATTAATTAACGTAATGATATATTAATTTTTTATTAACTTTACTATTCATAGGGAAATTTTACGGGTGATCACAGTACATACCCCTCATTCTGAATTTCGTCCCGGAATTCTAGTCTAAGATGGTCGTCAGGGGTGTCTAAGAAAATAGATGGGGATATTTGGCACGAATTTGGTCCTCGCGTTCCCAAGTGTATTCTGGTCCTCGCTTTGAGTTCCATCTAACCTTGACTATGGGAATACGGTTTTGTTTTAATCGTTTGACTTCCCGATCCATGATTTCTACTGGTTCTTCTGTAAATACAAGTTTATCGTCGAGTTGAATCTCTTTGAGTGGGATCACTAGAGATTCATCGGATAAACACTTCTTAAGGTTTGACACGTGGAAGGTAGGGTGTACTCGGCTAAGTTCTTCTAGCAACTCTAGCTTATATGCCACTGGTCCAATCCGTTCTAGGATGCTAAATGGTCTGATGTATCTAGGGTTTAACTTTCCACGCTTTCCAAAGCGTATCATTCCTTTCCAAGGAGAAACTTTCAACATTACCCTATCTCCAACCTGAAATTCCATAGGTTTTCTTCTTATGTCGGCATAGCTTTTCTGCCTGTCTTTTGCAGCTTGCAGCCGTTGTTTGATCTTAACTATTTTCTCCGTTGTCTCATGAATGAGTTCGGGCCCGGTGAGTTGTATGTCACCAACTTCGGCCCAACAAACGGGAGATCTGCACATTCTTCCATACAGTGCTTCAAATGGGGCTGCCTTAATACTAGTGTGGTAACTATTGTTGTAGGAGAACTCTACCCATGGTAAGTGTTTGTCCCAACCTTTTCCAAAGTCGATCACACATGCTCAGAGCATGTCTTCTAAGGTTTGGATGGTTCTCTCACTTTGTCCATTGGTCTGAGGGTGGTAGGCTATGCTCATGTCTAACTTAGTTCCTAGAGCTTTCTGCAAAGATTTCCAGAAATGAGACGTGAATCGACTATCTCGATCAGAGATGATAGAGATAGGCACTCCATGTCGGGTAACAATCTCTTTTAAGTACAACTGTGAGAGTGTATTCATTTCATCAGTTTCTTTGATAGGCAGAAAGTGGGCGGATTTGGTGAGACGATCAACAATGACTAATATGGTATCATATCCTGTTGACGTCTTGGGTAGTTTGGTGATGAAGTCCATTGTAATCCGTTCCCATTTCCACATGGGAAGTTCGGGTTGTACCAACAATCCTGATGGTTTCTGATATTCTGCTTTTACTCTCGCACAGGTCAAACATTTTCCGACATACTTTGCTATGTCGGCTTTCATGTTTGGCCACCAATAGAGTTCCTTGAGATCTTGGTACATCTTGTCGGAACCTGGGTGGATGGAGTACTTTGATTTGTGCGACTCATGCATGATGAGGTCACGTAATCCTCCATACAGTGGAACCCAACTTCTTTCCTTAAAACAGAGTATTCTGTTTGATCTCTTCACAAAACCATTTGAATTCTCCGGCATGCCGTAGATTCTCTCATTTGGTCTGTTCTCTTCTCGAAGAGCTTCGGATTGTGCTTGAAGTATTTGCGATGGAAGAGGCGAATATACCGTCATTCCCAAGGATCGAACCCTGAGAGGTTTTATTCGTTCTTTCCTGCTTAAAGCGTCTGCCACGACGTTCGCTTTTCCCGGATGGTAGCGAATCTCACAATCGTAGTCGCTAAGCAATTCTAACCATCGATGTTGCCTCATATTCAACTCCTTCTGATCTAGGATATGTTGAAGACTTTTTTGATCTGTGTATACCGTGCACTTAGTGCCGTACAGATAGTGTCTCCATAACTTAAGAGCAAATACTACTGCTCCTAATTCTAAATCATGAGTTGTATAATTTACTTCATGCGTCTTAAGTTGTCGTGACGCATAAGCTATCACTTTATCTCTTTGCATCAGTACCGCACCTAAACCATGGTACGACGCGTCGCAGTACACTACGAAGTCTTCACTTCCTTCTGGTAGTGCTAAAATCGGTGCTTCACAGAGTTTCTTCTTTAACAACTGAAAAGCCGATTCCTGCTTCTCCTCCCAACTGTACTTCTTATTCTTTTGTGTTAACTCGGTCAAAGGCTTGGCTATTTTTGAAAAACCTTCAATGAATCGCCTGTAGTAACCGGAAAGACCTAAGAATTGGCGTATTTCCGTAGGGTTGGTAGGAGCTGCCCAATCCTTAACGGCCTCAATCTTTTCCGGATCCACATGGATGCCTTGACTATCGATAACATGACCCAGAAATTGTACAGTTCTAATCCAGAAATCACACTTAGAGAACTTGGCGTACAGCTCTTCCTTTTTTAGCAGCTCTAAGATGATCCTCAAGTGTTCCGCATGTTCTTTCTCGTTCCGAGAATAGATTAAGATGTCATCTATGAATACAATCACAAATTTATCTAAGTATGGTTTGCATACTCGATTCATCAAATCCATAAACACTGCGGGCGCATTGGTTAAACCAAATGGCATCACTTGGAATTCGAAGTGTCCGTATCGAGTCCTAAAAGCTGTTTTGGGAATATCTTCCTCCTTAACTCTTAGTTGATGGTACCCTGACCTCAAGTCGATCTTCGAATTGACACTCGATCCTTGTAGTTGATCAAACAAATCATCGATCCTGGGTAGAGGATACCGATTCTTCACGGTTAATTTGTTTAATTCTCGGTAGTCAATGCACATTCGGAAAGTTCCGTCTTTCTTCTTAATGAATAGGACTGGAGCTCCCCAAGGTGATGAACTTGGTCGGATGAAACCCTTATCTGACAACTCTTCTAGTTGTTCGGCCAATTCCTTCATCTCGGACGGAGCTAACCTATAAGGTGCTCTTGCCACCGGTCCTGCTCCAGGCACGAGATCTATCTAGAATTCTACTTGGCGGGTAGGTGGATGGTCGGGTAAATCGTCAGGAAAAACTTCTGGAAACTCCTTGACGACGGGAACGTCCTCAAGTCGTTTTTCCTTTGATTTATCTTCCGTTACTCGAACCATGAATACTTGACACCCTTGATTCAAGTATTTCACTGTTCGGATGTACGAGATGATACCGTGTCGTGGTTTACTCTTATCGCCTTGGATAACTAAAGTTTCACCGTTAAATGGAATATGGACTGCTTTCTCATCACAGATGATTCTAGCATGGTGTTTGGATAACCAATCCATTCCGATGACGACATCAAAACTACCTAGCTGTGTAGGCAGGAGGTTGATGGGAAAAGTTTCGTTTTCTAAGGTTATGGTGCAATTCTGAATTGTGGTGTCTATGCCTATTAAATCTCCGTTGGCCATTTCTATATCATAGGCGGTATCTAACTTAGAGGGTGCTATGTTAAGTAAGGGGGCAAAGGAAGTAGACACAAAACTCTTATCGGCTCCGGAGTCAAATAATACTTTAGCACTATGATGATTGAGTAGGAACGTACCCGTAACTATGTCTGGGTTCTGTGACATATTTCCTTCTCCCATCACATAGGCTCTCCCACGAGCGTTGTTTGTCTGACCATTTCCTTTGGTGCATTGGCTCTTGTAATGGCCAATTTCTCCACAAGTGTAGCATGTTGGGGTCACGGGTTGCAGATTGCTCCCGGTAGCGAGGATCTTGCACTCCCTAGCTTGATGGCCCACCTTCTGACACTTGGTATACTTAATGGTGCACTGTCCATAGTGGTGTAACTTGCACTTGTGGCACTGAGGTTTTGGACCCGCATATCCCCTACTTCCAGTGGCGGTGTATGCTTTGGCAGTCTCTTGCCTAGGGTTCTGTTGACTGTTGCGGTGGTTGTAGTCATGGCAGTTCTGATTGTTGTTCCTAGAGTTGTTGTGGTAGTGGTTGCTACTGTTGGTGTGTGTGGTCCTTTTATCATCAAGCTTTCGCTTGAGTTCTTTGTTACACTTGACCTCTCGGTCCAACAGCTTTTGAGCAAGGGTCATTGCCACTTCTAAAGTTGGTGGGTTTGACGAGGTAACATCTCCTTCGATGCTCTGAGGGAGTCCCTCAACATATTTCTCCAGGGTTCTTTCGAAATCCGGCACCATCGTGGGGCATAGTGCTGATAGTTCTTGGAACCTCCTGTTATATGTCCTGAGATCAATCCCTTTCACCATTAACTTGTGAAACTCATCTTCCAACTTCCTCAGCTCAGCACTGGGGCAGTACTTCCTCAGTATTTTTGCTTTGAACTCTGTCCAGGTGAGTTGGAGTGCTTCAGTCATTCCCACAGTCTGGGTGATAGAATTCCACCAAGACAGAGCATTTTGCAAAAGGGTTCCGGTAGCAAAGGTAACTTTGCAGTCCTCCGAACAGCCACTCCTCTGAAAGATTGTTTCGGTTCGCTCGAACCACTGAGTAAGTCCAGTCACTCCTTCTGTACCCTTGTAAAAAGTTGGCTGACAACCTATAAAATCTTTATAGGTACACTTGTGGGGTACAGAGGTTCCACTTCCTCCTGGTGGCATACTGGTGCCGCTATTTCGTGCATTTGCTTCTAAACCAGCGGCGACACCGTCAGTGTTAGCATTAAAAATATGTATTATGAAGTGATGGTCATTCTCATATTGTAATTTTGTGTCGTATGTTAAGATTAGTAATAGTTTAGTCATTGGGCTTTGGACTTGGCAAGCTAATATGTTATGTGCTATGTTTCATAAGCCTTGTTATCTACCATGTAACCAAGTCCAAGCCCAAGCCCATAGAAAGCCCATAGGGCATCTCATGTCAAGAACTATTTAAACACCTCAAAGGCTCATTTGAGGTGTGTGTATTGTGTGTGTTTTATGAATAAAAGCTCTCTACTTCATCTCTTATTCTCTCTTTATTATTAACGCCACATACATATATTCAAGTCACCATCTTTCCTTCTTCTAGTGCTTAGATTTGTGTTAAAGTTGATATATCTCTTTCAAAAATAGAACAAATGTCTTCTAACAACACTTTTAATACAACTGAGGCTAGAGACATTCTGGATGATGTTAAAAAGAGAATTCAAGAACTTCAAAATATTGTTGCTTCTAAAACTACAATCAATATTAACAACTGGCATTCCAGTTTTCATATTGAGCAGAAAAAAGTTTTTGAAAACGAAATTACTATCCCACTGAATAACATCAGTGCGAGGGTAATCCATTTTGAACAAGCTTTCTTAAAAGAAACGGCCGACTTTGTCAAGGACCACAAATCCTTGGTAAACGAAGTTAATGATACTCGTGAAAACATGAATGTTTTGGAAAACCTTAATGATTCTCTCTTCGAAGCTGTCATGACTACTGATATTATGTCCATCATTTTACAAACATATTTTGTGCAAGACGATGAAAGACTGAGAGCTGAGACCTCTGAAATTGTTTCCAAATATGAAAATGCTCTTGTAAAACTTGAAAAAGAAAACATGTCATTTTTCAAACAACTTGATCGAAAATCAGAGGAATGCAAGTATGACAAATTGTCGTATGAGCATGCCTACAAGGACATGAAAGAGCAAAATGATCTTTTGAGAGCTCAGCTTGTAAGTATAAAAGGGAAGGGTGTGGATACTAAGTTTGCAAAACCATCGACTTCGGAGAAACCAAATGTTTCAAAAACGGTTGAAAAACCAAGAATGTCAATTTCACGGTTTGCTCCTAAAGTCGATGAGAATAAGAATTTGTCAAAACCAGTCACTCCACAACCCTTGCTCAAGAAAAAGGAAATGGAAAAGAGTGTTGAAAAATGAAAATTGGTTGTTGAAAGAAACACAAATGTGAGTGCACCTGGCTCTTCTAGGAATAGTACACCTAATGTGACTACAAAATCTGTAAAGGAATCTGTTGGTTCTAATGACATGGTCCAAAATCACCATCTAGAAGAAGCTAGGAAAAAGGCACAACTTTGGAAAAATGGAATCTTAGGTGCAAAACCTAGTGTGATGAATTCTACAAGATTCCAAAGCACTGCTAGTAGTAGTAAACCATTACCTAGGCACTATCTACAAACTACTAGGAATTGGCTTGCATCTAAGAGTAGTGGCACAAAAAAGAATGCTAGGAACGTAGAATGCAACACACAGAATTCCAAGGTCTCATCAAACAACAAACAATTTCCAAAAGACTGTAGTGACAAAGTTAAAATTGCTGTGTTAAACAAAGATGTTGAATTTGTCTGTCCTACATGTCAAAAATGTGTTTTTTCAGCTAACCACGATGCATGTATTGCACAATTTCTCAAGAAAGGAAAGTCACGTGTCAGGACACAATCCACTAAGACACCAAACAGAAACAAACCCGTAGACAACAAGAAAATGGTTAAGAAACCTAATAGGTGGATATCTAAAGGATGTAGCTTTTCCAAGACTGAGACTTCCGCTGCATCTGATAAGAAGACTACGTCTAGATCTTACCTTAGGTGGATTCCCACGGGAAAAGTTTTTCATACAGTTGGTCTTAGATGGATTACCACAGGAAAGATTTTTGATAGTTGCACCAAGGCAAATAATAGTGATAATCATCAGGAAAAGGAAGTAGAAACCATTACAACCGTTGATAGTCAACACCCGCAGAGTGATGATTCATGTACTTCTAACACTGTTATTTGTGAAAGCTCTTCGTCTTTGGTTGCAGGTGCTTCAACTATCTCAGAACCCAGTTCTTCAGAGGTTTCAAATTCTGTAAATTCTATAAAATCAATCTTTCAATCTTCTATTTTTGATTTTCCATTTCTATTTTAAAAACAAAAACAAAATACAAAAATATAAAATTTTCAAAAAATACAAAAACAATATAAAATCAAAAAATCCAAAAATATTCTTCTCACGACATGTCTCTCGTATAAATCAATATTCTGTACGTTTCTAGAAATGTCATTCAAAAATGATACGGACATGTACAGATGCTTGAACGGGAGTTCTTTAAATGTTTTTCTAAAACATGTCGTTTCTCAAAAGTTTCTTCACAATGGCTTTCGTATACTTCAGTACGAAACCCGGACTTAAACGATGACTTTTTAGTATTTCAGCTAAGGATTCGTTCTTCGAAGAAAGGAAAGTGCTTAATTAAAAATGAAGGTTTCAAATATCTTTCGAGCACTTATCTTAAAAACAAAAATTCTCTTATATCATGAGCACCACATTTTCAAGATTTTTCAAAAAGATTTTCAAAATCTATCAAAATCGGTGCTCATCCTCAAAATGATTTGTGTACACCTTACAGTGCACAACTCAAGTTTTCAAAAAAAGGAAAGTGTTACGCAAAAATGATTTTCATCAACAAAGTGAACTTATCCTAAAATTGGACACTGTTGTACGCCTCAGTGCGACATTCCTACTCAAACAAAGAGAAGTCTTTGTTTTTCAAAAAACCTTGATGCAAAATTCAACAAATCTGAAACTTCTTTCTCTTTCAGAATTTTGCTTCGAGAAGACTCCTTCCCTCTAAACTTTAAAAGTTTAACATTTCTCAAAAACATATGCGAGTTTTGAGGGGGAGTTATTTCAAAAACAAAAATGTTCCGATTTAATGCAAAAACAAATCTGTCTATCTCTCCAAAAAAAAAAAAAAAAAAAAAAAAAAAAAAAAGAAAAAAAAAGCTTTTTCTTAATCAATTGATATCAAAAAAATCACGATATGATATTTTTGAGGGGGAGAAGACATGATTAAAATGTGATCAAAGATATTTAAAGATTGTGGCTGAATCTCAAAAGAGCTCGACTCAGTAAGTACCAATGAATTGACGAAGCTTAAAATGTCAGTAATCGAAAAGACTTGTCCTGGACGGTTAATAATTTCAAGCTAGTCTAACTAGTGATGTAAGCGTGTCTCGAATAGGACTTGTCTGAGTAGAATGTACCATATCGAGAGACTTTCATTGGACTTGACCAGGACGGGTAATAATTTCAAGCTAGTCTAACTAGTGATGTAAGCGTGTCTCGAATCGGTCATGTTCACTGAGAGTGGATCAATTCAAAAAAGTGCAAACTCCTCACGCATGTGCAAATTTCTTAAAAATTCATGAGCACATGTGAAGGGGGAGTCCTTCAAAAGAAATGCAAAACTCTCGAAGTGTCAACAATGTGTTTTATTATCATAAACACTTTGAGAGATTTTCAATAAATGGTTTCATGGCAATGATAGGATAGTCATGGAGTTATAAGGTGACTAAGGTTAGGTAAAACCGTCCTATGATCCGCCAGAGCCAGAGGGATCTACCCAAGGACAATTCCAATAGATTAGAATTAGAAGTCCTTAGGTATGATTGAAAAAAGGAGAAAATGAGAAAGGAGAAAGAAGGGGTTGAAGAATTAAAAAGAAAAGTTATGAAAAAGGGTGAAAAGAAATAGCCCTCCAAATGTTCAACCTTAGGGCAGACACCGGGTTCAACTCATATGCTACTGGCTGTTACTAAGGTGACACCAGTATTGAAGACAAAGACGTCATGGACCCAGTGACGCACTGCACTAAACCTTCTTAACCACTCAAGTTCTCTTAAAAGAGCTTGTTTCATTCTCACGGGGAACCAGTGTAATCTATCGATCTGTCTCTTAGAGATGATTGATATTGAAACAGGAGACCTCTCCCTAATCTCCGCATAGGAAACCTGTGCACTTATCGAGTCTAGAGCCCCGAGATTCATCAAAAGATCTCATAGGAACACATGATATTCCTACACTGGTTGTTCATCATTAAGGACGCCAGATGTAAATTAAGAGTCCTACGCAGATCTTAGCAATCTGCCAGAACATTTATGAGAGGATTCACATTTGTGATTCTCAATGATTGAATGGAAATTCCTGCCAGGGTCAACATCAAACAGCCCTGACAGCAGGTCACTTCGGTAATTCTTTATGGGTTACGCTTAGTGTTCGCGGTGGTTTCAAACGGTCTACAGTCGTGGAGTGATCCCCAGTGACTCACCCAGTCATTGAGCTACTAAGTAGGTCTTGTAAGCTCTCTCGAGAGTATCTGACATGGGAACGGCCTTGGTAAGGATTAGAAGGAGTCTTCACACTATGCTGTTGACGATCTCTAATTCCTTATCTGTAAGTACCGGATGTTTTATTGCTAACTGTTTATATGCAGGGACACTTCATCTCCATGGCGACAGATTCTACGTGCTCATACATACATCTGGAAGTTAAAGAAAGCTCCCTCAAAGATCTATACAACACAAAGTTCAAAGAAAGATTCTACGCCAAAAAGAAGAATCTACAAAGTATAAAGACTAAGGATCAAAGTGAAAGAAAGGGAACTACGTGCATATGAATATCAAAGTCCAAAGATGTATGAGCATGTTGGAATGGCAAACAACCACCACAGACGCAGAAGTGACGAAAGGCAGATAACCCCACATCACAAAGGAACAAAGAACGATGAAAAATCAGTTATCAAAGATCAGAAAGCATGAAGGAACAAAGACTAAAGACTATTCTACAATGACACACAAAGTTAAAGACAAAGAACACGGAAGACCCACTCATGTGGAGCATCATTCGAATGACCACCCCTTAGGGGGAGATTGTTAGCATTAAAAATATGTATTATGAAGTGATGGTCATTCTCATATTGTAACTTTGTATCGTATGTTAAGATTAGTAATAGTTTAGTCATTGGGCTTTGGACTTGGCAAGCTAATATGTTATGTGCTATGTTTCATAAGCCTTGTTATCTACCATGTAACCAAGTCCAAGCCCAAGCCCATAGAAAGCCCATAGGGCATCTCATGTCAAGAACTATTTAAACACCTCAAAGGCTCATTTGAGGTGTGTGCTTGTGTGTGTATTGTGTGTGTTTTATGAATAAAAGCTCTCTACTTCATCTCTTATTCTCTCTTTATTATTAACGCCACATACATATATTCAAGTCACCATCTTTCCTTCTTCTAGTGCTTAGATTTGTGTTAAAGTTGATATATCTAAGGTCCTACAGTCAGCAATTGCTTTCTCGATATCAGTCGGAGTCATAGTCGGTGTGGACGTTTCGGTTACAGGGGTTGCGGTTTCGGGTGTTGTAGTCGCAGTCGCTTTCCTTGTCTTAGCCATGGCTCTTATCAATATCACATATATAACTACGTTATGTTGAGAAATTATCGCGTAAAATTTATAACATTATAAATAATCAACACGACATGCTTGGATAAATCACAACACACAATAGAAGTATAAATGCTTGGTTTGGTTTGTATAGACTGACATGCCCTGTGACAACATATATATGAGAACACAACAACGCATAAAGATACAACCACAAAAATCATAGATAAACATCAATATATTACAAAGTAACCGACAACATAATATTAATAATGTCTCGTTCATTCGTTTTACAAGAAAACATAACAACACAAGATTTCTTTATTAATGCCATATTGGCAAGCTAAGATAGTCCTTAGCTATAATGATATGTCCCAGATCTATGGATTCCCTGGTGCACCTCTGACTCTGTGCTGAAGGTCTTCAATCATAGTCATCATGGTCTCTATAGTCAAGTCTCTGGCTCTCTCTCTGGCCTGGGTGTCCCTAATCATACTCCTCAGGTTTAGGACTTGAATGCTTATCCTGTCGATCTCGTCATCCTGCGAATCGATCTCTCCCTGCATCATGATAGCAATACCTCCCAAGGTACGTATCGTCTCGATGGCCCCCTCCAGATGGGTGCTCATCAACTCAAAACTATCCTCCATTGCCAACTGGCCAATCTCAAGGTTTCCTACATCTTCTCTTATAGCCTCAATCTGCTCTAGTGGGAAATCATCGATAACTCTAACAATGGCATCAAAACGATCCTCATGGCGGGCTATCCTAGCGGCTAGTAAGGGTATGGTATGGTGGATGGGTTCTCCGGTAACTGGAAGAATCCTAGAAGCAGCTGAGGATGAACTCTCTCCTAGTTCCCTAGCACTAGGAGCACCTTCCTGAGATCTTCAATACTGAAGGATTGGGAGTAAGAAAGACCATTTTTGAGCATCGACCCTCCTACGGGTCTTAGGGCGGGAGGTAGTCTCGGTTACGGTTTGTTCACAGGGGTCAGATAGGGATGAAGCCACAATACGTGGCCTCCTACAAGGTGGAGCTAATAGTGAGGTAATGGTTGGTGAATCCGGTGTTGGTAAGGGTACAGTGGTGGTTTGTCGGTAAAGGACGGTGTTTGGTGGAACTGGGGATAGTCGTATAGTCCTAGGGTGCTTAAGGGATGAGGATGGTGATGGCCTAATTCCAGTCATAGGCGAGGTGGGAAATATCACTGGTGGTGGTGATACGAGTGGAGTAGGTAGAGGTGGAGATGGTGGTGGTATACGTGGAGTAAGTGTCGCATGCACTTGTTTCCGGGGGGTGTGTTTACAGACAGGACCTCCTCCATATTGTCTGAAAGGTTGACCAAAGGGTTCTGGCTCGTAAATCTGGAGTTGACGGGCATGCCTATGTCTGCGGTTTTGGGCAGGTGATGGGGGTGGTGGTATTGGGAGAGAAGTTTCTGAGTCTGAGTCAGATGAGAAGGTGATAGGATGAGAAGATGACGACATGGTACTGTATAAATCCCGAATAGTAAATGCAAGTCATTAATATAATCATAAACTACGTTAACATTATAAAAAGCTCATATGATAAATAACATTTTCTAACCGTTGATGGAGCTGCGAAGGCACGGAGGGCGTAACATGACTTTTGTAAAAATGGTCCGTTTTAAAAGCGTAGTTATAGTTCAGTGTTTTTAAAATACACCTGGTTCTCTATAACCTTGGCTCTGATGCCAATCTGTAACACCCCCTAAATTTCAACTAGAGCAGCGGAAGACTTTGTGGGATATTACTTAGAGGATTGAAGTCAAGTCAAAGAAAACGACTCAAAGAGACGTTTTAAAATTATGTTTATCATTCATTTAAAAGCAAGTTTTTCAAATACAAAGTTGTTCCATTAGTTTTAACATATCATAAGAGATATGAGTTATTAAAAGCGAATGACAAAACATTTTATTTAATACCCGTATAGGGGTTTAATGCCCTCTCCATGCCTCGAGCTCCTTCGCATTAATTTCCTGAGATAAACATGCTAAAAGTCAACAAAAGTTGAGTGATATTCATAGGTTTAAGTTTAGTAGTTGAACACAAGTGATAGTGATAATTGCATCGAATTACAATTATAAGTTTAAAATTATTTATTATTGCATTAAGCTCATGACACTCAGCCGATTAACAGATCTCATCATAAATGATGGATTAAAGTAACAGGTGCCCTCGGGATAGGTCCTTGCCAGTAACCTATTAGATTTCAAATAAAGTGCATTTGGTTGTTTTCTCAACTCCCAAACGGGGATGGTCAATCCCTAATAGATCTATTCACAATTATTTACGTTCACCTCTCTGGGTGATTAAGGCTCATGATATGAGGGGCTTTTGGCAAAAAGGTACTTAAGCAATAACAATTTCAGGCATAATATAAGAAAATACTTGTGTTCAGATTTTTAAGCATGTATCTCCCCACGAAAACAGTTTTATAAAAATGGGCTATGAACTCACCTTAGTGGTTTAGTGAATAAAAATATCGATACTCAGTTTGCAAAATGGGAACGGCTCCACACACAACCTAGATAATATTTGGCAATTTTTAGTGTTTGATAGTCTTAATGTTTTAATCGCGAGTAGTTTTTGAATGCGTGATTTGTTAATTTAACGTTAGTAAAACTTTTAGTTTTATAATATATCGTACGATTAGTTTAGTTATATATATATAAATATAACGTAAGGTTTAATAATAAAAATAGTAACGATAGTTTGAAATAATGCGTAACGTTTAATAATAATAATAGTAATAATAGTAATAGTTTGAAAATAGACGTGACGTTTAATAATAATTATAGTAATAATAATATTAGTTTGAAAATAAACGTAACGTTTAATAATAATAATAGTAATAATAATATTAGTTTGAAAATAAATGTAACGTTTAATAATAATAATAGTAATAATAATATTAGTTTGAAAATAAACGTAACATCATGACGGGAACTTGTAAAAATGGAAAATAAAAATGAAAATATTAATTTTAGTATACGGCCCTTGTATTTTCAAAAATTTACACTTTTTACCCTAACGGCGTTAGCGTTACGCCGTTAGTCCAAAATTTAATATATTTATATATTACGTCCACAACTTTATATTTCTTACACTTTTTATCCTAAAGTTTATAAAAATCAGTTTTTATCCTAAAGTTTACGAAATGACATTTTTCACCACAACTTTGAAAAGTTGACACTTTTAACCCGATTTTCATAAAATTTGCAATTTTAGTCCAAACTTTACAATTTTCAAAACTTAACGTTTTCATTTCTTAAATATCTTCAAAACAGCTTAATGAACTTATTTTGATAGCTTACTAGTTCGAAAAAGCTTATGGATAGCCTATGGGCTTTTTAACGAAAAACTAAGCCCGTTAGTGTTTTTAAATCCAATGGGCTTATGGGGTTTTTGGGCTTTGTTTTGGGCTAAAGTTAGGATTGTGAAAAAGTTGCCCAACAGCTTATAGCCTCAGCTTATTGTCTCGGCTTATTTTGAAATGATTGGGCCTTAAGGCCCAATCGATATTATTTAATTTTTCAAAACTGTTTCTTGGTCGATTTGCTTTTGATCGATTACTAGGTCCTAACGTGATTTTTATTACAAAGTTTCTACACCAAATTGATTGTGTGCCATGAGGTCTATTGGTTTGTGAAATAAAAAGGTATGCTCGTTAAGTAAATATTAAAGATATGCGTGTGTTTTGGGCGTGGTATGGGACGAATTTTTGTAACAAAAGACTTAGAAAAATATTTGAGTTTTTCATACTTATTGTGGTACGCTAGGAATTTACTTCGAAATGGTTTATACGTAGTGTTTTAGTTTCAAAACTTTATATAGCTTATTTCTTAAGGTGTCAAATATATAGATGGACGTAAAATATATATAGGTCGTTTATCTAGATTTTAAATAATGAGGTGCGTTCGTGCGTGTCGTGTAAAAATGTAATGCAAATAAATGTATATCAAAAAGAATGGAAATGAGTCGTTAGGGACTTATGACACCAAATGGTGGGGTAATTGGGACGTAAAGTCGAGAAGTAAGTGAGACAAGTACATAGTGTGTTAGTTTGCTCGACCAAGGTTCACAAACAACAATTTGCTTCTCATAAACCCCCACGAATCTCTTAATTTCCTACCCAAAGCTTCGACCCAACTCCTAGCTTTAATACTTAGCAATATTTGGTGAAATTTTGGTTTGCATGGAAGTAGAAAATGCAAGCATGCATGCATGCGGTATATATATGGTTCTAAGGGTGTTCTAGTGTCCAAGTTTTAAAGTGATTGGATGGTTGCGTGAATCTCAAAAGTCCTAAAGTTGTAAGAGTAACACTAGTCACTTAAAGTCTTTGTTTCTTGTGGTCGACATCTCAAACTTCAAAGGAAAAACGTGGGCTTTGAAATCTTATAAACGAATGGTACTTGTGATATATGTTATAAAAAGGTTTTGGTACTTTCTCTAGTGAATAAAATATGGTAGTGTGTGTGCTTGATTTAAGGGAGTACTAGTTTGGTTTGGAAATACATGTCGACCAACAACTTATTTAGTGAACCGATTTGTAAATCGGTTGTGACTTGTGGGATTTTGGTAACTTAGCAATATTTAGACCTTAGTTTGAGTTTAAAATGAGTTTAGGATGTTTTAGAAACAATCGTGGGTCAAAATGGTTGAGTTTTGAATATGTTGACATTTTATAAAATCGTGTTTGGGGACAATTACTTTGCCTCGTAAAATCGTGTCTAGACTTAACGAGAGAAGCTATAAATCGACACTCTAATTTTTGGCTAGGGGAGGAATGAGTATGTGTAAAAATATAGGGGTGTCGTGTGTAGGACTTGAGCGTACGAAGCTTGTTTCTAGTTGTCCTAGTCTAGTGGAAATGAAAACAAAACAAGGGAATGGGCTTGATTTGGTTTTGGGCTTAGGAATAGTAACAGGCCGAACTTGGTTTGGGCTTAGGGTAATTAAGGGTCCAGTTTAGAGTTAATTAAAATTAGTAAAATTGTTAATTATAATAAGTAAATATTTTAGTATTTAATTAGTGAGACTTTTACGTGAGTACGGACGTTGTCGAACGTGTTTAGTCAAAATATGTTACGTAAGTTCGTAAGTGGTAAAATTTAATGTTCTCGCGATTATTAGACAATAGTGGTACGTGTGTGAGCATCGTTTCGAAGAGAAAAGGTTTTAAGTATCGTAGTGATTTGGAGTAATCATAGCATATTTAAAAAAAAAAATTGTTATCGGTAAAAACGTTATTAATTAACGTAATGATATATTAATTTTTGATTAACTTTACTATTCATAGGGAAATTTTACGGGTGATCACATACTAGGGAACCCGAACGTTTCGACCACCTAAAAAAGGTAACCTCAATACATACAAGCGGGGTATGACTTTCTCACTTATCCCAATACACAAATATTTCTCTGACAACATGAGTACTCACTCTCACGCCGGAACTTAATCGTGGGATCTGTCACCACGATAAGTCTAACGGTTTACCTTTGTTTGTGCAGGAAATACAATCTACTACTTGGATTAGTGAATAAACCACATAGCGGACGATCCATCAAGGACGGCCCGCAGCGAACTAAGCATAATTCTAACCCATTCACACTTTTTTCACTAACAATACCTTAGTGTATTTTCATAACATGTAAATAACTAGCACTTGTCTAAATTAAGATACTTGTGATCATTTTAATAAATTTGTTTATATGAAAAGTTTTGTATTCTATTGTTTTACTTACAATGATTTTATGATAGTTATCGACAAGACATAATAAGATTGTAGAATAGAAATAAACGTTTTTATGGCTTATTTGTATTAACAAAGTTATTAATCGTAAATTTCCATTTCGATGTAAATCACAAAAAGTATGAACACATAAACTTTAAACTTGATGGATGATCAAAGAAATAATTTTTGTCATACACTTTACATTTTTACAAATGTGACAAAATATTTTTACAAAAACTAATTAGACAAATTATTTTTGTATATTTAAAAATGTTTTATTAGGAAAATATTTTAAACAATGATCCCCCCCCCCCCCCCCCCCCACCAAAAAAAAAAAAAAAAAAAAAAAAAAAAAGATAGAACTTTATCATAAAATCATTTCACCAAAAAATGACAAAAATAGGAACGTTTGTCTGGGACGGTTCCCTTAATTATAGGACGGTTCCTAGATATATCTAGGAACTGTGGGACCGTTTGGACATAACGGACAGATTTTTTCTGCCTATAAATAGTGGCTCATTTTTCACATAAAACTCAGCTTTTGCATACAGTTTTCTCGGTTTATTTCCAGTCTTATAATCATTCATTTCTTTGATCATTAAGCTTGTTTTAGTTTGTTTAAAGTGATCCAAACATCCAATCATTCAAGTGAAAGAGAAGAACATACGTTATCATCAAGTTACGAAGTGTTGTAGTATAGTTAGTGCATTCGTAACATTCTTTACTTTCTTGTTGTATATTGGTGTAGATCAAGTCCATAGACTCCAAACTCACTTAGTTGTTAGACCGGGTTAGTATTTTGGTCATGAAATATGTGAGTGATTGGGTTAGTATCTTAGTCCTGAAAATATGTGCGTGTGTGTGTGTGTGTGTGTGTGTGTGTGGGAAAGATTGGTTCTAGCTTGATTATAACTCAACATTTAGTTTAGTGTCAGAAATTGGTGTAAGCGATATTGTACGGTTTTCTCTGTCTGAAGCGAGCTTGTTGACATAGTGAAGTGAACTTTCGATTTGGGTATCTGGGGAGTGGAGTAGGGTGAAGAGGAGCTTCGTTACCGAACCACTATAAACTTTCGTGTTGTGGTTTGATCTTTCTAACTCTTTACAATTGTTTTACACTTTACCTTTCATGTTATTATTGTTTATAATCTTATGTTTATATATATTGTGTTCACATTGTGATTGATTCATCTCACATAAACTCGGATCTAAAAGTTTTAAAATTATAAAATTAGAACGTTAAAAATGGTAAAACTATTCAACCCCCTTCTAGTTTTTCACAAAATTCTTAGCTTTCCAGCCATATATCACGCATAATTTTTGAATTTCCAAATTAATATGGTTTATTCATAGAAGTTGGAGAAAATATATATGATTTTTTTATATTCAAACTCGCTTGATATATCGCATGTGATATAACACTAATTTGTAGATTTCAAAATGAACATGTTGTCATAAAATAGACATAGGTATAATTTTTCGGTGCAAAAAACAGTGAATCTGTTAGATTTGTATACAAATACTTATACCCATTTTACAACAATGTGTTAATTGTTCAAATTTATAGATTAGTATTATATAACATATGATATATCAAGTAAGTTTGAATATAATTAATTTTTCTATTTCTCCAACATCTATTAATAAACTGTATTAATTTAGAGGCCTAAATATTATGTGTGATTTTTTTTGGAAAGGCTGAAATTTTTATTAAAACCAAACTAAAGAACAATACAATGGGTCTCAAAGAGAGAGTACCCATAAGAGATAGAACAACACTATTAGAACCGCCAATATAGAAAGAAAATCAAGAAAACCCAAGCAAAAAGACACGAAAAGCAATCAACCAATGAAAATATATGTTGGGTTAGTGATCCATAAAGCCCAATTAAATGTTCGATCAGAGCAGCGATTTAATATCCAAAGCAAAGCCAATGACTGAATCTTCGCAAAAATATCTTCATGAAGAATAACGTGCCTTTTCTCGATCCTCTCATGGACATAGCGATTCCTCCAATTCCAAATACTCCACATCGCTACTGATGAGGCGAAAAATGAACCACTTTTACGGGGTCATTTAAGCCCGGAATTGAATTTATTTGATCAAATATTGCCCTAAATCGTTCCTTTTGTGATTTTAGGTACTTTGGGAGTGAAATCTGGAAAAGGAAGCAATTCGGACATTTTTGGAGCATAAAAGTGAAGAAAACGCCAAAGACTTAATTTTCCATGCTGGGAACAGTGTGTGACGGCGTCAAGAGGAATTGCATGACGGCGTCAAGAGTAAATACCATGACGACCCAGTACAAACCTGAAGGCGTCACAAGTAGAGAGTCAAGAGTTAAAGTCATGACGGCCTGCAAAAGTGGACTACATGACGGCGTCAGATGTAGATCAAGGCAGTCCGAGGATTTATTTGGCGGCGAGATGACGGCGTCACCCATTTGTTCTTGACGCCGTCAGCCTCTAAAATCTATATATAGTTTTCTAATTTTCATTCATTAAGAGGAACAAGTTTGGAGAAACCCTAAGGCCGAACCATATACATATTTTACAGCTTTTTCAAGGGTTTTCAGCCCTTGAACCCTTACATGTGCTATTGAGATAAGTATTCTTTTAATTCAATCAATATGTCTATGTGTTGGTTGTCTATATCTTGTGTTTGTCTTGATTCCATCATGTTAGGCTAGATCTATCTTGTGTTTGCTTAGATCTAATGAAACCTAGATGTTAATTATGTGTTGATTACTTGTTTATGGTTGTATTGGATGAATGATTTCAATGTTAGGCTTAAGAAAACTGGCAGATCTCCAATTGGTAACATGCTTGAACGTCTTAGGAAACATGAACCGATGTGTACTAGGTTTTATTGGTTGTATTTAATGCATGAGTAAATTCTAATGCTCCCATGTTAGGAGCTTCTTAGCCGGCTCGACATAGGAGTGAAGTAGGCACTCATAGGATTGGGGAGTTAAGTACGCCACCCCATGAATGGTATTAAGGAATACAATCCGTCATCCACGCAACTATAACAAGTAATTAACGTGTAAAAGATATCTAGGGAGTAGTGAAATCTAAGTAAACACATTTCTCCACATATTGTTCACAACCTTAGTATAATTAGTTTAATTTCATTTTTAGTATTTTATTTTGATTGCATCTTAGTATTGGGTTAGTTGACTAGCAACTAATTCCGCCCAAATCCTTCAAACCCGAGATATTTACTTGCTTTCTAAAAAAATATAAAAATACAAAAAGAATCATCCATCATCTCTAGACTTAATCTTTAGGTTTTCTAATCCTAGCGACACTATTCCTAGCTGAACGATCAATCCCCCGGTACTTGTCATTATACTATACTACATCGATCAGGTACACTGCCTGGTGGGGGTTGTAAGCTTCTTGAGATCCCTCGAGAGGTAAAGTCTGGTGCAAAACCCCACGCATCAAGTTTTTGGCGCCGCTGCCGGGGAATAGTTATTGTCTAGGTTAGAATCTCTTTTTATTAGGTCTACTTGCTAGATTCCGTTCTAGTAAGATTTTATTTTTATTTTTAGGTTCTCTTTAGTCTATCTTAATTCTTCGTGTTTTTGTTCATAACTTTTCACCACCCGACATCATGGACGATGGGAACATCTTTGAACCCGTCATCCCACCACAACAAAACCCACCACTAGAACCTCTTACGCCCCGAACCTTAGGAGAGTATTCCCGACCTAGCCACCAAGGCTACCGAAACATCATTGAGCTCACCGGAGCCAATGTGACCCCCTTGCGATCCGACACCATCCGGTTGGTGCAAAGCGGATGTGCTTTCCATGGACTTCGTTCCGAAGATCCAAACCAACATCTTAAGGACTTCCTTAAAATCGTAGATTCCATAGACCTAGATGTTGCAACTAGAGAGACAACCCGATTACGCCTATTCCAATTCTCTCTACGTGATCAAGCTAGTCAATGGCTTGAGCGTTTACCCACGGGATCCATCACCACATGGGATGATCTCACCACTCGCTTCCTTACCCAATTCTTCCCACCGGGGAAGACTGCAATGCTTAGGAATGACATTTTGATGTTTGAACAACATCAGGGTGAAACTTTCTACGAAGCATGGGCTCGTTTTAAGGATCTCCTTCATAAGGTCCTTCATCATGGCATAGATTTTTGGCTCCAAGTCTAAATCTTCTATGACCATATCGATCTCTCCATGAGGCGAGCCATTGACCAATCGGCCGGTGGTAAGCTACGTGATCTAAGTGCGGAACAATCATGGGAACTCATAGAAGATCTTGCTCTTTATGACAACAAAAGTTGGAATGATCCCCGTGATTTTAACAAAACGGTCAAGGCAATATCTTTGCCTTCGAACAACTCTAGCACTCCCGACCGTAGGATCATGGAACTTGAAGGTCGAGTCAAGTCTCTCATGAAATCTTACGAAGCTCAAAAGTCTTCAAGCCAAGTAAGCAGGATCGCTTCTGCATGTAAATTGTGTAATGGCCCTCACGAAACTCATAACTGCATGGAGCTTCCAAAACGTGCTTACAACGAATTCACATCGTCACACGTTGGTCGAGGCCCTCGAACTTCTGACGAGGCCTATAAGGCATGGAAGGATAACCTAATTTCAGAGGGTACCAAACGCGGAGTGTATCCTTCAATGACTTCCCCCCACTCAAATGGTCCGAGCATTTTCCCTCACAGAGCACTCCTAGGCAAAGCTGTGAAGATGCCTTGCGAAAATTCATTCTATCTCAAGAATTGCAGCTCTCTACGCTCGAGGCTAAATTTAGACAACATCAGGCCGATATGAATAACAAGATTTGTAATCTGTTAACTGCTATCAAAGAGCACGCTGTTAATAAACCAATACATGTTGATTAGGTCAAATATGTTAACATCATGAGCCCGCCAACCTCTCCTGTGAAAATAAAAAGTCCTAGTAAGTTATTCAAACATCTATCACCAAAAATAGAAGAACCTGTCAACCCCCTAGGACCAATCCATTTCGTAAATACCATCACCACGATATCTACTTCTACACCTAACCTGAACCAACAACAAACTGAAAATATTGGTCATACCGCTAAAAATGAGACCTCAAGGGTGGGCCACGATTTGGCCAAAAGCCCTACCAACTCATTCGAGCAGTCCGCCACGCAAGATTCTAACAAATCGGATGAAGGGAAAGAGAGATCGGAAGTGCATACGAGAAATCCTGCCATTTTGGGTAAATCTATTATAGGGGAACCCGAGAGAAAAATGGAAGATGTTACGAGTGGGAGTAGTGATAGGACTGAGAAAAGTAACCCTAAAGTTTTCAAGATCTCCTGCACCATTAAGGAAAAGCTCTTAACCGATAGTCATATAGATCCTAGCCTCCCAGTCAACATAGTCCCCCTTTCCCTATACCACGAAGTCTTCCCAGAACGCATAGTGTGCGAGAGAGTCAATAATGCAAGGGTAATAAAAGATTTATCAATTATGATTGGAGAACTTGTTTACAATACTGACCTCACCGTGGTCGATGACGTGGACCCTCTCACCAATCAACCATTAACCCACCTTGTTCTTGGGAAACCATTTATCAATGAATCAGGAGTAATCCTTGATGAGAAGGATGGTAGTGCGTTG
>CM060705.1:51313540-51715695 GCA_030686995.1 Artemisia argyi
TTGATAAAAAGTAAAAGCATATTAGCTAGTTGAGAGAAAATAAATAACACATAAAATCTAGTACGAAAAGAAAATAAAATATTTTTGGGCTTTCAAATATTTCTTTTAAGCAAACTAATAAAAAAAACTGAAAGTTTCGGGCATAGATTCATTTAAGATATTATTTCAATATATCATAGTGCCCAAACGATCAAAGAAAATAAATGTTAACTAAAATTTTTTTGCAGGCCAAAGGGCGCATCACACTTAAAAGAAAATGTGGCGTACATCTAGTCTATTTCTTATTATTATTTCAAATATTCAAAAGAGGGTCGCAGCAAAAGTTGACAAAAGTACGCCGCACACAAACATGAGTGCGGCGGTTTTATTATGCAGAACAATTATTTATTTATTTTTTTATTTTTCACACTTTATTAGTTAACAACATGTAACTAATACACAGAGAAACACACAAACAGACAAACACACCGAAACTAAAAACAAGAATGTAAAACAAGAAACCCTTTTTTTATATATTTTTTTAGTCTTTAATACATTTTATCAAAATATGCAACCAAGCAACCAACATATGCAAAAACGATAAATGCAAAAACTATAAACAAACAGATAGAAAGTAAAAATAAGTTTCAAAAAATAAAGTAACCTATATGACATGTATGTTAAAGAAAAGGAAAATATTTTTCTTTCTCAAGACCAAAAGTCCGGCGTACACAAGAAAATGTGCGTCGTACATCAGTATGAGAATTCGCTTTTACATTGAAAACTAGCAAAATAGATAAATCATAGGAAATGAAACACAAAAGACCAATCAAAACAAACTAATCAAACTGACTCATGCATTCACAAAATAAACTTAAAACACTTTTTGTATATGTATTATTATTAGGAGACAAATGAACAAACACGCAAGGTAAGATGCAAGAACCAAATAAAAACACAAAACCAGTATTCACATAACATAAAAATAAGTGCATCTGGTTTATTTATTTAAAGAATCTTGATTTTGGATGTCGAGAAAATACGACGCACTTAGAAAAAAGTGCGGCGTACTATGAGTTTCGACAGCAAAATTTTTCTTGAGTTTTAACAGATGCAATGCAAAGAAAACTAACAAACTAGCAAAACCATGATTATTTATCTTAACACGAACATGCCACAACAAAATAAAGAAATTGAACAAAAATATGTAATCAAAATCTTTATGGTTTTTCATTTTAAATGATATACTAAATTTTCACAAATTTACATGGCGCATAATTAATTAAAACATGATTCCAATTGATTACATACCTGAGTCTAGCAATTTGGGATTTTTATGTTACCACTGAACTTAATCAGTCAAGATGATTACATTTTGATCACAGAACAAAAGTGTGTGGGCCTTGGTGTTAGAACAGACGTACTTTTCAGAATATATCTGCAAAATAACAAACGAGAACAGGGGAAGTATGGCGCACTTCAAATGAAGTGCGGCGTACTTACAGTAACAGAAGACAATTTTTCATAGATTTCAAAGAATTTTCAACACACGAATGATGCACAAGACTAGCAACCAATCTGAAAACAACTAAGATAAATACCCGGCAGCGGCGCCAAAAACTTTGATGTGTTTCAAAGCTTTAAATTTATAATACTAGTTTTACTGATTCCTTAATAGACAAAACACACGGGTAAAGTATAACTCTCGTTTATAGTAAAGGTTTATAGGTAAGACCAGGTCGTCCCAAGGGATTTGTAGAAATTAACAGATTGTTCATCAAGTAACAAAGCCAAATGATTGTCATATATCAAATAGCTATACGTGTGGTCACAAAGCAAAGTGAGGCTAGACTCTTACAAATGAATTCATACAAGTTGCACCTAACGGTAAATTATAGCAAACAAGTATTTCTACCAATAACCACATCGAGTCATTTCGACCTATAAACGATGTTTATATCAATTCATTAAGCACGATTTGTATGAAATATATAATACATATGCATTCCAAACTTATCCGGTTTTCCAACATAAGACACGTTCTTAAACAATCTTTTTTTTTTGGGTAAAGGGGAATAATCCTGCACGCGGGTAAAATATATTAACCAGAAAACATTGAAGTACAACGGATGAGGGTGACTTCCCTTATCTCAAGTCCCTTAGGACACTTATAGACTCTCATATAAGAATGACACACCATTCCTATAACTTACAATATAAGCGTTACAAACCACACTTATAACTAATAATTGAACATCATACTAGAACGACTATAAAAAGAAAGAAAAATAAATGCACTTCAAGTAGAAATACTTGAATCTTCAAGTCGTCAAAGTAGTCCAAACTTCCAGCATCAACCAACCACACACAAACCCGCAGCACCTTGATCACATGTGAGAAAGTAAAAGATACGACTTCAGCATCAAATCCCACCAACCATACTAATCCAAGGAACCACACAGCAAACTATGGTACTTCGTGCATCATGAAGAGACACTACCATAGACTCCACAGTATAACGCAATGAAATACGGATTGCAACACATGCGTAATACTAGGGGTGAGCAAACAAAACCGAAAAAAACCGAAACCGAAAACCGAAAACCAAAAAATCGAACCGAAAAAACCGACCGAAACTAAAAACCGATGGTTCGGTTTTTAATTTTTCAAAAACCGAAAAATACGGTTCAGTTTCGGTTTTTGTCCAAAAACCGAACCGTAAAAACCGAACCGAACCGATTTTATTATATAATAATATATAATTAATATAATACGAATAAATAACTAAATAAATCAAATTTATAACTTCATATTCATTTTATGGGTAGATTTATAATATATTTATCTTAACGTTTATGTTTATATGCGTGTTTGTCGTGTCGTGTTACTTGATAATATATCAATAAATATATGACGATGATCATACTAGGGGTGGTGCACGGTTCGGTTTGGGTCGGTTTTTGGCTAAAACCGAAACTGAACCATAATGTTCGGTTTTTATAGAACCCAAAACCGAAACCGTTCGATTTTTGGCGGTTCGGTTTTTTCGGTTTATTATCGGTTTCGGTTCGGTTTTTCGGTTTTTTTTCGGTTTCTGACCGTTTATATTTGGGCATGAAAAATATATGCCAACAAACTTATATTACATAAAAAAAATTTGGTTATTCTTATTTACTTTTTTTTGTCAATCTAAGCATAATAATATTTATTACATAAACCTTTAATTACACATATATAAATAAGACCACACACATCCAAGTGAACATTCACAGAGTATGATCATCGTCATATATTTATTGATATATTCTAAAGTAAACAAACGACACGATAAACACACATATAAACATAAACGTTAAGATAAATATATTATAAATCTACCAATAAAATGAATATGAATTTATAAATTTGATTTATTTAGTTATTTATTCATGTTATATTAATTATATATTATTATATAATAAAATCGGTTCGGTTCGGTTTTTACGGTTCGGTTTTTGGACGAAAACCGAAACCGAACCGCATTTTTCGGTTTTTGAAAAATTAAAAACCGAACCATCGGTTTTTAGTTTCGGTCGGTTTTTTTCAGTTCGGTTTTTTCGGTTTTCGGTTCGGTTTCGATTTTTTCGGTTTTGTTTGCTCACCCCTAGATCATACTACGTGTACGTTCACTTGCATGTGTGTATCTTATCTATATGTGTATAATTATGGAATTATACAATAAACATTATTATGCTTAGATTGACAAAAAAATAAGAATAGCAAATTTTCTATGTAATATAAGTTTGTTGATATAAATTTTCCATGCCCAAATATAAACGGTTAGAAACCGAAAAAAACCGAAAAACCGAACCGTCAAAAACCGAACGGTTTCGGTTTTGGGTTCTATAAAAACCGAACATTTCGGTTCGGTTTCGGTTTTAGCCAAAAACCGCCCCAAACCGAACCATGCACACCCCTACGTAATACCACTCCCATAGCATAATACCACTCCCACAAACGCAACCAAGGATAATCAAGACACATGCGTTCACGACAGCATAGGCTACTTGCAATACCCATTAGGTCCAGAAAAATGAACACTAAGAGTAGAGAAGGTTAGTGCATGTCTTGAACACACTCTATATGATGCTATGTGTTATTTATGTGAGGTTTATGGGATTGACATGAAGGCTGCTGCAACAAACTCTGTTGAGTCTGTTTGTAAAGGAGTTAATGTGTCTATTCCACGAAGAGTAGTAGAGAAGGTTAGTGCACGTCTTGAACACACTCTATATGGCTACTTTATTGGTAATAGAATGGCGTTTCCAGTGGTTGAATACTTTGTTAGAAATAATTGGGCTAAGTATGGTTTGAAAAAGATCATGATGAATGCTAAAGGTTTTTTCTTTTTTAAATTCGATACTCAAGCCGGTTTAGAATCTGTTTTGGAAGATGGACCTTGGATGATACGTAAATCTCCAATCATTCTCAAGCAATGGTCTATTGATACTAGCTTATGTAAGGAAGAGCTGACTCGTATTCCGATATGGGTTAAATTGCATGATGTGCCTATCCAAGTTTTTGAAGATGATGGAATTAATTTGATTGCTTCATTTATTGGCAAGCCTATTATGTTGGATTCGTATACAAGCTCCATGTGTAAGGATTCTTGGGGTAGAAGTAGTTTTGCTCAGTGTTTAATTGAAGTGGGTTCAGAGGATGAGCTTGTGGAAGTTATTACTATTGGTGTCCCCTCTCTTACAGGGGATGGGTTTACTAAATAATCTATCCGAGTAGAGTATGAGTGGAGGCCTCCTAGGTGCACATCATGTAAGATTTTTGGGCACATATATGAGCATTGTACTAAAAAAGAGATTTCTCCTCCTGTGGTTACTACTGCAAATGTGGTTACTCCTGCTACTATGCATGCTAATGATGGTTTCCAAAAGGTGAGTTGTAAGAAGAAAAAAGGTAAAGCCCAGTCTGGTATAGGGAGTCAGGGTGGTACTTCTGTCAAACAGTCTATCAGGTATGTGCCAAAGAAGACTACTAGTGAACCCAAAAAGGGAGCTACTAGTAATGTGCCTACGTTGTCATCTATGTTGAAGTCTAAAGGTCCCCAAGTGTCTACATCTAATCCTTATGATGTTCTAGCAACTGAAGAAGATGGTGATGATGATGAGTGTGTTGATAACATGTTTAATGAATCGGCCAATTTATTTCCTAACGTTGATAAAGGTGGAAGTTCTTCTTTCACGGATGCTGCTGGTTAGCTTGTTTTGGTTTGTTTCTTGTTCTAGGTTCATTTTGATTCTAGATTTGTTAAGAGCTTTTGGCATGTCATAAGCTCTAGGTTAGTTGTCTATCAAACTGTGTTAGCTTGAGGTTAATGTGGTATTTCAGCCACATTCCATTTGTACTCAAACGTTTTGGTTTTAATTTATTTACCAGGGTGCATGATTACTCCCCTTTACCCAAAAAAAAAACGAACACTAATGTTATAAAACACTAACTTCCAGAACTGACAGCAACAACACTTCAATAGGCGTGCAAAAAATGGGACTGAGACACAATAATGCATCGATAACTGCAACATACAAAGCAAATCATGACCAAAAGCCACGATCCCCCACGCCAAATAACAATCCAGAATGGCCAACAATACGCAGCACCCCTTCTCACATGAAGATTAACCATAAAATAAAGTTCCAGCATGCGATCATCAACCAGTCACATAACACTATGGTAGATCGTTAACAACAGTAATCCCTTAACGAGGATAGATTGAAATCCAAAGCGACCAGAAATTACCATAGACGAAAATAAGGACTTCTAAGCCCTAACTTACACAACAAGCACTAGGGTTTTAAAACCCTAACATAATACTATGGCTAGATTCACAGTGTTCATCAGCAACCACAAGCAAAATCAGAATGAAACCGGCGTAAATGAACCAGCCATCACATTGCGCATCAGCAAAAACAAACTAGTTGCAGCAAGGATCCCAAAGAAACAGATCCATAGGGTTACGAAACCCTAACATCCAAATCCGCCACCCCATAACACCATCTCTCTCACTAACCCACTTATAATTCACGAACATCCCTAAGGAACTTACAGCATGAAGCGACTTCCCTCATACAACAAATCAAATCGATAGAAAGTTAAAACCTAAAAAGGTTTTGTATGCGTTAAGGACAGATCCAACAAGAAAAGACACAAAACCCTAAAGATTTAGGGTTTCGTTAGGCATTAAGTGCATCCAAACGAACCATAAACAACAGATCGTACCAAGTAGTATATAATCGATCAAAAAACTGACTATGAGTGACACACATACCAAATACAACCACATAAGAATAGATCTGATGAAACCTAAAAAAGTTAGGGTTTCGTCAATCATAAAAGGAGATTTCCAAAATAATTATGACGAGAACAATCAACAGCTGCCACCCTGAAAAAGAATACCACGAACTACTCGTATTGCATACCCTAACAGGTAAAGAGGACGAATAGATGTGATATTATGGCCGGAAAAAAGATAGGAGTGGCGGCCGGAAATCTCCCTTAAGGAGAGAGAAACTAAGTTTTTTTTATTTTTTATTTTTTTTTTGGGTTTATTAAACAATCTTCTACTTGCTTGTTTATAACTCTACCATACATTTCTCACAAGTATAGTATGGATTCGTGACTCAAAATTAACTAAGTCAATTGACCCTTTCAACCTATATCAATTGCAAAAATCAACTGAGAGATCAACTAATTTTTACAAGCATCATATCATCGAATCCATAGATAAATATATTTCACGAGTACAACCCATAAACAAACGAGAATCCAACATCACAAGTATAATTAACTCATAAACATTATCATTATAATTAGTTAAGAAAAGTACCAAAGTCATTTATGAGAGTAACATGATAACAACTAACCAAAACCATTATTCATACCAATTCGAGACTAGTCCAAACCAACTATCCATGATCATCCAACAACCCAAGTCTCTGAAATAACCCGAGGAAGTGTCACTCTTGCCTCTGGAAATCAACAACATGTCATCAAATGGTATGTTTGGTAATGAGGTTTATGGCAAAGGAATTAGAGATTTGGTGTGAATCATCTAACCCTTATGGTGTGGTATGTTTAGGCTCTCAGAAAAGAATGGTTAGGATCTAGAAAACATGTAGGAGGAGTAGTGGGTCGTGGTGGTGAACTGGTGATGGTGTTGAGGTTGAGGAGTGTTTGGATCATTGGATCCTAAGAAGCAAAACATATTTAATGCACCTAAGGGATACGTTGAGATGTATGTCCATTCTTTCACCCATTCTACCCCTTCAACCTTTGATCTGTGAGCTATTGCAGTACTATAAAGTCCATATCTCGAGGTTTAACCCGTTTGGTTTAGCGAAACTAACCCGTTTGTCATTATGCAAAGCGTATGGGTATGAGCCTTCGCTCTTGGTGCTAAGGGGTTTTTTAAATCTTTATCCTGGTGGGAACTGGCTTACCTTGGCAAAAAGGGCTGAGTTTGATGTCCCTTACTTAATTCTTAAACCTTTTACTAACAAAAGGGATTGGAAAGGTAGTTTCTTCTATATTCAAAACACAATTGCACCTGCCGATTGTCCTGCTTTGCTTGATGAGAGATATCAGTTTGATGAGAAGCGTTTTAATGATCCTTTGCCTTATCATGTTCAAGGGAACAATCTGTACCAGCGTCTTTCTCGTCATCCTGTAGATGTCCAAACTTTTCCTGAGCCCATTCTCTTCATGGCTGGGATTGTTGATCGTTTGGCTGGATCTCCAATGCTTCCTGTAAAAACCCACTAACTTCCCCTTAGGTTAGAAATGCTTCACCAACTTACCTTAGGCCCTCACTAAGCACAATAGGATTAGAAATGCCTCACTAACTTAACTTAGGCCCCCACTAAGCACAATAGGATTAGAAATGCCTTACTAACTTAACTTAGACCCTCACTAAGCACAATCTAGGATTAGAAATGCCTATAGGATTTTCTCGAGCTAAATTTTTGCTTTATTATATACTTATAACTTAACTAACCTCTAGACAAGCTCACATATCCACCTATGCCAACCACTACCATGTTTACTTGATGTAAACATCCCGGTATGTGAAGTCAAGGCTACAAACATATTTTCACAAAGAAAACTATCACTCTAATACACCATACTTGCTAGAAAACCCTAAATGCACCTATGTGTTTCCGGTTAGCTTTAAAACCCTAATTGCTTATCTGAACTAACTTGAAAGTGTTTAAGAGTTAGGTATGACTTACATTAGTTACTTTAGGATATATTAGACTCCCTAGATCATAGTACAACTCCCTAGAACTTAGGTACAAGTCATATAAGAACAAAACCCTAATTAGGTCATAACTTCCCGAAACTAGGTATAAACTATCCCAAATCTCTACCATAAGTTATCACCACTTAGTATAAGCCACTTAGGACATTATATTAGTTACTAAACACCATTAGGACCCTGAATAAAACACTAAACCCTAGGAAAAACCTTAAATTCTCAATATACAAAACTAAGTTAAAATTTGACCTAAACACTTAAACTATGATACTTAAGCACCTCAAATTAACCAAGCAACCACCCTAGCACATCTCTAATAAGTAAGCAACCACCCTAGAACCTCTAACCACCCAAGCAAGTAGGTGGATCACCTACTTTTCACCACCTTGCCCAAAACCGCCTCTCTCGGCTCTTAACCACCACAACCGGCCTATGGCGCCCCCTAGCTACCTCCTAGCTCATCTGCATCATCCTCTAGACATTCCAAAACCCTCTATAGCTTATCTTAGTTGACCTCCCCCCCTCGACACATGGAAGCCCCTTTCCTTGGTCGCTACTCCATACGCGGCTATAAATACCCTCCCCTCCCCTCCGTTTCATTCCACACCTCTTATCCTCTTTAACTCACTTACATACAGTAGTAAAAAGACCCTAGATGCCATAGAAGTCAAGTATAGAAGCCTTGGCCTAGTCGAGTTGTGGTTTGAGCCGAGAGAAGCCCTAGAAACCCTAGTTGCCTCGTTAACCCATATACGACCTAGGTAAGCCTTAAATTTTAATCTAGTAACCTCAGAATAGACCTAGGACTCTTAGAGCATGCATTAGAACCCTTAGGATAGCCTTGATCATTTAGTTTTAGAAGTTTTTATTTTAAAACCCGAGATTTAGAAAATTATGTGTTTATGTGCTAAATTGCTCTATTACATGCTATAATCTGAATTAGGTGACTTAGTTAAACATATATTAGCTAAACATAAGCTTAGAAACTTAGTTGCTATGTTAAAATATAATTTACATGCATTTAGGACTAGTTTTACAAAAGTTTACATGCATAGGGTATATATCATAAATTCCTAAAACTATAAATTCTAGGGACTGTTTTTGACATTTCCTAGAAGTTATAAGTGTAAGGACTAATTTTGCAAAGTATAAAAACCTTAGGATAGAAATTAAAACAAGTTATAAACTAAAAAGGACTAATTATGTAAATATTATAAAGTTAAGGTTAAAAAGGGTAAATAATGAAAGTTAGTATAGTTTAGGGACTATTTTTGTCACTTCTATAGAATATATAAGTATAGGGATTAAATGTGTAAAAGTTAGAAAGTTATATGCTTAATTGTTATAAGTTTATAAGTATAGGCTAGAAAATGTAAATATATAAACTTAAAAGGTAAAAAAGGACTATTTTCATATAAATATAATACCTATTTAAGTTAGAAGCATAACACAATACTAGAGAGCTTCATGCGAGGAGTACTATGTGGATATTTCGTTTTGACGAGTTTGCCGGGTTTACGAATTAAAGTGCCCTGGCTCCTCAAACGATTATTGCATATACTTCTGAGTTATGATGGCCCGAACAGTGTTATGTTATAACTAAACCTTAATAACAACATAACTCAATAGTAGGGAGCTTCGTGTGAGGAGTATTAACTTCTGAATTATGATGGCCCGAACGATATTATGTTGATAACATAATACAATAGTAGGGAACTTTATGTGAGGAGTCATATACTTCTGAATTACGATTGCCCGAACAGTGCTATGTTATATATAAAAACCCTTAGAGTGAATAGTTAAAGAAAACCTAGACTAAGACTTGACATACACACACCTACACTACCCCTAGGATACGTGAGTGAGTTGTCAAAACCCCTACTTTACTTACCTTAAGACCCAGGTGAGTTTTCATAGCCTCACTTTTAAATGTTTTACAACCTTGTGAGGGGGGATATATGCTTTAAACTGAATACAAGCCTTTTTCATTGGTTATTGCACGAGTAAACTATCTGCCATCACTACATAATCAAAATTCATGAATCTAATCGTTTGGGATATTTTACCCACGCGAACGCGAATATAGTTGATAGATCTATTGGAGTTTGACAACTCCCGTTGGTATTTACATCTCTTTGGATGGTACCAATAAGTACTATATTTGAACCCACTAAAGGATTAACTTTGGCAAGTTCTCCTTCCCGTCCCCTCATGGTTTGGTCTACAGACCCCATGACCCGGACTGTTAACGTGTGGTTCATGAGCTTAGTGCAATATACCTTCTATCACTAAAATCTTTCCACACATAGGGTTTAAGCTGAACCCTGTGGAACTTGTATTCATACCCTATCTACTTAAACCTATGACTCTCACTCAACATTCGTGTTGACTTTTAAGCATGTTATCTTAGGTAATTAGGCACTATAGGAACCCTTGCAGGGAGAAGTACTGGACATGAGGACGTCCAGAATAGTTATCATTCATCAAGCTTTGTGTCATAAAACGTATCTTAGGGACCTCTCTTTTGGTAAAAGCACGTCTTTTACTGTAAAAACTCTGATGAATAAATGAATGATAACATTTTTTTTTTCAAAAACGTCTCTTTTCAAGTCGTTTTCTATTATCTTGTCTTTGATTCCATGAGTAATACCCCAAACACTTAATCCGCTGCGATCAGTGAAAAATGGGGGTGTTACAGATTGGTTTCAGAGCCTTGGTTATAGAGAACAAAGGATTTTCCTAAACTATAACCACTTTTTCAAAAAGTCCTCCGTGCCACTAGAAACCCCGAAATTGCCTTTAGACTCCCAACTTGCCTTTAGGTTAGGTTTCCCGACTTGCCTTTAGGATAGAACCCCCAAATTGCCTTTAAGATAGATACTCACTATTGCCTCTAGGATAGAATCCCCACTATTAGTATTGCCTCTTGGATATCTACTTAGGTTAGAATTATGCTAAGATACTCTTTCGGGTATTACATTTAGATATGTCATCCTTTAACCATCCTATCATCGTGTCGGATACCGATGATATGGATACTTCATCCGATAGTTATTAGTATGCTCCGGCTACTCCTACTAACTCATCTTCTGATTCTAATTCTCCCGAAGAATTAACCCAGAACATCTTAACTAACTTAGGTTTAGAACTTTCCCTGAATGATCCCTATATGCAAGCATATAATGGGTATATGAAAGCATATGGTGGAGAAATTCCTACAGTACCTACTATAACCCCTGCCTCATCTATACCCCACTATAATAGTCAAGATCGTTATTTTCCCGAAATAGTTTCACCTCCCCGTAAGAAAATACGTATTATACCACCATCACCTCCCCCTAGGTTTGAAATAGGTAGTAGTTCATATAAAACGTCTTTAGAAAGGCATGATGAACAAATAGATGAAATACTTAGTTATTTAGATAAGTTATCTTTAGGATGAATGGAAGAAGTAGAAAATAGGATTAGGGATTTAGGAATAGGTAGAAATAGGTTAGAAAATGAATTAGAGAAAACTCGTTATCAAATCTTTAGGTTACAAACAAAATATGAGGGACACTCTGACGAAGTAGTTACTGCACATGTTAGACTTTCCACTTTAGAAATGATTATCGAGGATATTAGGGATAATCATAGGTCTGATATAGATGATCTTTTGGAAGCCATTCAGGAACTTAAGGGTAACAAAGAAACAAAATAAGGTTATAGACTTAGATAATATAGGTTTATAGGTAGATAACTTAGTTATAAATGGGTACTTGCTAGGTTTTCACTTTATAAAAATAAAAGTTTTAATCTACTCATACTTAATTTTTCATAAAACTCGTATCCCGTATTAGGATCCCCTATTGCCTTAGGACACACTATAGAATGCCTTAGGATTTAAGAACTAGAACTTATAGGAAATTAAAACAAGTAGACATACCTAGGAACACTAAAAACTTAGGATATTTTTTAGAATCACTATGCCTTTAGATGGGGGAAACTAGTTTCGGTGGAATATAACGATTCTTGTTAGGAAATTCACCCTTTTAGTCTTAGGATTCCCCAATCCCTACCCATCCGGTATCAGATAGTGTTCTAAGAACTTAGAACATAAACTATGACACTATTCTTATCACATCTTACCTATAGAATGGCACGTACAAGAGCTGCCACTCCTGTTACTCCCACTACTCCTGCCATGACTTAGGAAGACATCCAGCGACTAGTGACTGCAGCACTAGGATCTAGGGATGCAAACATGGCTAGAGACCCCGAAATTCCTATAGTGAAGAAGAGTAACTACAAGGAATTTATGTGCTGTCAGCCCTTCAATTTCAAGGGGACAGAAGGGGCCATAGGATTAATTCACTGGTTTAAGAGATGTGAATCGGTATTTTCCCGTAGTAACTGTACTGAGGATTGTATGGTTAAGTTTTTGACTGGTACACTTACTGAGGAAGCGTTATCTTGGTGGAACTCGTATGCCCAACCAATAGGAATAGAAGAGGCATACAAGTTATCTTGGGTTGAATTTAAGAAACTTATGATTAAGAAATACTGCCCTCGAACGGAAGTCAAGAAAATGGAGGATGAATTTTATAACTTGACTGTGAAGGGGAACGATGTTAAAACTTATATTAGGAGATTTCAAGAGTTGGCAACTTTGTGTCCTAAAATGGTGCCGACTGTTGAAAAGACGATAGAAGTTTTCATCAGAGGTTTGCCCCGGAGTATCGAAGGGAATGTTACAGCCTCTAAACCTCAAACGTTAGAGTAGGACATTAACATAACTTTGAGGTTAATGGACCAAGTAACAAAGCACAACCTTGTGCCAATGCCCTACGATAATAAATGAAAGTTCCACGATGGGAGAGATTTCGGTAACACTCGTAATACCACTAGTAATAACCATACAAACCCCTATCCTCAACCAAGGTAAGAGAATGCAAGAGCTTACGCCACCACTCTAAATGAGAGAAGTAGTTATGCTGGGAATGCTCCTCTATGTAAGAAATGCAACTGGCATCACACAGGGCCTTGTTCCATTAAATGTAATACATGTAACAAGGTGGGCCATCACTTAAGGGATTGCAAAAATAAAGGACCAGTTACTGGGGTTATCCACCACCAACAACATTCATTTGTCATACTTGCGGAGAAAAAAGACACTAGGCAAATGGATGTCCAAAGAAAAATACCAATGGTGCCTAGGGAAGAGCATATATGTCGAGGGATTGGAATGATCCACAAGATCCAAGCGTAGTCACGGGTAAGTTTCTCTTAAACAATCACTTAGTTAAAATATTATTTGATTCTGGAGCCGATAGGAGTTTCGTATCTATACCCTTAGCCTCTAGACTTAGGATTAAACCCATAGCTTTAGATAATTACTATGAGATAGAAATGGCCGACGGAAACTTAGTTAGTACTAACACGGTCATCAAGGGTTGTACCCTAACTTTACTTAACCACCCCAACGAGATTGATCTCATACCTATTAGACTCGGTAGTTTTGACGTTGTTGTGGGAATGGATTGGTTGTCCAAGAATCAAGCAAAGATTCTTTGTGACGAGAAAATCATCCATGTACCTATCAACGGTGAGACTTTAACTATCCGAGGAGATCAAAGTAAAACTCGACTTAACTTCATTTTATGTATCAAAACGGAACGACACATGTCACGAGGTTGTCAAGTTTTCATGGTTCAAGTAACGGAGACTAAGCCAGAATAAAAACGACTGGAGGAGATCCCTGTAGTCAGGGAATACCCAGAAGTTTTTCCTAAGGATTTACCTGGTTTGCCTCCTGTTTGTCAGATAGAATTTTAAATCGATTTAATTCTCGAAGCGGCATCTATAGCCCAAGCACCCTATAGGTTAGCCCCTTCAGAGATGAAGGAACTCTCTGAACAACTCCAGGAATTAACTGATCGAGGTTTTATACGCCCAAGTACATCACCCTGGGGAGCTCCTGTCCTATTCGTAAAGAAGAAAGACGGATCTATGAGAATGTGTATCGATTATCGTGGATTGAACAAACTTACTATCAAAAATCGGTACCCATTACCTAGGATTGATGACTTATTTGATCAACTACAAGGTTCGAGTGTATATTCAAAAATCAACTTACGATCAGATTATCATCAACTGAGAGTGAGGGAAGAAGATATCCCTAAGACCGCTTTCAGAATGAGATATGGGCACTATGAATTTCAAGTTATGCCATTTGGTTTGACAAACGCACCAGCGGTTTTCATGGATCTCATGAACCGGGTGTATAAACCATACTTGGATAAATTTGTTATAGTGTTTATAAATGATATCCTTATCTATTCACGTAACAAGGAAGAGCACGCTAAACACTTGTGAATAATCCTAGAACTGCTTAAGACGGAGAAATTTTATGCAAAGTTCTCTAAGTGTGAATTCTGGATTAGTGTTGTGCAATTTCTCGGACACATGATAGATAAACAAGGACTTCGTGTCGATCCAGAAAAAATCAAAGCCGTTAAGGATTGGCCGCATCTTATGAATCCTACTGAGATACGACGATTCTTAGGACTTGCATAAAAAAGAAAAAAAACCCTAAAAAAGAAAAACTCTCTGGTGAAAAAGCGATTCACCTTCCTGATTCCCTAAATATTCAAAACTTTTTAATTGTTCTCCAATTCACTTCGTGGGTGGGTTCCATTAAATTGTTTACTTGTTTTAGTGGTAGGTGTGCTATTCTTTTTGGGTGGGTTACATTCGCTTTTTTAGAAGGCAAACTTGGGTCTATTCTTTTTGTGTAATCTAAATTGTTATATCTTGGTTTTTCGTTAACTGCATGGTGTTTTCAATATACTTATTATTGATTGGTTGATTTAATCTCTTGATATTGAATTCACATGGGTCGGTGGCGTCTTGAATATTACATTCGGTTATCAATAATATTGATCTCTCTGGCATCGATTATGGCTGGAGGTTAGGTGTTCTTGGCAATTCGTGTTAAACCCTAACTGTTTTCAGTTAGGGTTTTCTCCCTTGTTAACAATTCTGTGGTTTATGTGTAAGTGGGTTTGGAGATATGAATAAAGGGTTTTTTAATAAGAAGAAGGACTCTAATGTGCCGAGTGTTAATGTTGATGATAATGTGAATATTGAAGAATTGAATGCTACTGTTGATTTGTTGAAGGTGACTATGAGGAAACATAAGAAGCCTAAGGATGTTAATCCTAGTTCTAATCAAACTGTACTTGTATCGTCTGGTCCTATTATTACTGAGTGGAGTGTTGATGATGGAGATATTGAATTATCTACGATTGTGGACAAGAATAATCAAGTGAAGCCGGTTTCACTTGATCCTTTAGTTAATGATCCGAATGGTCTACATGGGGCTTCTAATAAGTCTCATAGTTCTGATAAGGTTGATATGAATGCACATTGGGCTGTTGGTATTGAGAAGGTTGGTGTGGATGCTTTGAATCAACCTTCTACATCGTATGCTGGTGTTACCTCTAATGAACCTAAGAAATACATGTCTAACTTTCGTAGGCTGGAGTGTAGCAAGAAATCAAACAGTGTGGATCTTTCTGTACCTATGAAAGTGGTTGAAGAGGTGAACACTAGGTTTGAGAATACTCTATATGGGTACTTCCTTGGCCAACGACTTGCTTTTCCTGTAGTCGATTACTATGTACGCAGTGCGTGGGCTAAGTTTGGTATACAGAAGGTAATGATGAATGCAAAGGGGTTCTTTTTCTTTAAGTTTAACTCAAAGAAAGGTGTTGATGATGTTCTTGAAAACGGTCCTTGGTTAATTAGAAATGTACCTATTATTCTTAAACCACGGACATTGAACACTAACTTGCTTAAAGAGGATTTGACCAACATCCCGTTGTGGGTTAAATTCCATGATGTCCCTCTGGCTATGTTTTCTAATGATGGTCTTAGTCTGCTTGCCACATTGATTGGTACGCCCAAAAGGTTAGATGCTTATACTAGCCAAATGTGTAAGGACTAATGGGGCCGTAGTAGTTTTGCTAGATGCATGATTGAAGTGAAGTCGGATGAGGTTCTTGGGGTAGCCTCACTGTTGAGATACCTTTACTTGATGGTTCGGGTTCAACTATTGAGAAGATTCGGGTTGAATACGAGTGGAAACCACCGCATTGTGATAAGTCTAAGATCTTTGTTCATACTCTTATTGATTATCCTAAATTTGTTGTGTCCTCTGCTCAGCCTACTATGCATGTTAATGATGGTTTCAAGACTGTTAATAACAAAAAGAAAGGAAAGCAAGTTAGTCCTACAATCTCGGGTCAAGGAGGGTTTACTAAACCAGTTGTGGGTAAGCAATTTCAGTATCGACCCAAAAAGACTACTCCTGAACCTAAGAAAGTGGATGGCAATAAGAAGAATGCTTCTGATGTGGCTAGTTCGAGTGGTACGAAGATCTCTACATCTAACCAGTTTGATGCTCTTAATATGGATGATACAGATGCTTTGGGTATTCCTACCAATGACACTAATAAGGATGTGGATTCTTGTCGTACAATGGAAGTTAATGAGGTTGAGTCTACTAAGATAGGTACTGCATCACAAGAACCTCTTGTGAGTGATTTGAAAGAGAAGGAGTCGATTGTGGCTCCTAAAACTAGTAATTCTTGTACTCCGCCCGCCTCTTCTACTAAGAGAGTTAACCCTTTTTCTAAGGTGGGAGAGATCGTGGTTTCTGATTCTGATGATGAGGTGGTTGCTAACCCATTTGATGAGTCTGCTAATCTACTCGGTGGTGGCCAAGAGTTTGAGGATGATTATGATGAATATGACTACGATGACTATGCGAACCAGGTTTATGATCTTCCAGGGAATTTGGATGCTTTTAATGCCATGTATGGCACCAAGCTTCAAGATCTTATGAAGTAATTTTATTTCATTTTGTCCTATGTTATCCTTTGAGTAATGGTTTGTTTTCTTGTTTAGAAAATAGGAAGTATCTTGTTATGTAAGCTTTTTGCCTATGTAACGGGCTGAGATATGGGATTTCACCCATATCCATTGTACTTAAATGTTTTTGGTTAATATATTTACCAGTGTGCAGGATTACTCCCCTTTACCCAAAAAATTCTTAGGACTTGCGGACTACTATCGAAGGTTTATTGAGGGATTTTCAAAAATAGCAAAACCTTTGACAGAGCTAACCCAGAAAAACAGGAAGTTTGACTGGGGAAAATATCAAGAGATAGCTTTCCAACTTTTGAAGAGAAAGTTGTGTGAAGCTTCGATCTTAGCATTTCTAGAGGGAAATGATGATTTTTTCATTTACTGTGATGCTTCGTGTAGAGGTCTTGGAGCTGTAATGATGTAAAAGGATAAGGTAATCGCTTACACATCACGATAACTCAAGACACATGAGGAAAACTACACTACACATGATCTAGAATTAGGAGCAGTAGTGTTCGCTCTAAGAATATGGAGACATTACCTGTATGGCACTAAGTGTATGGTTTTCACCGATCACAAAAGCCTACAGCATATTCTTATTCTAAAAGAGTTGAACATGAGACAACGTCGATGGATAGAACTGCTCGCTGATTACGATTGTGAGATTCGTTACCACCCTGGCAAACCTAAAGTAGTAGCAGATGCTTTGAGCCAAAAGGAACGAATCAAACCACTTAGAGTTAGGTCGTTAGTTATGACTCTTCATTCGAATTTACCTTCTCAAATACTCAAAGCCCAGAATGAAGCCCTCGAAAAGAAAGATCATAGACTTGAGAATTTACGAGGGATGGATAAGGCTTTTGAGATACGTTCAGACGGAACTCGTTGTATTAAAGGTCGGAGATGGTTACCTCATCATGGTAACTTAAGGAACGTAATAATGCATGAGTCCCATAAATCTAAGTACTCCATCCACCTAGTTTCTGACAAGATGTATCAGGATCTGAAGAAACACTATTGGTGGCCCGACATGAAGCATCCATTTCCAGATATGTGGGCAGGTGTTTAACATGTTCCAGGGTAAAGGCTGAATGTCAAAAGCCATCCGGCTTATTGGAACAGCCTGAGATTCCTATTTGGTAGTAGGAAAGAATTACGATGGATTTTATCACTAAACTACCTAAGGACATCCAACGGGCATGATACTATTTGGATAATAGTTGATCGCCTTACGAAATCTGCTCACTTCATTCCTATACGAGAAACGGATGATATGGAAACCCTTGCTAGGTTGTACCTCAAGGAAATAGTTTCCCGACATGGAGTGCCAATATCTATTATATCGGATCGTGATTCTCGTTTCACGTCAAGATTTTGGCAATCTATGCAAAAGGCCTTAGGTACTCAGATAGACATGAGTACGACATATCATCCGCAAACCAACGGTCAAAGTGTAAGAACTATCCAAACACTCGAGGATATGCTTCGAGCGTGTGTGATAGATTTTGGAAAAGGATAGGAGAAACACTTACCGTTGATGGAATTCTCGTATAACAATAGTTATCACGCTAGTATTAAGGCAGCACCATTTGAGGCACTTTATAGGAGAAAGTGCAGATCCCCTGTCTGCTGGGCCGAAGTTGGAGAAGTACAACTTACGGGTCCAGAGATAATCCATGAGACAAATGAGAAAATAGTTCAAATCTGACAACGCTTACACAAGGGATCGGCAAAAGAGTTATGCCGATATAAGACGTAAGCCCTTAGAATTTCAGGTCGGAGATAGGGTTATGTTGAAAGTTTCACCTGGGAAAGGTATCTTTCATCTTGGAAAGCAAGGAAAGCTTAGTCCGAGATACATTGGACCATTTAAGGTTTTAGAACGAATTGGTCCAGTGGCATACCGACTTGAATTGCTGGATGAACTAAGTAATATACACGACACATTTCACGTCTCAAATCTTAAGAAGTGTTTATCAGACGAATCACTCGTCATTCCTATAAAAGAGCTTCAATTGGATGATAATCTCAATTTCACGGAAAAACTAGTGGAAATTATAGACCGAGAGGTCAAAAACCTAAAACACCGCCGGATTCCTATCGTTAAGGTACGCTGGGACTCCCAAAGAGGACCAGAGTATACTTGGGAACGAGAGGATCAAATCCGTGCTAAATATCCCCATCTATTCTCACCCTCGCACACTAACTCTAGTTAAATCTCAGGACGAGATTTTCTATTAGGATGGGAGACTGTAACAACCCACTAACTTCCACTTAGGTTAGAAATACCTCACTAACTTAACTTAGGCCCTCACTAAGCACAATAGGATTAAGAATGCCTCACTAACTTAACTTAGGCCCTCACTAAGCACAATAGGATTAGAAATGCCTTACTAACTTAGCTTAGGCCCTCACTAAGCACAATCTAGGATTAGATATCCTTATAACCTAACTAACCTCTAGACAAGCTCACGTATCCACCTATGCCAACCACTACTATGTTTACTTGATGTAAACATCCCGGTATATCAAGTCAAGGTTACAAACATATTTTCACTAAGAAAACTATCACTCTAATACACCATACTTGCTAGAAAACCCTAAATGCACCTATGTGTTCCCGGTTAGCTTTAAAACCCTAATTGCTTATCTGAACTAGATCATAGTACAACTCCCTATAACTTAGGTACAAGTCATATAAGTACAAAACCCTAATTAGGTCATAATTTCCCAAAACTAGGTCTAAACTATCCCAAATCTTTACCATAAGTTATCACCACTTAGTATAAGCCACTTACGACATTATATTAGTTACTAAAAACCATTAGGACCCTGAATAAAACACTAAACCGTAGGCAAAACCTTAAAGTCTCACTATACAAAACTAGGTTAAAATTTGACCTAAACACTTAAACTATGATACTTAAGCACCTCAAATTAACCAAGCAACAACCCTAGCACATCTCTAATAAGTAATCAACCACCCTAGCACCTCTAACCACCCAAGCAAGTAGGTGGATCACCTACTTGTCACCACCTTGCCAAAAACCGCCTCTCTCAGCTCTTAACCACCACAACCGGCCTATGGCGCCCCCTAGCTACCTCCTAGCTCGTCCTCATCATCCTCTAGACATGCCACAACCCTACATAGCTCAACTTAGTCAACCTCCCCCCCTCGACACATGGCAACCCCTTTCCTTGGTCGCTACTCCATACGCGGCTATAAATACCCTCCCCTCCCCTCCATTTCATTCCACACCTCTTATCCTCATTACCTCACTTACATACAGTAGTACTAAGACCCTAGAAGCCATAGAAGTCGAGTATAGAAGCCTTGGCCTAGTCGAGTTGTGGTTTGAGCCGAGAGAAGCCCTAGAAACCCTAGTTTCCTCGTTAACCCATATACGACCTAGGTAAGCCTTAACTTTTGATCTAGTAACCTCACACTAGACCTAGGACTCTTATAACATCCATTAGAATCCTTAGGATAGCCTTGATCATTTAGTTTTAGAAGTTTTCTTTTTGAAACCCTATATTTAGAAAATTATGTGTTTATGTGCTAAATTGCTCTATTACATGCTATAATATGAATTAGGTGACTTAGTTAAACATATATTAGCTTAACATAAGCTTAGAAACTTAGTTGCTATGTTAAAATATAATTTACATGCATTTAGGACTAGTTTTACAAAAGTTTACTTGATAGGGGTATATATCATAAATTCCTAAAACTATAAATTCTAGGGACTGTTTTTGACATTTCCTAGAAGTTATAAGTGTAAGGACTAATTTTGCAAAGTATAAAAACCTTAGGATAGAAATTAAAACAAGTTATAAACTAAAAAGGACTAATTATGTAAATATTATAAAGTTAAGGTTAAAAAGGGTAAATAATGAAAGTTAGTATAGTTTAGGGACTATTTTTGTCACTTCTCTAGAATATATAAGTATAGGGATTAAATGTGTAAAAGTTAGAAAGTTATATGCTTAATTGTTATAAGTTTATAAGTATAGGCTAGAAAATGTAAATATATAAACTTAAAAGGTAAAAAAGGACTATTTTCATATAAATATAAAACCTATTTAAGTTAGAAGCATAACACAATACTAGAGAGCTTCATGCGAGGAGTACTATGTGGATATTTCGTTTTGACGAGTTTGCCGGGTTTACGAATTAAAGTGCCCTGGCTCCTCAAACGATTATTGCATATACTTCTGAGTTATGATGGCCCGAACAGTGTTATGTTATAACTAAACCTTAATAACAACATAACTCAATAGTAGGGAGCTTTGTGTGAGGAGTATTAACTTCTGAATTATGATGGCCCGAACGGTATTATGTTGATAACATAATACAATTGTAGGGAGCTTTATGTGAGGAGTCATATACTTCTGAATTACGATTGCCCGAACAGTGCTATGTTATATATAAAAACCCTTTGAGTGAATAGTTAAAGAAAACCTAGACTAAGACTTGACATACACACACCTACACTACCCCTAGGATACGTGAGTGAGTTGTCAAAACCCCTACTTTACTTACCTTAAGACCCAGGTGAGTTTTCATAGCCTCACTTTTATATGTTTTACAACCTTGTGAGGGGGGATATATGCTTTAAACCGAATACAAGCCTTTTTCATTGGTTATTGCACGAGTAAACTATCTGCCATCACTACATAATCAAAATTCATGAATCTAATCGTTTGGGATATTTTACACACGCGAACGCGAATATAGTTGATAGATCTATTGGAGTTTGACAACTCCCGTTGGTATTTACATCTCTCTGGATGGTACCAATAAGTACTATATTTGAACCCACTGAAGGATTAACTTTGGCAAGTTCTCCTTCCCGTCCCCTCATGGTTTGGTCTACAGACCCCATGACCCGGACTGTTAACGTGTGGTTCATGAGCTTAGTGCAATATACCTTCTATCACTAAAATCTTTCCACACATAGGGTTTAAGCTGAACCCTGTGGAACTTGTATTCATACCCTATCTACTTAAACCTATGACTCTCACTCAACATTCGTGTTGACTTTTAAGCATGTTATCTTAGGTAATTAGGCACTATAGGAACCCTGGCACGGAGAGGTACTGGACATGAGGACGTCCAGAATAGTTATCATTCATCAAGTTTTGTGTCATAAAACGTATCTTATGGACCTCTCTTTTGGTAAAAGTACATCTTTTACTGTAAAAACTCTGATGAATAAATGAATGATAACACTTTTTTTCAAAAACGTCTCTTTTCGAGTCGTTTTCTATTGTCTCGTCTTTGATTCCATGACTAATACCCCAAACACTTAATCCGCTGCGATCAGTGAAAAATGGGGGTGTTACACTTCCTAAGATTATATATAATGGTGAAAGTATGTATATTTCTGTTCATTTATGTCTCACAGCTTTTCTGCTGATATTTTTCTTTTTCCTTCTATGTTTGCAGGAATTTCCTATCGAAAAATTGTTGGTGCTGGAGTTAGCAGAGAGGTGACCTTTGTTCCAAAAGATCCAAAAGGGTTTAGCTATGGGGTTGGTTCACCTTATGGTTCTGTGAACAAGTATGCTATTGATGTCCCTGTTGTACCGGTCTCATCAGTGAGCCCCTCCCGTCCATTAAAGGGGGAGGAGCATTCAAAGATGGAGCACACTACCTAGATGGTTGAGAATGTTGCGGATTCTGATGACCCTCCTTTGGCAGATGAACAGGTGACTGTGTTGGGCTCTTCTGGTATTGCTGATAGGGTCTGAAGTAGAAAAGGGACTAGTGCAAAGGCTGTGAAGCCTACTTCTAAGAGGAAACTTATGTTGCCCACCCCTCCTACCAGGACCACTTGACAAAAGATGTCGAAGGGTAAGGGTGCTACCCCATCAGCTGTCGAGGTTCTTGATGAGGACAATGAGGATATTCATGGTGAGTTGCTACTTTTTTACTTTATTGTTGTTGTGATATTGTCTTTATTTTAATCCTTTTTCTTTCTTGCATGTCTTTCTAACACAAAGGAGCTTCCAAATGCATTTTCCTGTCATTAACTTGTTGAGAAGGTGACTCATGCGAGCTAGAGGGGTACTTTAGAGGGCATGTTGGTTGAAATATTGTGTGATTTACATGACAAGAGCTACACTAGGCAGGCTGTTCTGGACAATCATCTTAATACTTGTGTTAGGGAGTTGATCCATATTGTGAAGAATGCTAAGGAGGAAGTTGGGGTTATCCGGGCTAGGGAGAAGAGTAGGGAGCTTCAATATGCTGAGCTAAAGGCTACCTGTGATGAGGCTATGGTTGACTTTGAGAAGAATCCTTTGGTAATAGAGCTTCGATCAAAAATCCAGGATCTCGAGTCCCAACTCAAAGATAGTTATGCCGAGTGTGGGAAGCTGAGGGTTGAGGAGACGAAGATCGTGGGGTACAAGGAGAGGATAACCACTCTTGAATCCAAGTGTTTTGGCCTTGAGGCAGAACGTGCTAGGCTTGGGGAGCAGGAGATCAAGCTTCCAGAGGAGGTGGATGGCCTAAAACTTAAATGCTTGAAGCTAAAGAAAGACATGGCTGATGTGGTTTCTAAGGTTTTTCCTTATATAGCCATGGAGTTGTATAATAGTGATGAGGTGGGGGAGATGGTGGGAAATCTAGTGGACGCGGCCAATTTTTCATGGGAAGTGCAAGGCGTTGGAGGAGGCTGCGGAGACAGGGGAACCTGTTGATCTGTCGAAGGTGCCTGACTACTGTCCTACATCCGAGAAAGAATATGATGATGCTGGAAATGCCTATGCCACTGCAGAGTACCCCTTCCTTGCCGAAGCAACAAAGGGCTCATCAGCCTCAATTAAAGATTTGCTCTCCAAGAAACCTCAAAAGATTCAGCCTCCATCTCCCAGCAAGAAGACTCCTTCTCGTCTCATTGCTCAGGTTGATCCGACTTCATCCCGAATGAAGACTCCCATGTTTGGCAGGTATTTTGGCCCCCAGGGTGGTGTGTACCCTTTGAACAATTTTGTTTCATGCTTCTGAAGGCTGTTTGCATGTTAAACAGTTTAACTTTGTGTTCTGTTGGCCCCGTGTATGGGCTTTAGACAATATTTTTAGGCTTCGGCCATATTGTGTTTAATGATGGGAGACTATGTCTTACTTTTGCTTCATATGCTTTTTCTTCTCTTACGTTGTTTGTAACTTTTTACAACCTAAGGCTAAGTCTTATTGCGTGTAAATTCTGCACCAAGAATATAGCAATCGTATAATTTGATTGCTGACAGAGGGTTGTGACCTACTCCATCTTTGTTCCTTTGGTTCATGAGTCTTAGAATACCTCCTGACCTTTAGGAAGTTAATGTGAAAATATGTAGGTGTTATGTTTCAACTTTTTTCACCATTAGATTTTTGACATTGAAACTTATAATCGACTTGGCTAAACAAATCTTTGTCATATAAAATGAAACAAGAGATTTGTGGGAAATGTGTTATATCATTAATTGGGTAGGGAGGATTACATCATTTGTTAAATGAAAAGTATGACGCCTACCATTAATGCTTCTTTCCCGAAACGAGAAGAATGTAATACATGATTTGAAATATAAATTTCTTGAACTTGGTAAACTCTATACGTAAAACTTACAAAGGTTGGTACCGTTCCATGTTCTGTCAACAGGGTCGCCGAAGAGAGTTTCAAGTTTGTAAGCTCCTTTTCTGTAGGCCTCTGATACGACGTAGGATTCTTCCCATGTTGGTCCCAATTTTCCTTGGTATTCGGCTTTACTTGCACTATTTAATTGGAGGACATACTCTCCTGGCTTGAATGTCGAAGGGCGTACTCTGCTATTGTAGTACCTTTCGAACTTTTGTTTGTAAATTGCTTCCCTTATTGAGGCTATTTCCCTTCGTTCCTCAAGTAGATCCAGGTTTTCTCGGAGCCTTTCCTCATTTTCTAATACTTGAAAGTTCAAAATCCGTTCTATTTCTATGCTTACTTCCGAAGGTATAACAACTTCCGTTCTGAAGGTTAGGCTAAACGGCCTTGAGGGTGGTAAACGGATGTGAATGACTTTTTAATCTTCAATCCTTTGCAAAAAAACTGGGAATACTCCTTCAGCGAATTGCTTCCCATTATCTGAGATTATGATGTGAGGCACCCCAAATCGATATACGATATGTTCCCATACAAACTTTTCCATGCGCCTTCCGGTTACTGATGCGAGGTGTTTTGCTTCGACCCATTTTGTGAAGTAATCGATGGCTACCACCAAGAATTTAACTCCTCCTGGAGCTACTGGCATGGGGCCCACTATGTCAATACCCATTGACAAAAAGGCCATGCTGAGGTTACGGATGTCATGTCTTGTTTTGGAAGTCTTGGGAATTTTGCGTGGATTTGACACGCTTCGTATTTATGTATTATCTCCACCGCATCCCTGTGTATCGAAGGCCAGTAATAGCCTAACTTTATTATCTTTGATACAATAGATCTGGGTCCTACGTGTAGGCCGCAAGACCCTTCATGAATCTCTCGTATGATGTTCGAAGCTTGTTTTGGCCCTATACATCGGAGCCATGGGGATAAGAAAGATCTTCTGTACAAATTATCCCTCATGATCTTGTATTGAGGAGCCTTGATCCTGACTTTCCTTGCTAACTTTATGTCTTTTGGTAGGTTGCCACTTATTAGGTATTCCCTGATTGGTATCATCCAGTTGGGACCTTCTTCGAGTATGACATCAGAGAATTCCTTTCTTATGATCGACCTTTCGGCTAATTCTTCGACTAGGACTTCCTTTGTAAGGTGGGCGAATGCCATTGAGGCCAACTTACTCAATGAATCTACCTTTTTGTTCTGGTTTCTCCGAACATGTTCCATGACATAAGAATTGAATCCTTCGAGCATTTCTTTGATTACGGGCTGCCTTGCTTCATAAGATCCTTTGATTTGGTTTCCCTCCAATTGTGAGCCAACAAAGATGGATAGGTCACTAACCTCCATCTCTTTAGCAAGCCGGAGGCCAGCTAACAGAGCTTTGTATTTTGCTTCATTGTTCGTAGCATTAAATTCGAAATGGAGTGCGTAGGTGTACTCTTTTCCTTATGGGCTAACGAGCATCAATCCTGCTCCAGATCCATATGAACTTGAGGCACCATCGGTGTACAGTTTCCACCCCATTCCTTCTTTTGCGGGTTTTTGCTTTTGCATTTCTTTCTTTTAGGGTGGTTCCGATGGTATTTCTGCTAAAAAATCTGCGAGTATCTTCCTTGATGGAGTTTCGACCTTTGTATTCTATTTCATGTTCTCCCAGCTCAATGGACCACTTGGCTATTCTTCTTGACTTTTCTGGATTTGATAGTATCTGTTTGTTAGGTTTATCAGTTAACTCCGTAATTGGATGAGCTTGGAAGTACCTCTTGAGGTGTCTTGCAGCATGTATTAAAGCTAGAACTATTTTTTCTAGCTTTGGGTAATCCAGTTCAGCTCCTTGAAGGGCTCTGCTGACAAAATAGATAGGGATCTGCTTTCTTTCCCTCTCTGCCATTAGTACAACACTGATACTTTCGGAGGAGGTTGCAATATACATGAATAACACTTCGCCTTTGATTGGGGTTGTATGTGTAGGTAGTACCTCCATGAATTCCTTCAGCTTTTGGAAAGCAGCTTCGGCCTCTGAGCTCCATTGGAACATCTTCTTGTCTACGCAACCTTTAAGTGTTTTGAAAAAAGGTAGGGACAGATCTGCACCCTTCGACAAGAAGCTACTTAGGGTTGCTAGCTTCCCATTTAGACTTTGCACATCCTTAAGAGATTTTGGGGCCTTTAAGTCTGTTATGGCTTTAACCTTCGAAGGGTTAGCTTTAATCCCCTGCCATGTGATTAAATGTCCAAGGAATTTACCTTCTTCGACACCAAATGAACATTTCTTAGGATTCAACATCATGTTTGTGGCCCAAAGTTGATCGAAGGTCTCTTGGATATCGGAGAGTAGGTCTTCCTCACTCTTACTTTTGATGACCATGTCGTCTACATAGGCCTCCAAATTTCTTCCTATTTGTTTGTTGAAGGCCTTGTTCACCAGTCGTTGGTATGTTGCCCCTGCGTTTTTTAGGCCGAAAGGCATTTTCTTGTAGCAATAAACACCCTTCCCTGTGTAGAAGGTTGTTTTTTCCTCATCCTCCTCTACCATTTGTGTCTGGTGATAACCTTTATAGGCATCCAAAAAACACTTCAAGTGAAAACCTGAAAGGGATTCGACCTTCCAATCTATTTCTGGCAAGGGGTAGCAGTCTTTCAGACAGGCTTTGTTGATATCTGTGAAGTCAACACACATGCGCCATCCTCCATCAATTTTCATTACCATAACAGGGTTTGCCACCAAGGCTTGGTATTTCACTTCTTTTAGTATTCCTACAAGTACGAGTTCATCTACTGTTGCAGGCTGTTGCGTTTCTTTCTGGTGCCAGACTTCGTCTTTTTTGCTTTGTTGGCTCAATATGTTTAAATTCATTGAGCTTGTGTTCCGTATCGAAGGGCTTTCCATCAATTGTGAGTTTCCTTGAGACCCCTGTCATGTTTGAGTAGGTCCACGCAAAGACATCCTTGTTAGCTCTTAGCAATTTTTTCAATTCCGCCTTTAAGTTGGTGGGGAGGTGCCTCCCAATGACCATCGTTTGCTCTGGGTAAAGATCATTTAATTTAATGCGCTCTTCAACATCCGTGCAGCTTAGGATGACTTTAGGAGGCTCTTCTGAGCTTTCTTTGATCTTTTTCTGGTGCTTTCGACCTTCCCCATGTTTTAGCTAAAGAACACAGTTCCTATCCCGTTGGGTGTTTGGAACTTTATTGTTGCGTGTATGGTGGAGACTATAATGCCCATTTTTTGCATGGCGGTCCTTCCTATCAGTAAGTAGTAGGGAGAGTAAGATCTTACGACTGCGAAATTAAGGATTTCTATCCTTGTGATCCTTCCTTCCCCTATTGTGATTTCTAGCGGTACCTCACCAAGAGGCCATGAGTGCTCCCCCGAAAATCCTACCAAAGGTATCTTGGAATCAACCCTTTTTTATCTGATCGAGGACTTAAGTTTTAGAAAACAATGCTCGTGTATAACTTCGCAGGAGCTTCCGCAATCCATTTAGGCTTTGTTTACTTCTCTGTTGGATATCAAGACTTTGATAATTACTGGGTTGTTCGAAGGGGCTCTACCTGAGATGGAGAGGAATGTTACTTCTCCTATCACTTGCAGCTCTTTTTCTATCACTTTTCTCTTTAGACCGGTTTTGCCTTGTCGTATCATTAGTATTGGTGCTTCGATAGGGGTGGTATCTTTTCCTAGCTGAGTGTCAGAGATCTCATTCCTCCCTTTCTTGATTCCTTTCATTAAGTGCATTAATTGTCCGAACCTCACAGCTTCCTCTATCTGATTCTTAAGCTCCCAGCAGTAATTTGTTTCATGGCCATAGTCTTCATGAAAGTGACAGAATCTGGACATATCCCTGTTTCTACTCTTGCGTAGCATGCGAGGGGGTGCCGTGAAGGTTTTTGCCACCCTTTCCGTTGCAAGTATTTCCCTTGGGGTTTTTGCAAGGCTCCCCAAGAGTCCATGATTAGGGATTTTGTTGTACGGAGTGAACCTGTCTCTGCTCTTCTTGTTTTTTGATCTCTCCTACGAGGATGGTTTCGAGAACCTGTCATGGCTTTCTATTTGCTCTATCAGAGCTCCATTGGTGGCCACCTCTTTGGCCTCGACCCATATGTAAGTTTTTTCCATCACCCGTTTTGTTGGTTGCTAGAAGGTCTGTAGATAAGAATTCCACCAGGCTACAACTTCGTAACCCGTGGATGAAGCCATAGATACGCTGGTCTTCATGTAAACCCAGAATCTGTCAACGTATCGTCAGTATACTAGTAACAAAGGCTCTGGTGCTTTCATTTTCCCTCTGATTTATACTATGCACTGTCAAATGAGTCCTTGTGTATTTCTTTTTTTTCACTGAAGTGAGATCAAAACTTAGCTTTAAGATCATCCAAATCCATAATGATGCTTGCCTTTTGTCAGTTCCACCATATGCGAGCTGCATCCCTGAGGGTGTACGTGAACATGTGACAAACCACAGGCATGACCCACTTCTGCATTCGGATTGCACCTTCTAACAGGTGTAAGAAGTTTTCAAGATCACCTTTTCCATCATAGGTGCCTACATGCGAAGGCATCTTCAATCTGTCGGGTAATGGGTAATCTTCAATCCCTCTTATGAAAGGTGTGGTGAGCCCTACTGGTGTGGTGTAGTTTGGTATGCTTGTAGGGACAACATGGTAAGGGTTATGATTCTGGGGTGTAATGGCAGGGATTTGACTGTAGTAGGTTGGATAAGTTGCATATATGCCGAAAGGAGGGGTTCCTCCATTGTCCATTGGTTGATATACTGGTGGTTGCCCGAAGGACACGTTTATGTAAGGTTGCTAGAAGGTAGGGTTGTTTGGCTATCCATTGGGAGAAGGGTATATTTTATGAGGATACCCCTGGGTTTGTAGTGAAGGATGCATACCATTAGGGGGAGATTTCCTCCTTCGGATACTAGAGTTGGTTGCGATGGAACCCATGTCCAAGTTTACCCTAAATGGGCGGCCAATAGTGGAGGTAAATTTGTTTCTCCTCCCTCCATTTAGTGACTTCTTCCGTTGGAAACATCCCCTCTTGCTTTCTCCCTCCTAGTTGGGGTTTGCGCAGAGAGTCCTTTGAAACCCACAACTCTTCCCCTTGGCATTCGAGCCGTTGGGGACCCTATTCTTAATGCTGGTTGTGTTACTCCTTGAGCGGAAGGTCTTGGCTCCATTTTGATTTCTTCATCATAGTCTTCAATAGAATAATCCAAATCCCTTTGTATCTCCGTGTTCCGAACTTGCCTTCTGCGATCTCTTAGTAGAGATTCTAATGTTTCAAAGTTAGCCTCAACAAAAGCTGGACTAATCACTGGTTCTGGATTGGTTGATGTTGAGGCGTGTTGATTTGTTTTTGGTTGAGATCTGGTTGTAAAGGTGGAGGCAGTTATTGGGGGAAGGTTGTTGGATTCATTAATTGGTATTGGTGTCAAGGTCGAGAATCCCGGCGGGGGAGTATCTTCTCTTCCTTGATTCATGCCGAAAACGTAGCGAGTTTGATTGACTAGTTGTAAACATGAAAATTACGAGACCAATAGTACCGGTCCCACAGATGGCGCCGCTGATTGTACAATAAATTGTACCACCAGGCCTTGTGATGATGATCGAAGGAAACGGAGGTTGTGAGGATGTGCCAAGCTTGTTGTCAACCTGAAATAAGAAATTCAAAGACACTACATTAAGTGGTTGTGCAGGGGGTTGGCCCTGTGAATCACCTCCGGCGTGTGAATGAGTATATGTAATGGTAAATAAGTATGTCTTAGAGGATATGTGTGTGTTTAGTGAACGTACCATACTTAATGACTCGTCGACGCTATTTATAAGAGAAGAAAATAGGCCTTCGAGAGTTCCATGCTCAATCTACGGAAAAGAGACATTCCTTGATTTAAAGTGATTGCTAGGGCTTAGGTGAGTATCATGGGAATGATAGCTAAAGTTTAGGGCGTACATGGGGGGGGGGGGGTCCCATGATCATAGCTGATACTTGGGGCGTATGATGAGTGCTCAAATACTCATCATTTTTATCGTATCTAAACTGCCAAAACATTCAAAAACATTCAAAAACACATCAAAATACTGAAAATATCCCAAGGATTGTGTTTTATATGTTTTAGATGCAAAATGTTTAAAAACAAATGAAAAACGAACAAAGTTTACATAATTGGTAGTTTTAGTCCCCCAAGTTTTACAAATTGACAAAACTAGTCCCTGAAGGTTTAAAATGAAAGAAAAGTCAACCCAAGGCATTTAAAAGTCAAAAGTAATCAAATTTGATCCTTGGGTAAAAAGTTTGAGAAAATTACAATTTTGGTCCCTACAGTTTCAAAAATGGCAATTTTGGCCACCGAGAATTAAATTTTGGAAATACAACATCAAAAGCCCTTATGGATTCAAAAGTTGACAAGAATTGTCCCTTGGAAGGAGTTTGGAAGTTTGGCAGAATTTACCCTTTAACTTTCATAAATTACATGAATGGTCCTTATGCTTATTTAGAAACAAAACCAAACGGACCCTTTTATTATTTGTAATCCCAAATCCAACCAAACCAATAATCCAATCCCATCACCCCAACACACACCATCCCTTTTACCCAAGCCCAATCCACCACACAAAGCCCAAACCCAAAAATTAAACACAAACCGTTTAATATACTCACCCTAGGTCAAAATTGGTCAAACTCATCTTCCCACCCGTGACCTGCTACACCACTGCCAAGCCCCAACACCATCATCACCATCCCTGCCACACAACATCTCCCCTACTCTGCCATCACCACCCTACACTCCCTTTCCACCACAAAATTCCAAACCACCCCTGCCAAGTTGTAATAATCTTTCTTCCCGCCAAAAAGATGAATCAACATCCAAGATTATCCCAAGCCCATCCAATGGCTGGGATTTGATGAGGAAAAAGCACAAACAGAAGATGACAAAGGCAGAAGGAACCCTAGTTTAATTTTTTTGGTATAAATAGAAGTAATGTAGCCTTTCAAAGGTAGTAGGTAATTTAGTGTAGAAATGTTTTTAGTTTAATTTTTGCTAAGTACTTTAACTCTTAATCTCAGTGTAATGTTTTTTAAAATTCAATAAAAGTTTTAAGCTTTGTTTATGTGTATCTGTTTATCTATGTCTGCTTATTTATAACTGCTTATTAAATTGCTTATTGTGTGAGGCTCGTACTTATTTCAACATTACTTAGCTTCTTTAGCTTATTGCTTTCAGTTTCGAAAAGTTTTGGAAACTTTAGCAGTGAAAAATCTCTATAGTAGGCACTAAAAAGGGTGTTTGGGACAGTTTGACTTTCAGGGTCAAACTAGCCTATTGCACAAATATGGATTTCAAACAGTTGTAGTTTGATCATATAAGGGTTTTGGGAGTGATTTTCATCGGCTTATAGTTGATTTATGGTATACGCAATTGTTGTTTTGAAATCTAGATTTTCTTCCAGCTTCTTATTAATTATATAAGGTGAGTTAGAATGAAGGCTTTTCAGTTGTTGAAAATAGTTCATATGAGTCAAAATTGCACACTAGGAAGTTCTTGCAAAAACTGGACTTAGCACTTTTAACCTCTTGGGTCATATGGTCATAAATGCATAACTTTTCAAATCAGTTCTAACCTAGTTGCATTTAAGATAAAATGTAGAGTGTTTAACTGTTTAGAATTTGCTTAAATGTTGGATTTGTGTGGTCATTAGCTGCTGGTGCATCTAAATCTAGAAGGAATCACTTCCATTGAAACCACAATCCCCTGCACCTACAACAGGTTCCAACCTCCCCTTTTGATCTTTAATTCTAGATAAAGCTTCAGTTAATTTTAGCTTTTGGATAGTGGTTGCATTATGTGTTTGTAGTGCAGTATTCATTTTTTGTTTGCTTATTTTGCATTTAAATGCTTATCCCCTAGCTTAATTGAGGGCTGCAATCAGTTCACCCACTTGCAGGCCAGTTCCATAGTTTGTCCCAAACAGCCCTCAAACAGGGATTTTTAACGAGTTCGTTTCTTGATCAATTTCCTTGGAAGTTAGTTTGCAGCTTCATTGTTAGCTTGTTAACAAAATTGTATTTTCATTTTATTTTTAGGATTTTCTTTGTTAGCTTATTAGAGCCCTTGAAGTCAGCCCCCAAACCCCGTCCTAGGGTGTCCTGTGCATCAACAGTCCATAGGAAGAAGTTGTTTAATGCTTGTTTGCTTTACCCACTTGCTTATCTTGATCCCATAGAGCTTATGTAGGATCTCCCTTAGATACCTTGTGTTTGTTTCCCCATAATATAGCTTATCATTAGATTTTAGATAGCTTGTAGACTCGCAATAATCTCCTTAGTTTAATGTTGCAGCCTGCTGTCCCCATAAACCCCTTTTGATCACTACTTTTAGATTAGTTTTAGTTAGAATTGGAGTTAGATTTTTGTTTTACATATTGATAATAATGTAGGCTTCAAGATTTTGAGCTTATGTCGTTGTTTGCAGCTTATTTTGAGGCTTATTGTTTGGCTGCAAACATGACCATTTCAGTGGCCATCTGTCAAATAGCCCTTAGTCCTCCAATTTTATTGTCTTCATTTTAAGTCCAATCGCCCTAGAATTTGGTTTGCAGCTTATTTCCCAGTTGGTGAGCATGGCCATATTTTTAGATTAATTTTAGAATTTTTCTTACGCCTTGTGCAAGCTTCCAAAGTAGCCCCCCCTTAGGCTGTACCGCACATCAACAGCCCATTGCCCCAAACGGCCATCTTGCTAGCTTATTTTCTAGGACTTAATAAACTCAATCTTGCCCCATCTTTTTTCTATAATTAGTTTGCCTTAAAAGCTTCTTGGGTTATCATTTTGATGGACTAGCTTGTAGGATTTAAGGTTTTCTCATTAGCTCGAAAAATGGCCATGTGGACTGTTCTCATGTCTGCACCTTCCATACATGCCCCAACTGGCTCTTTTAATAAGCTCGTTAGACAGCTCATTTAAGGTCATATTTATTTGATAATTGTTTTTTTTATGAACTTGGATTGGTGGTTAATATAGTTCTATAGTTTCCAGCTTGTTGTAATAGGTTTAGACCAGCTTTTAAGTACCTGCTAGTTCTCCTTTTAGCTTCTTTTTACCATCAGTAGCCCCATCTTTGTTTTTGTTTCGATTAGTGCTTGTAAGCTTATTTTAGTCCACTATTCCGATCCTTTTAGCTTGTTTGTTGTTGTTAGAAGTTTGTTTGGTTGTGGTTGTCTTGGCTTTTGCTCATGTGTTGGTAGTGGTTAGCTGCTATATTTCAAAAGCTACTTTTGGCATGAACCATTGAATCTGTTTTTTTTAGCTCGTATAAGCCTATCAAAAGCTGTACAACAAATATAATTTCACAAAAGTTGGTTGTTGGTGTTTTTTAAACAGGTTGCAAAAAGAAAAAAAATCAAAAAGAAAATAGTTGCAAAAAAATTGTGGTTTGTGGGAATCGAACCTGGGACCTCATCATCTCAACAGACACAACACACAACACCAATACCAACTCGCCCTTGGGACTTTTTCAGTTATCATATGCATAATTAAATACTTAATATAGTTTTGTTTATTTAGCTTAATTTTGCTTATCAGCTTTTATTTGCTTATTTCCTGCTTATTTGCTACTGTACCACCACCTTTTTTAATTTTCCTAGGTAAATATTTACTTGTAGTATTTTCTCAAAAAGTTTCAGAATTTTCCAAAAGAGTTTAGTATTTTTAATAATTATATTTAGTTTAATTAGTATTTAATTAATAATAAATAATTAAAAAGTCTAAAAAATAAATTTCTTTTTCTAAAATTTTCTTTGAATATTAGGTTCGTAAAAATATAATTTTTATATCCGTAGGGTTAGTGTAGCTCAAATTTCACTTTTTATTTCGCGCACTCGCGTTTTATTTTATTAACTTTCACGTTTTTAAAATTTAGGTTACATTAGTAAAAGTAGTTTGTAAAATAAAGAAAAAACCAAAAATAAAAAAAGTGATAGCTTCTATTTAAGCCCTTTTGGCTTATTTTTCTGCTTATTTATAAGCAAACTCTAATTTTAAATATTTAGATTACGTTTTAGGTTAATTAGGTTTCACGTTATTGTTAAATATAGTTTGTTTAAATCGTTTTCATCCGTATTTCCTTAGTGTAATCATTCAAACCATTATATACCCTTTCCCGTCCAAATTCACCCGATCACAAACCCGTTTTGATTACCATCACACCTCGTCGGGACATAACGAGCCGGGGAAACCCTATGCTTCCATGGAGATTGACTCTAGGCAGTTTGACTTGGTTGACCATTCACCTGGTCAAATTAGGTTGACCGTTTGGAGCCAATCAAAATTTGGCGCCGCTGCCGGGGAGGTTGTGCGCGTTATTCTAAACGGTTTTGCAGATTAGTGATTTTGGAATTCACTTCTTTGTAAATTTTCCATCCTTGTTCATATTTTCTTATCATATAAAAACAAAATTGTTCCCGAAAACTTTTTAAAATTAGTTTTCAACGAACACAAAAAACCCAAAAAGATTTTCTTTCTTATTTGTACAAAATGTTTATCAAAAATCCCAAAAATATCCATCCTTACCCTCCTACCTTTTTGATTCTCTATTTCTTACCCTCCAAAACCCTTTGATTCTTTCTATGTCTCATCCTTACCTTCTTTGTCGATGGTGTGGTAGTCCTTATAATGGTGGTAATTGCCCTAGTTGTGGCATGGTAGAGCCAGGAAACGGGTCTGTCTATAACCCGAATCCCTATTCCTACCATGACACAACTAATTCATTCCATCAGCTTCCATACCATGAGACCCAGCAGTTTTACTATTGTGAGTATTGTGGAGGCCCTCACTACAGCTCTGATTGTCAAATTAGGAATCAGTTTGTCTATGAACAGGTTCCTTGTAACAATCATGAATTTGGTTTTAACCAGCCTTCACAATACACAAACCCTCAACCATTGCCTCAGGACGAGTTAGCTAGAGCTGAATTGATTACTAAAATGATTATGACTCAAAGTCAAGTCAACAAGACCATTCAAGATGGAATAAACTGTCTTAAGGATCTGATTCTTAGGAAACAAAATCCTCCTGTTAACTCATTTTATCTTGAGGATGAAAGTGATGAGGATGAACCATTTGAAGAGGAAAACCCTAAGGAAACTTCAGATATCTTGCCAATGGGGGACAAGGAAGTCAAAATCAATCCTCTTGAGGAATTAGATGACCTTGTTCCAATCCCAAAGGTATCTGAGAAACCTTTTGATTCAACTTCAGTTGAAACTGCTTCAGTAGAAATACAGGGAGAAATGAACATAACTGAATCACTAGCAGTAGAAATAATGGAACTTGTAGAATCCATGACTGTTAGCCCTTCTCAACTCCCTCAGTCTGTTGTTATCACACCCGAGGTTCCCACTCACTCTCTGAACATGGGGGATGAGCATCTTAGCACTGTTCCTGATAAGGAATCGGACGAATTCATAAAGTCTAGTGTTGAGAACCTTGTCCCAATCCCAAGAGAGTCACAGGGAACTTTTGATCATGTGTGTGATTTACCTTCCCCTCTTGAGTGTTCAAACGATCATTTTGAGACTTTCTCAGATTTTAATGATGATTGTACATCTCATGGAGACATTGAGTATATTGAGGCATCACTCCCACAGTCTGATGCTGATCCTCTTCTTGAGGAGTTCGCCGATGAACTTACTCACATCAATCCACTTTCATCAGAAAGTGATGATGGTCTCCTTGATCTCGAAGCCGATCTGGGAGAAATTGAAAGTCTCCTATATCATGATCCACCACTCAGTTCTTATCCAAACAGTCCAATAGAGAATAATAATCACTTTGTTCCTGAAGCATTCAATACTACTCTCACCAATCCTCTGTTTGAATTCGAATCTGAATTCACTTTGATTTCTGATAACCCAATCTTTGGTGCTCAGAACGAGGATAGTGATGAGTTTATATCGGAACATGAATTCACAGATTCACATCTTGTGAATGATTCTCTTCATGAGGAGTTCTCCGGTGAACTCACTCATCATATCATGACTCCTCCGGAGTATGATAGCCCGGGGGGAGATGCACCAAATCATGAGGATTTGCAAATTCCCACCCTTCCTCCCGGGATGTTTTTGAGCTTAACCCTTGAAATCCAAATTCAGGCTAATGAGCTTGCTCTCGAGGAAGAAAATCTTATCATGATTTTCATCATGGTTTTCTTCCTTTTCTTCACCTACAGGGTGACTTCTCTTGTTCTTCACTCCTTCGGGAATGAGGATACCATCTTTGATCCCGGCATTTTCATTTACCATTATCTTGAGCCAGGTACTTATCTCTTCGGTGTGGAACTTTCACGTGCTTCAAATGTTTATCCAAATATTTTGAATGAAAGTCCGATGGAGATTGTCTCTTCCACATCATGCTTCCCCAAGAACAAATGAATTCGGGGTCGAGTCATGCTAGCGACTCGGTAAACAAAAACAGTAGCATGTTTATAGGGTTTTCACCTTAAGTGTGGGGGAGTGCCCCTACTGTGTTACCATGTATATATAACAAATAAAATGAAGTGAAAAATGGTGTTTCCACATTTAGCTTGTAATGTTGCCCTTTTACGTTCAAAGAGTCGGCATAATAGCCGGGACTTTAAATATTGAGGACAATATTCATTCTAAGTGTGGGGGTATTTCGCTATTCTAGCGAATTTTATCACATTTTACTATCTAGTACCCCCGTTTTTGGCAAAAATTTAAAAACATTTTCACTTGTGCTTCAAAATTTTTTGTGGTTATCAGTCCGCCATGTCTAAACGACAAAAGGATTGGCTAATCCAGGAGTAAACGGCTCTTGGTAAAGATATACCAAATCCGTTGATGGCTTGCAATTTGCCCAAAATTGTATGGTATCTCAACTCGCCATATCCTAAAAAGTGAAAGAGTTGGCTAGCCCGCAAGATTATGGCTTGTGGTAAAGGCAGTGGAAAAACCATAATTGGTAATCAGCTCACCAAGATGTTGACTATTTCATCAAGAGTTGGCTAGTCCAGAAGCAAACGGCTTTTGGTAAAGACAAATCAAATCCGTTGACAGCTGGTGGTTTGCTCAAAATCACGTGGTTATCAAGTGGACCATAGTTCTTACTTGAACTGATACATTTGGCTACTCCAGAAGTAATGCTTTTGGTAAAGAGATTAAAATCCATTAAGTTTTCTCAAAAATATTGCTAGGGACTAGCAATAGCTTAGTGTGGGAGATTAATGAGTGCTCAAATATTCATCATTTTTATCGTATCTAAAATGCCAAATCATTCAAAAACATTCAAAAACGCATCAAAATACTGAAAATATCCCAAGGATTGTGTTTTATATGTTTTAGATGCAAAATGTTTAAAAACAAATGAAAAACGAACAAAGTTTACATAATTGGCAGTTTCAGTCCCCCAAGTTTTACAAATTGACAAAACTAGTCCCTGAAGGTTTAAAATGAAAGAAAAGTCAACCCAAGGCATTTAAAAGTCAAAAGTTATCAAATTTGATCCTTGGGTAAAAAGTTTGAGAAAATTACAATTTTGGTCCCTACAGTTTCAAAAATGGCAATTTTGGCCCCCGGGAATTAAATTTTGGAAATACAACATCAAAAGCCCTTATGGATTCAAAAGTTGTCAAGAATTGTCCCTTGGAAGGAGTTGTTTAAAGCTTGTTTGCTTTACCCACTTGCTTATCTTGATCCCATAGAGCTTATGTAGGATCTCCCTTAGATACATTGTGTTTGTTTCCCCATAATATAGCTTATCATTAGATTTTAGATAGCTTATAGACTCGCAATAATCTCCTTAGTTTAATGTTGCAGCCTGCTGTCCCCATAAACCCCTTTTGATCACTACTTTTAGATTAGTTTTAGTTAGAATTGGAGTTAGATTTTTGTTTTACATATTGGTACTAATGTAGGCTTCAAGATTTTGAGCTTATGTCGTTGTTTGCAGCTTATTTTGAGGCTTATTGTTTGGCTGCAAACATGACCATTTCAGTGGCCATCTGTCAAATAGCCCTTAGTCCTCCAATTTTATTGTCTTCATTTTATGTCCAATCGCCCTAGAATTTGGTTTGCAGCTTATTTCCCAGTTGGTGAGCATGGCCATATTTTTAGATTAATTTTAGAATTTTTCTTACGCCTTGTGCAAGCTTCCAAAGTAGCCCCCCCTTAGGCTGTACCGCACATCAACAGCCCATTGCCCCAAACCGCCATCTTGCTAGCTTATTTTCTAGGACTTAAGAAACTCAATCTTGCCCCATCTTTTTTCTATAATTTGTTTGCCTTAAAAGCTTCTTGGGTTATCATTTTGATGGACTAGCTTGTAGGATTTAAGGTTTTCTCATTAGCTCGAAAAATGGCCATGTGGACTGTTCTCATGTCTGCACCTTCCATACATGCCCCAACTGGCTCTTTTAATAAGCTCGTTAGACAACTCATTTAAGGTCATATTTATTTGATAATTGTTTTTTTATGAACTTGGATTGGTGGTTAATATAGTTCTATAGTTTCCAGCTTGTTGTAATAGGTTTAGACCAGCTTTTAAGTACCTGCTAGTTCTCCTTTTAGCTTCTTTTTACCATCAGTAGCCCCATCTTTGTTTTTGTTTCGATTAATGCTTGTAAGCTTATTTTAGTCCACTATTCTGATCCTTTTAGCTTGTTTGTTGTTGTTAGAAGTTTGTTTGGTTGTGGTTGTCTTGGCTTTTGCTCATGTGTTGGTAGTGGTTAGCTGCTATATTTCAAAAGCTACTTTTGGCATGAACCATTGAATCTTTTTTTTAGCTCGTATAAGCCTATCAAAAGCTGTACAACAAATATAATTTCACAAAAGTTGGTTGTTGGTGTTGTTTAAACAGGTTCCAAAAAGAAAAAAAATCAAAAAGAAAATAGTTGCAAAAAAATTGTGGTTTGTGGGAATCGAACCTGGGACCTCATCATCTCAACAGACACAACACACAACACCAATACCAACTCGCCCTTGGGACTTTTTCAGTTATCATATGCATAACTAAATACTTAATATAGTTTTGTTTATTTAGCTTAATTTTGCTTATCAGCTTTTATTTGCTTATTTCCTGCCTATTTGCTACTGTACCACCACCTTTTTATTTTTCCTAGGTAAATATTTACTTGTAGTATTTTCTCAAAAAGTTTCAGAATTTTCCAAAAGAGTTTAGTATTTTTAATAATTATATTTAGTTTAATTAGTATTTAATTAATAATAAATAATTAAAAAGTCTAAAAAATAATTGTCTTTTTTCTAAAATTTTCTTTTATTATTAGGTTCGTAAAAATATAATTTTTATATCCGTAGGGTTAGCGTAGCTCAAATTTCACTTTTTATTTCGCGCACTCGCGTTTTATTTTATTAACTTTCACGTTTTTAAAATTTAGGTTACATTAGTAAAAGTAGTTTGTAAAATAAAGAAAAAACCAAAAATAAAAAAAGTGATAGCTTCTATTTAAGCCCTTTTGGCTTATTTTTCTGCTTATTTATAAGCAAACTCTAATTTTAAATATTTAGATTACGTTTTAGGTTAATTAGGTTTCACGTTATTGTTAAATATAGTTTGTTTAAATCGTTTTCATTCGTATTTCCTTGGTATAATCATTCAAACCATTATATACCCTTTCCCGTCCAAATTCACCCGATCACAAACCCGTTTTGATTACCATCACACCTCGTCGGGACATAACGACCCGGGGAAACCCTATGCTTCCACGGAGATTGACTCTAGGCAGTTTGACTTGGTTGACCATTCACCTGGTCAAATTAGGTTGACCGTTTGGAGCCAATCAGCATACATGGGGAAGTCCCATGATTTTAGCCTTGGCCATGAATCTCCTCTTGGCGGGAAAGCTCAAGGGAGATGTCGGAGGCCTTCTTCTTCTTATACCTTCGTTATTCTTTACCCCGAAGGGCTTATCCCTTCGGTTGGCGAATTCCCAAATGGTAACCATGTCTCGGAGGAATGGTTTGACGCCATTGAAAGTATTAGGAAGTTGTATTTGACCTTCAAAATGTGCGGGCACGAAGGAGTGTCCTTCGACCTGTTCGGAGGGTACATTAGTCTTCAATTGAATTTTCCCGCTGGTGAAAAGTGTGTCGTACTTAAGTCCAAGTATGATGTACTTGTGCTCTTTTTCAGCTATTGGCACAAGAATGAAAGTTGTAGCTCTATCTCTTAGCTTTCCGTGGCCACTTGAATCCACTAAATCGGAGTCTGTATGCTCAACTTATGGCGAAAATAGTGGACAGGTGTCGGGAGATCTTTAACTTGAGTTTATTTCTTCGTTCCAGCTTCATTTTTTTGTGTTTTCTTCCGTTTCTTCCACGATACCCTACAATATCAAATATAGTCTATTAAGTATCAAAAATTCATATAATTCACCAAAATATATACATAAAAGCACGGATAACGCATATAGAAATATGTATAATTTGAGAGTTATCAAGCTGTATGAGCATGCTGCGAGGTTGAGTTCTACAGAGAGAGCAGATACAGAGCTTGAGGAACATTTAGAGTCATTGGAGAAGAGGATGACTGAGGTTGAGAAGAAGGTTAATCTGCTAACTATGAAGAAGGTGTTCCTTGATATTGATAGTCTTCATTACGAGCGTAGTATTCAGAAGTTGCAGGATGAGCTTCATGCCACTCAGAGGCAGGCTTACTATGATAGGATGGCAAGTTTCCGATTTGATGATAGTATTGATGTTTTGGCTGTGTATGGGGATCGTCAGTGAGAGCGCAGTGATTATTTTATTTATGGTTGTTTAGTATCATGATAGTAGTTTACCTTGTACGTACTAAACTGAATAGTTTCAGTTAGTAGATTTTATCAGAAACTTGTAATTGTTTTGCATATCTTGTAAGACTTACGACAAGTATTAAATCTATGATGTATTTTGGTGATGTACTGTTATTGATGTTGAATGTGTACTATATTATGATGTTGTCATGGTGTTATTTATCTTGTGATGTGATTCTGTTACGTTAATCAAATACTTACAGTGTTGTACATTTGTATTGATTGATAGAATTGTGCCTCCTAAGAAGATGACTCCAGTTGCTATTCAGAAGTTGATTGATGATGGCAGTGTCGCGGACTGTGAGCCTACTACCTTATATTTGATGGCAGAATGTTGGACATGCGAGAGCTCAGGCTGTTAAGCGTTACTGCACTTATAAGGATTTCGTGGACTGTGAGCCTACTACCTTTAAAGGAACTGAAGGAGCTGTTTGTTTAACTCAGTAGTTTGACAAAATGGAGTCAGTATTTCAGAGGAGTAGCTGTTTGGAGAATTGCAAAGTGAAGTATGCAACAGGTGCCTTGATGGAGCACGCCTTGTCTTGGTGGACTGTGTTAGTGCAAACGTTACGACGTTAAATCTATACAGTGTCATCATGTTTTAATGATGACAAACACGTAACTTGTAACATATAACGTAAAGTGCACAAGTTTCTCGTTCACGCATCAACGTCTCTCAATGACTCAAGTCCACATCACTTCAGGTATGAACAAATATTATACCAACTTTGTTATACTTTTGTCCTTGAACCTTACATTTTATAAATGTCACAAAACATTTTTAAACTAGACAAATTATTTTTGGTTTTAAAGAAATGTTTTAAAGGAAAATAAATATGAATTTGAAATTTGAACTTCAAATTTCACTAGATAATATTTCACCACAAAAGGACAAAAACTGTCAGGAAGGTCCCTTAAATACGGGACGGTCCCTTATATATAAGGGACCATCCAAGGTTTAAGGGACCGTCCCCCGCTCCTCGAGCTGGCTATAAATACTGACCCATTTTCATCAGATTTTGGCAATCCTCTTAGCACAAAATTTTTTGTTCTTTCCTTTCTTCTTCTTTGATCACTATAACTCTTTTGGTATGTGTTTATAAGTGATCCCATCATCCTCTACATCAAAGTGCAAGAGAATAACACTCGAAGTCGTCAAGAATCGAAGTGTTATTGAGTCCACACACAAACGTACCTAGTGTTACGATTCTCTTCTTCCTCTAAACTCTATTCTTGTATATTAGTAAATCCAACTTGTGTGTGTAAGTCCGAGAATTAGTGTATCTAGATTAGGACTTGTAATAGTTCGTGTGTTGTCGTATCAAAGCTAGAACTCAGTGGAGTTCTAGTGTGAAGATTTGGACTTAGTGAAGTCCGTGTGTGAAGACTTAAATCGGGTGAAGATTCAAGTGAACGGGAGTGTTCATTCGTGTGAAGGCTTGGATCATGTGTCGATCCAAGTGGGACAAGAGTGCTTGTTCATGCGGCCACGTGGGTCTTGGTGTAGATTGGTTCTTGCTAGGATTAGGACTCGAAATTCCGCTTAGTGTCGCTAAACTTGGTGTAAGCTTGCATATGGTTTGTTCTGCCTTAAAGGAGCGTGTTGACTACTGAAGTAACTCTCGAGTGTGGTACTCGGGGAGTGGAGTAGGACGAAGAGGTACTTCATGCCGAAGCACTATAAATCACCGTGTCTGGTTTGTGTTTTCTCTTCTCATCTCTTTACTTTCTAGTCTTGCATTTATCGTTTTACATTTACACTTGCTTTGAGTTTGTGTGTATGTGGTTTGTTACTTATAGTGTGATTATGCTTGTGTCGCTAACTAAGACAACTTAAAGAAATGAAAAACATATGAAAACTTTAGAACACGTTATAAACTTGCCACTGACGGCGGTCCTTTAGTTAGGTCGGCGGTCCCAAATATATATATGGCCGTCCACACATATTAAGGACCGTCCACAGTGTGATCTGAAGTAGCTTGGCTGTTGTAATCTTGTATTGTGCTTATGTTTGCATGATTAATTATTTATATTGTATCGATGAGTCTAGATATGATAAACATACTTATAACTACATGACATATATATACTTGTTATGAGTAACTTAAGCATTATTCATATTTAGTCACGATTGATCGAGAATTTGATACTAAACATTAAAGATTTTAATCAGGAACGTATTCACCCCCCCCCCCCCCCCCCCTCTACATTTCTACAATTGGTATCAGAGCCACGTCACTTCAGTTTTCAAAATAAATAGTTTTTAAAATAGAGTACGTATCAAATTTCTCATTAAGACGGATTAAATATGAAAAGCGTTTAGTTACTAAACTTGTGCTTTGTTGCTTAATTTGTACTAGTTTTGTTGGTTAAATGCATTTTGTATACTAGCTTGAAGAAAATGAATTTTACATGAAAAATGTGTTTTTGGCTTACTGGTGGTGGTCCCTTATCTCTGGACGGTCCTTTATCACTAAGGGACCGTCGACTAGCTAAGGGAACTCCACCAGAATGGTGTCAACTCTGAAAATTCATATAAAATCAACCGTATGTCCGTAGGAGTCGTGCCACCAGCCGTTTTAAATGTAATTGAGTCTACTTTCATATAAAAATACTTCCAAGTATTGATTCCAAACTTTATTAAATCTTTAATTCAAAGTACTACATAGTGGTAAAAACCGTGTGTCACGTTTTAATGCAAAACTAGCTTTTTGCTCTTTCTCTCAAGCCGGACACCTCTAGTAAATGAATTTTTGAAAAATGGTGACATTTTCTTTTCAAAATATTAATCTTAATTAATTTTTGAAATGGGGAGGAAATGTCTTTTCGAAACAAAATCAAGAAAGTATACATTGTTGTATCTAACACAAAAAACGATTACGAATATCTTTATGTGTGCTATGCTGAATGATATGTATTTGCTTATGTTATAATGTTTTAGTAACTCACTTAGATATGTAGACAAAGTTGATTAATCATGTGTGTATAAAACAATTGTCTTACACAATTATCTTTCAAAAGGATCAAGTGTTAAAATGTGTCACATTAAAATATTTAACACTTATTCAACATGATTTCTAAAATATTACATGCACTTATCTTGGTTGGCGATAGGTCGTCTAATCAAGAGAAAGGTTTTTATCAATACATAAATATTTGAGTAAAAAAATGTATTTTTGAACCTTGCATGTATTTGAACACACTCAAATTAATTCAAAAATGTAGTCATAAACTATTTTCACATAAGTTGTGTATTGTATAAAAATGGTGAGGATAATTATTTTTATACTCATGTCATAATATACGTATTAATAAATAGTTTTTCGCACACCAAAATAAATGACAATCTTGAATCATTAACTTGACATGACATTATTATTAACCTCACACATATAACAAGTATTAAATTTGATGGAGCACATTCTATAAATCTTTACTTATTTTCTTTATTAAAAAGAGTGGTTGTGAGAGTCAAGAAAGATTTCGAGCATATGTCAATTCATTATTTAAATTATGATTGATATCATTATCGAATCTAATTGATAAATTTTTTAGTGCGGACATGAAACTGGAATCATTATTTGATTAGCTTCAAGGTAAAATCAAAATATAATGATATATATTATCTTGAACCTACATACTTAATCACACTCGATTGGTATGAAAATAATGACATCCTTCTCAAGACGAAAAGAATATGCATTGGATAATAACTCACACTTGTGTTGATGATGTCATAGTGAGTCTTCTTGTCCAACGGTTGTGTTCCAAATATTAAACTAATATACTTAAAATATGCTTAAAATACACAATGAAGCAGGATTGACAACTTGGATGTTTCATCCGAAATGTTCAAGCAATTTATGTTGCAACACAATTTGTAAATGTGTCATTTCCGAAAAACCAAACACGAGCAAACAAACAACATATGTAGACATTGCTCATGAACGAGTCAAGACTCAAAATTTTATGTCAAGTAAAAATATCACACATAATACATCATCAATCTTCAAAAAGATAATATGTATTTCAAAAGGATAACTCATATCCTATGCATTTCATTCTCTTTATAACATGAATGGTTATGTTACAAGAAAATACATCATATCTTGTTTTAAAATGTAGGATATTAAATTTTGGAAGAAACCTAATACAACATATGTCAGTGCATAAACAAGTAAAATTCATTAATCACATAATAACTAAAATACTTGTTTTCATAAGCAACTCATAAGAGTGAAAAGTTTGTCCTTTTAAACAAACATATTTGTCAAAAGATACAATTTGTTTTCTTTCAATGACACAACGTAAAACATTACAAGTTCTATTAAGGCAAATAACCTTAATTAGACACTTTTTCTCAAGATTTACTATAGAGCTTGAAACCAAAACATGTTAAAATAACAACTCAATAAACAAAGATGTCTTCCATAAGGTCATGTAATACACCATTGAAACCAAACAACCTCCAAATCTCAAACACATATTTAAAATATTGTGCTTACTTTTGTAAGGATTTTGTGTAAGACAAGTTGTCTTCATTAACCGGTCTTTAAAATATGGTTAGGACATGTATTAGCGGAATCGGCTAATATCATCTTTGGAAAACTTCAATGGGAAAATATAAAAATTCCAATTCTTCTAATATGAGAATGGTTATTGGAGAACCTATTGCACTAGAAATTCAATTTAACCTAACGGTTAAATTGCTTCCAGTAGAGAAGTTGGGTTTGTCGTAAACCCGTAAAAATGGTCGTGTTTAGCCTTAATTGAGCACCGCTAGTAATATTCTCATATCTATTCTTTAAATTGAAAATTTTCCATTCCTACATTTAACTAAAGATGTTTTACATCGATTATCTTTGTCTCCCGTTAGGAGTGCACTTTATACAAATAGTAATTAGGATTCTTCTTGACAAACCTAGATTACTTGCATATATGTGTTTAATATGTGTAAACAACAACTTGATCTTGTATTATATGATTAAATGTCTTCATGCCTCCTTAAATGCTCAATGCCTACTTGCTCAATTATTGAATGCATGTTCATTAGAAAGATCTTGCTTTGAATTAGCTTTTCTAATGTCATATTTCTTGATATATGTCCATGATACATGCTATTATATGCTAAATGTCAACATGTTTTACTTAATGCATGTTTTCATAGTAATCATGTTTTGTATGCATCTCTTTACATGACTTACGTGTTATTTGTGCACCTAAACTATGTTGGACTAGGTATGCCTATCATGATAACCTCTTAAATGTCATATAGTCTTACATGCTTAAATCTTTGATTCTTATGTAACTAGGCTTATTGCTCCTCACACTAGATCATAATCTTCCTTTAGGGTGTCTAGTGTCATAATCTCGCCTTATTCCAAATAATCCACTCTTTTGTCTAGGAAAGATTACTCACACACTACTCTACATGCTCTACTTATTACCTAAACCATTCCTTAATCATTATTGCCCAATTCTTTTCTTTCTTAATGGCAATATGATTTTCTCATAATCAATCCTTTGATTATTCCTATCATCATCATCATCGTTGCCCAATTCTTTTCAATATTAATGGCAATATGATTCTCACATGATCAATCCTTTGATTACTCTTATCCTCTCATCTGGGAAAAATAGAGAAAACTGGAGAGACTCTGCACCCTACTGATGACGGTCCCCAAAAACATACCGGTGGTCCCTTATATATATGGGATCGTCCCTAGTAAAGGTGTCACGAACTGGTTCACTCATTTTCCTCTTCTGCAACACTTTGAACCATCCCACACCATACCTTGTCAAAAACTCACAAAGAAACATCTTCCTCATCCTTTTCCTTCGTTACTTCACAACCCCAAAATGAGTCTCCATCCATTCATAAATAGTCTCCTAACCTCAATCCTCAAGAACATTCATTGTCACCAACATATCACCTCCAATGACAAATCCAAATCTCTTACATCTTCATCATATCCTTCATTCTCTTCTTTCTTGTTCCTATTCATACAATTGGTACCACCCATGAGAGTTCCTTCAAAAACTCCTTCCTCTTGACTCTCTAGACTAGTCAATCGTACCATTCTTCCACTTTTATCACATTCACCTCTTATTGATAAAACACCTAACAAAACTAGGATAATATGTACCATCTTCAAATTCTCCTGTCTTCCTCACATCTTTTCATCCTCACTCATTGAAAGTGAAAACGGTTCTTTCATTATCTCCCCACACACATCTATTCTAGTTCTCCTCAACATAAGCCGAAATTGAACCACCAACTTCAAATGTGAAGTGTAACACCCCCATTTTTCACTGATCGCAGCGGATTAAGTGTTTGGGGTATTACCTCATAGACCATAGATACAGTAATAGGGAATGACTCAAAAAGAGACATTTTATAAAAATGATTTATCATTCACTAAAAATTATCAGAGTTTTATAAGATGAGGTCCCGTGAATCTAAGTGTGAGTTGTTATGTTTGAATGATAACCAAATAGAAAGTCTTTCAAGTCTCGTGCCTCTCCATGCCATAATTTCCACAGAGCTCCGTTACCTAGAATACATGCTTAAAAATTCAACACTAGGTGTTGAGTGAGAGTCATAGGTTTAGGGGTTAGTGAATACAAGTTCCTCAGGGTTCAGTTGTTACACCCTTCAAGGAAAATGTAGTGTGTGTGTGTGTGTGTGATAATTATAATGCATGTACAATTATCAGGAGTTGGTCAATTGGTCTATTGAACTAAGCTCATGAACCACACGTTAACAATCCGGGTCATGGGGCTGCAGACCCAACCATGAGGGGATGGGAAGGATAACTTGCCAAAGTTAAACCTTTAGTGAGGGTTCAAATATAATACTTATTGGTACCCTCCAGTGAGAGGTAGTACCAACGGGAGTTGTCAAACTCCAATAGATCTATGAATTATATTCACGTTCACTTTTGTAAAATATCACAAGCGATTAGATTCATGAATTTGGTTATGTAAGGATGGCAGGTAGTTTACTCGCGCAACAACCAAAGAAAAAGACTTGTATTTGATTTAAACTACGTATCCCCCTCACAGGGTTTGTAAAGCATTTAGAGTGTAAAGTTAAAAGGTGTGAGGCTATGAAAACTCACCTGGGCTTAGGGAAATCTAATTGATGTGAAAAGTGACTCGGAGACTAGACTGCCTACTCACGTATCCTGGTGGTATTGTTGGTGTGGATGTATATCAAGCTTTAGTTATCGTGTTTAAGTTTCTTAAGTAATCATTTTTAGGGTTGTTAATGTTTTAGATATAACATAACATCGTTCAGGCCATCACAATCCAGAAGTATAAGATTCCTCACATGAAGCTCCCTACTATTGTATTATGTTATCAACATAATACTATTCGGGCCATCATAATTCAGAAGTTAATACTCCTCACGTGAAGCTCCCTACTAATGAGCTATGTTGTTATTAAGTTTAGTTATAACATAACACCGTTCGGGTCATCATAATTCAGAAGTACATGCAACAATCGTTTGAGGAGCCAGGGCACTTTAACTCGTAAACCCAGCAAACTCGTCAAAATGAAATATCCACATGGTACTCCTCACATGAAGCTCCCTAGTATTGTGTTATGCTTCTAACTTAATTTAGGTTTTTATATTTATAAAGTATTTTCACTTTATACCCTTATAGTTTATATATTTACAAAATCTACCCTAGACTTATATACTTATATTAATAACTATCTAAACTTAGTAATTTTAGTCCCTATACTTATATATTTTAAGAAAATGGCAGAAATGACCCTTGGACTTATAAGTTTTCAAAGTTTAATATTTATACCCTTAACTTTATAACTTTTGCAAAACTAGTCCTTATTAGTATATAACTATTTTACTTTTTATCCTAAGGTTATATAACTTTGCAAAAAGGGTCCTTATACTTATAATTTCTAAGAAATGCCAAAAATAGTCCCTAGACTTAATATTTTCAGAAAGTTACCATATAGACCCCTATGCATGGAAAACTTTGTAAAACTAGTCCTAATTCCATGCAAACTATATTTTTATAAAAACAAAACTTTTCCTAGCTTATGTTTAACTAATATTAGCTTATCTAAGTTATCTAAACTAGCTTATAGATTATTATAAGGTATTATAGCATATAATTAGGGTTTAGTGCATAATTAGGGTTTTAAAAAGAAAACTAGCATGTTATAGTGATCAAGGCTTAGGCAAGGGTTCCTATGTGATCTAAGGCATCCTATAATTATCCTAGAACTGAAATTAAGCTAATAGAGCAAGTAAAGAAAGCTTACAAGACCAGAAGTAGGGGAACGAGGGTAACTAGGGTTTTCTAGGGCAAAATAGAACTCGACAAGGTCTTAGGACTATAATACTCGACTTCTAAGTTTCCTAGGACACTTGTACTGCTACCAAGACCAGATGATTGAAGGTAAAGATAAGTGAATGTTTGAGTTTGAAAGAAGGGAGTAGCGAGGGTATTTATAGGGTCGTTTGGCCTTGGTGAGCAAGTAACGAGAGTAGGAGGTGTCAAGGGGGAGGGGGGGAAGGTGAGTAAGCTAAGCTAGGGGAGGTCGTGGAGAGTCTAAAGGGTGACTAGGAGGAGCTATGGAGGTCTAGGAGGCGATTTAAATGGGTTTGTGGTGGAAATGAAGCCGCGGCAAGAAGGAGGTGACAAGGAGATGATCCACCTCCTTTCTTGCTAGCTTAGAGGTGCTAGAGTGTGTGCTTAGGGTGACTAAGGTGCTAGGGGTGCTAGGTTGAGGTGCTTGAGGTGCTTATGTTTAGCTTTTAACTAGTTTAGGTTTAGTTTAGACCTAGTTTTACTTAGTGAGAGATTAGGGTCTCTCCTAAGGTTTATACCTAGGTTAGGGTCTTATGAGTGCCTAATGACTAATCCTAAGTCCTAAGAGGCATATACTAAGTGGTGGTAGCTTATGGTGAAGTTTTGGGATAGTTTTTTTTTTGGTAAAGGGGTTAACCCCGGTAAATATATAACCAAAAAATCGTTAAGTACAAATGGAATGTGGCTGAAGTACCACATTAACCTCAAGCAAAAGCTTGATAAACTAGTGATTATGACAGGCCATAAACACAACAACCCTAGCTATATTACAAAGCAACTAACTAGGTATAAAAACAAGAAAAATCTTGAATCAAGCGAACGTCCCGCATCCACCCATAAGCACGAAGGGAGCAAGGCGACCCAGGAAGTTTGCCTCCTTAAAAACCCTTTCCAAGAAAAACCCATAGGGAAAAACCTTGGAGTAGGGAAAAAGAGTACAACCCTTACCTGGCACTCCCTCCGTGAAAATAACAAGCACTTGGAATCTTCCATTTATCCAGCAGTAGACGAGACCGAGTGGTTAACTTCTTGAACTTGAAGGTAACCAGCTTCAACCGAAGGGTAGAGACAATAACTTGGACCACCTCATCAACATTAGACTTCTTTTTGTTAAAAATCCTAGAATTACGTTCCAACCAAATGTAATATGTAGAAGCCGCAAGCAATAACCAAGAAAGAATGCTAACAACAGAATGCCCTTTAGCAATAGGAATAATGAAAGCAATAACATCATCCAACAAAGGCGATATACCATCCATGCCAGCTAAAGACCGAACCTTCAACCAAACCTGCAAAGAAAAAGGACACTCAAAAAACAAGTGAGTGTGAGAATCCGGAACAGTTTCACAAAGCGGGCAGCTAAGGAGACTTAAATCAACGTTAGGCCCAACATCCGATTCCCGCAGTCTATCTTGAGTTTTCAACTTCTGCCTAATAACAAGCCATAAATGCACCGCATGCCTAGGAATACAATGAGAAAACCACGGAATTTGAAACCAATCGACCCGATCAGCTCTAGCACGAAGGGATTCCCAAGCTAAAGCAACCGAAAAAGGCCTAACATTGCCATCCAAATCCCGCCATAATAACCCATCATCAGCATCATCCATTAAATTAGGAACCGGGAGATTAACTAAATCCGGAAATCTAGTATACCAATCAGCAGGCCATCTCCAAGAACCATTAACAATAACATCACAAACAGAATCCGATAATGTAAGACCAGCTCGACTAATGTCTCTAGGAGTGAGAATATCGCGAATAGGGCTAATATCACATCGCATGTCAAACCAAACATAAGTAGACCTACCATTGTTGATCATATGCCTAATAAACGGACGTACCTTAGGTCTAATAGCAAGCAGCTTACGCCAACCCCAACTAACATCTCCCAAGCAAGGAACATCCCAAAAACTCCTACCACAAAGTTTGTAAGAATGAATCCATTGAACCCATAAAGACTCTTTATGAGTTAAAATACTCCAAATATGCGTAGTCATAAGAGCAATATTAAAATCAGCAAGCCTACGAATACCAAGACCACCTTCACTTAGAGGCGTAGAAACAGAATCCCACGCCACTTTAGCCTTACCCTTTTTCATTTCCCCTTGACACCATAAGAAACCCCTCATGAGCTGCTCCAATTCATGAATAATACGAGCAGGAAGGATGAAAACAGAAGCCCAATAAATATGCATTGAAGACAACACGGATCTGATCAATTGAAGCCTACCTGCTAACGAAAGAAACTTATTACGCCAATCATTCACACGCCCTTCTAATTTCTCCACAAGAACCTTACAATCCCTATAAAGAAGCCGAGACGAAATAAGAGGAACACCCAAATATCTAACCGGAAGAGAACCTTCTGCAAATGGCATAGACTGAAGAATCATAGCTTTCAAAACACTAGGAAGATTACAGAAAAAACCAGTACTCTTGGGAATACTCGGAACAAGACCCGAAACGTTCTTGAAATCCTCCAAAGCTTGCATAATAACATTAACCGAATCAGGGTGGCCTCTAGAGAATAAGAAAAGATCATCTGCAAAACAAAGGTTAATAATACGTTGCTGCTCGCATAAATGATGAAACTGAAACTCCGCCGTATTAGCAACCTTTTTCTGTAGAATAATGGTTAAAACCTCCATAACCAAAGTAAATAAGTAAGGAGATAACGGGTCACCCTGCTGAAGACCTCGCTTACCTTGGAACCAGCCATGAAGATCCCCATTAACACATATGGAATACGATGTAGTAGAGACACAAACCATAATCCAATCGACCATTTTAGGATGGAAACCAAAACCAATCAGAATAGACCTAAGAAAAGCCCAATCAACCGTATCATACGCCTTTTGAATATCTACTTTAAAAGCACATCTAGGCGGACCTCTCCCTCTGTGATAATTCCTCATAAGCTCTTGAGTAAGCAAAATATTATCAGAAATACGTCGCCCAGGAACAAACGCAGATTGGTTAATACTAACCAAATGACCAAGACTATCTTTCACACGATTCGCAATTATTTTACTAATGCATTTAAACAACACATTGCAACAAGAGATAGGCCTATAATCAATAATCTTAGATGGGGTAGACACTTTAGGAATCAAAGATATAATCGTGTGGTTGATTTCCTTAAGAAGCTTACCATTAGAGAAGAAATCCCGAATAGCAGTCATGACATCACGACCCACAATATTCCATGCTTTCTTAAAGAAAGCAGCAGTGTACCCATCCGGCCCAGGAGCTTTATCATCCCCCATCGAGAAAATGGCTTCCCTAATTTCAGAATCCGTAACATCTCTCACCATAAAATCAGCCATTTGAGGATTAAGAACATTAGAGAATAAAGCATGATCATCAAGAGGGGAACAATCCCCTTCAATACCCAAAAACTGCTCATAGTGAGAAACAAAAGCCCCTGCAACAACACTTCCTTCATACAAAACATTAGCCGCATCCCGGACCACTTCAATTCGATTGCGAGCACTTTTACTTTTAACAACATTATGAAAGTAAGCCGTATTAGAATCACCTTCTTGAAGCCATTGAACTTTAGATTTTTGCTTTAAAAACCGTTCCTCATCTAAAATTGCCTCCTTAAAAGCAAGCAGGTAATGAGCATGATCTTCACGAAGGGCTGAATTAAACGGGTCTTTATCAATAGCACTTTGGACCTCATCTAACTCCTTACGAAGAATAGTAACCCTCTCGTGAAGATTCCCTTGGTTATACAAAAGCTTACGAAACGAAGATTTCAGCCCCTTCAAACGTTTAACAACACGATACATAGCACACCCATTAACACCAAGGTTCCATCCCGAAGTAACAGTATCAATAAAACCCTCTTTATGCACCAGAAAATTAGAGAACTTGAAAGGTTTAGGTTTGAGCTTAGCCACTTGAGGAATACGAAGGACACAAGGAGAATGGTCAGAAATACGGTAAGGTTGGAATATAGCAAACGCACCCGGGAAATCATCACCAAACTTTAAATTACCCATAATTCTATCAATCTTCTTTAACGTTCCATTAGAGCCTCTTGGTTTCTTATTCCATGTAAAATGCAGCCCCGTACTATTAACATCCGACACCTCCATATTCAAGACACATTCTTTAAATTCACGCATAGCAATATCAGGAGCATAACCACCACACGAATGATCCTCCAAATTAAGAGCAGCATTAAAATCTCCCAATAACACCCAAGGCCTACTACGCATGAATTTAGCATGGCTATCAAGGTTACTCCAAAGCGCTCTCCGATTAACATAATAATTATCTGCATAAACAAAAGAACAAAAAACGGTTTTGTTTTCATTACGAACATTAACCTGCACATGCATAACTTGGTTAGTAGAAGCCATAACCATAACATCAACAATATCATCATTCCAGGCAAGAATGATACGAGAACCCTTGTTACAAAGATTCCCATTAGACGTCCATTTCCATCGACGACAGACCTTACGACAAGTATCATACACACCCGAAGCATCTACATGAGACTCCAAAATAGCACACACACTAAGGTTATTCTCATTAACAACCTGACGAACCTCTTTTTGTTTAGGAGACCGATTCAGACCCCTTATATTCCATGAAGCAATACTAAACATCGGGAACATTGAGAACGGAAGTGCTTGCCCCCGATTGATCAAATAAATTACCAGATTCATCAAAAACATTAACAACCTCCTCCTCGTCCAGCTTTGTATCTTCCTGGCCACCCTCATCAACCGCCAAAGCATCAAAAGGATTAGATGTGGAAATATTAGCATTCGGTTTAGATGAGCTTACCTTGGGATTTTGGTTGTTTGTTGTAACATTCTCATTATGAGTCGGACTAATACTCTCATTGGACTTGAAATTACTACTTGATGAAGCGACATCCACCTTTTCAGGGGGAGGACCAGAACTAGTACTAGCTACACCTGATGGTGGTTGAGATGGAGTTGCAGCAGCTTTTGGTCTATTGTACATGTTCTTACCCACAGGGAACCCCTTAACCACATTAACAACATTATTATCCTTAGCCATACCCTTCTTCTTATTTTTCTTTTTTCCCACTAGTTGAAAACCATCATCATCATTAGATTTCTCCACAACTGGTGTAGGCACAACTTTCTTAGGACAACTATCCGTGGAATGACCAAATATCAAACATATATCACACCTGGGAGGTTTCCATTCATACTCTACCCGGATTGTTTCAGACGTGAATCCAAGACTATCCACAAGAGGGACACCAACTGTAATTGACTCCTTAAGAGCAGCTTGTGAATCAATCTCAATCAAACACCTAGCAAAGCTACTTCTCCCCCATGAATCAATACACATCGCACTAGTATAAGAATCTAGCATTATAGGAGTACCTAAGTGCGTAGCAATAATACTAATACCGTCTTCAGAAAACACCTGCAATGGAACATCATGAAGCTTAACCCATACAGGAATACGGGTTAATTCCTCTTTCTTTAAGCTCGTATTCATAGTCCACTTTTTGAGTATAATAGGGCTGTTTTTAATCATCCATGGACCCCCTTCTAAAATAGCATCCAAACCTGCCTGGGAATCAAACTTAAAGAAGAAAAAACCATTATCATTCATCATAACTCGTTTTAAACCATGCTTTGCCCAATTGTTACGAACAAAATATTCCACCACGGGAAAAGCAATACGCTTCCCAATAAAATAGCCATAAAGAGTGAACTCAAATTTAGTACTAATATTTTGAACAACCTTACGGGGAATAGAGATATCAACACCCTTAAACACATTATCCACCTTAACCGTACGAAAATTAGGTTTCACTTTTGTAGTAGCATTAGTCGTACCAGTAGTCACACCAATATAAGATTTAGGAACTGAATTCACCTCAACGGAATGCACTATAGGATTAGAATCAGTAGGTGAACCCATGTTCTTTGTTGTAGCTTGTGTCGAATCAGTAACAATAGGTTCACTAGTTTTAAGAGTGAATCTGCCCGCCATAGTAGATACACCAACACCATCACCAGTTGGTAAGTTAGCATCAACGTTAGTAGCTGCTGAAGTACGAGGAGGAAAAGAGGCCATCTCCACGTTAGTTCCTTCAGTTGTGTGAGGACTAAAATACGTACCATAGACCGACTCCTTTAAGCTTCCCTCACGATTTGAAACAGGTTCCAGCATGCTAACATTAGTGTCATCAAAAGTTTCAGCACCACTAGAAGCCATAACATCATTACCATTCTTGTTAGATCCACTAGCAGCCATAGAACCAGAACCATCTTTATTCGAATCCAAATTAGGGTTTCTCAAAACCCTAAGTGCTTGTCTAGGTTGCGTATCATCATCAGTACCAGCACCCTTCTTCAAACGAGCCATTCTTTCATGTAGACCTTCGACATTAACCTTAGGAATACCCACTTTCTCCATAACGATTAAAAAGAAACAAAGAGAACAAAACCCTAAAACCAGCGATTTCAAAAACCTAAAAGATACACGTCAATCTTAAAATTCGTTTGCCTCAAACAAGTCGAGGCATGAGTTAAATACCAAAGACACTAACCGACTTCCATGATTGATAATCACCAGCAATAAAAGGGAAGATCGATCAATAAAAAACCCTAAGAAAACTGAATAGCGATTAAAACAAAACCCAAAGAAATCGAAACCCTAAACGAACCAGGTCTGAATCCAAATAAAAATAATGTTATAAGACTGAATTAATCAAGTTAATCGTCAAAAACATAATCGTTATATGGAGTAGGACAAGATTGAAGATTAGAGATCGATGTTTTTGAAGGTTAGGGTTTTGAAAAATTCGCCCATAGTCACCAGAGAGAAGGGTGTTGGTTGAGTAGTTTTGGGATAGTTTAGACCTAATTCCGGGAAGTTATGACCTAGTTATGGTTTTGTGCTTAAGAGACTTGTACCTAAGCTCTAAGGGGTTGTACTAAGGTCTAAGGGTGCTGAGATATCCTATTGTTCCTAAGGTAACTCATACATAAGCCTTGAACACTTTCAAATTGGTTTAGATGAGCAATTAGGGTTTTGTAAACATATAGGCCTCATTAGGGCTTAATTAGGGTTAGATTAGGATTTTGTGATGAGTTTAGTGTGTTAGGTTGGTAGATTACCTATTGTGGTATTGTTGTGATCTTATGCTTGACATAATAGAGGTTTATAGGGTGTGTGGGTAGAGATATTTGGCTTGTGTGGACACGTGAGCAAGTCTAGAGAGTCATGCAGGCAATAAATGCACATAAAAAGCAAAAATTTACCTGTGAAATACCTGACATAGGTATTTGTAGTGGGAATGATAGTGATGAGATTTTGTGGGTTGTTATAGTCTTACCCCCTTGGAGAAAATCTCGTCCCAAGATATAGTTAAACGTAGGAGTTATGGGAAGAATTTCTGATACCAAAGAAGAGTGGTGCGAAAAGAAGGGGAGGTTTGTGGAGTAGGAAATGCTTGCACAAATGCCAGATACTTTGGCTTATTCATTTATATCCCATTACTTACAAATAAAGGCGTCCCAATATTTGTAAATAAGAGCTTATAAATTCATAATCCATTTGATTTATAACTTTCTTATTAAAATGAAGAAGCGCCCTAGTTCATTTTAATAGGATAGTCATTATAAATCATCCTTAAGTAGTATCAGTGGAAAATGAAGAGAGTTTACCATACTTAAGAAAATGTGGTAAAGGAATGTTTTAGAGACAAGTTCCAACCATGATGAAGACAAGTTCTAGTCATGGTGGAGACAAGTTCTACTCATGATGGAGACAAGTTCTAGTCATGATAGAGACAAGTTCTAGTCATGATGGAGACAAGTTCTAGTCATGATGGAGACAAGTTATACAGTCTCCCTGTTTAGCAACTTGTCACATGGTAACATCCAATGTTATGACTAGAGAATCTCATTTTTGCAACTCTTGCAAAGCGAGATTTAATATCATAGTAGAACATAATGAGGATTAAAGTTCGATATAGATATTCTTACAAGTTCTAACTAATAGAATCTTGCGATATGACGAGAAATACAAGTTCTAACTCTTGAACATTGTAGGATGAGGTAGGGAGAGAGTTTAGAGTGAACAAAAATAGAGTGTAAAATGACGGAGGAATGAAAGGATGGAAGGAAGTGGAAATATGGATTTTTATAGGAAGGAGTAAAGAGGAAGAGGGAAGGAAAGGGATGAGATATGAAGATATGAAGGAGTGGGAGATAACGAAAGGATGGAATAGTAGGAATAGGTGGAGTGGGAAAAGGATAGGAGTATAGGATTAAATGGTAGAGTGAGGAAGGTGGAAGAGTAAGATTTGAATAGGAGAGCGGGAAAAGGCGGTAGAATGGGATTTAAACGGAAGAGTGAGAAAAAGGCGGGGGAATGGGATTTAAACAGAAGAGTGAGAAAAAGGCGGGGGAATAGGATTTAAACGGAAGAGTGAGAAAAAGGCGGAGGAATAGGATTTAAACGGAAGAGTGAGAAAAAGGCGGGGGAATGGGATTTAAACGGAAGACTGAGAATATAGAATACCTGAAAAGATGGTATTCCTAATGGAATTAAGATTTACTAGATTCCTTCAAAGTTTGTTTTCCCCTAAGGTTCTTCTAGTTTTCATAACTAGTCCTAAGGTTCTAAAGGTGGTGTACTAATCTTAATTGGTAAGGAAGATCCTATGTTGGGAGAAGGGCTAGGTAATTTCTTATCTAGGGGTTTACTAGAAGTGTTATTATGCTTAGGTAGGGTTTCACGCTTAGTCTTTTGTCCTATGTTGCCTAGTACTACGAGTATCACTATTACTAAAAGTATCACTATTCCTATGTACTTAAATCCGGCTAGGGTAGTATCCATAGTATGCTCTAAGTAAAATTCCTAATACGTATCCTATAAAATATCAAATCCTAAGAAACCAAGTATAGGTAAACTAAAATCCTCAAATGTTTTATTCCTAGTTATAACTAATAACCTTAAATCATAAGTCTAGGTTATCCTAATGGTATATCATTCTTAGGTATTTCTAGATCCTTAAATGTATGTGGAGAAAATCTTAGTATGGGGTAGGCTACTTAAGTCTAGGTAAACTATATCCTCAAAATGACTTATATAGTGAGATCTTAACTAGTCTTTCTATCCTGTATCTAAACTAGATGCTAAAGGCTTAAGGTAGTTTATTAATCTAATCCTTAGTTATTCCTAAGCTTCCTAGGCTGTATCTAAAGGCTTCTTATGTCTAATCTAATTCTATTATCCTTGATATTAAGTAAAATTCATATCTTAGACTAAATTCATCCTATTGTAATACCTGTCGGGCATAGGTTCTAGTTTGGTTTCTAGCTAATAAGACCTCGAAGATTTCTAATCTTATTTTTCTATTTCCTCAAAGATTTCTTAGAGATAGTCTATTCAAAGTATCCTATTCTTATGTTTACCTAAGGGCATCCTAGAGTTATTTCTAACCTCAAGTATGGGAATCTTAGAGTTATTTCTAACCTTAAGTATGGGAATCCTAGAGTTATTTCTAACCTCAAGTATGGGAATCCTGGAGTTATTTCTAACCTCAAGTATGGGAATCCTAGAGTGTAATACGATTTTCTAAGGGGGAATAACTATTTCAGGAATCATAGTAATTTAGAGGTGCAAGGAAGGGAAGATTGAGAAAGAAGGCTTAAGGAAGTAGTGAGGGCTAGGGATATTGAATTTGGAAAGAATTCGGATCTCTATGATGTATAATAGGAATTCTCTTAACCCTTTTACCCAAAAAAAAAAAAATAGGAATTCTCATCATTAGTATCATATGAAATGATAAGGAAGGGTTTTTATGGAATTTGGTTTTTAGGAGGTAGAAAAGGGATGAAGTTCGAAGGAAGTTGTTATTCATGACATATAGTATTATGAGATAACGGGAGTGGAAGTTACAACTACATAAGGTCATAAATAACTTTTTTTTCAACAAGTGTTGCTATTTATGTCAAATGTCTTGTTGTTAGATTTAAGAGGATAGGGAAAAAGGAAGGTTGAAATTGGGAATAGGTAACAGACTCTATAGAATGACACTTTAGGCTTCCCTATAATGCCTAAAGTTCAAGAATAAGTATCCTTACGAGACGGTTCTCAGTAAGGTTTTGGGCTTGAAATCGAAACCCAAACGAGTTAAGACTTAAAAGTTTTTGAGAATCTATGAATCTAAGGCATCGGGACCATTTATACTAGGTTCCTAAGGGTTATTGTGGGGTAAGGGTTTAATGTAGGTTATAACAAGTACCCAACTTGTCATATCTTATGGGATATTCCTAATTTCCTAAGGGTTCTTATAAGGTTTGGGATATCCTAGAGTAATTAAGAAGAGGCATACCTAATTCTAGGTTGGCTAGGTTATCCTAAATTGAGGGGCACTGAGAGGTGAAAGGAGGAGGTATCTAAGGCATAACTTATATTATTGGTTTCCTATCTTACATATCCTACGGGCATTATTCTAAGGCTAAACTCCTAAAGGCATATTATTTAGGGATTTCTTCTGAAGTTTTCTTAAATCTAAGGGTTTAGGGTTGTAATATTTCCTAAATTTGATTGATGACTTTCCTCATCATCATCAATCATCTTTTCTAAGGTACAAATCGTAAAACGGGCAAAGGCTATCTTATGCTGGTGTCTCATTTGATTTTTCTGTAATTTAGCTATCTTAAAACGGGATTGTTGTAGGGTGTTTCTTTTTTTGGGTAAAGGGGAGTAATCCTGCACCCGGTAAAATACATTAATAAAAAACGTTTAAGTACAATGGAAGAGAGTGAGTCTCTCATCGAAGTCCCTAGGGACACTACCACTACCACTATATAAGAATGACAGACCATTCTTATAACTATCAGATCTAAATACAACTATCGATGACTAGCAATAAAAATACAATACATCACAACTCAAATAAAATTGAAGTCTTCATAGTCATCCTAGTGATCCAGATCATAAACATGCGAACTTCCAGCTTCAACCAATTGCGTCTTCTATTAGTATTATGCAAAGCATAATCTAATAACCTAATAAGAGTGACTTCCCTAGCAAATGAATTTGAAGCATGAACATGGTCTAAGCGACCCAACCTCCAGCATATCCGACCTTGAACCAATCTTCCAACAAATCCGAGTGACACACAAGAAGACTACCATGATCAAGTCAATGCAAATAACCATAGCAAGTGAGCAAGATTCACATAAAATAAACCAAACGTAACATGATTAATCTACCCACTATGAACGAATAGCAAAACCAAGGCTCCAGCACATGTAATCAACATAAGAAAACGTTAACACACAAATTAGAACCCAAACACAAGGACCATGGCTGATTTTGAGTACCAACAAGTTGCTAAATGCAACCAAGATCGGAGAGAAAACCAATAGTATCATAAACGTAAAATCACAAACCAGGAACCCAAACACACGAACTTGCACGCGCTAATCCCTATAGTTAGGGTTTCGAGTAAGAATTAAGATGCAATCAGCAGCAAGCCCTAAAAACACCATACGACAAACATCTCTCAATACCCACAACCATTATGAATCAATCCACAGCCATACACAAAACAAAACCAGCTTCCAACCTTCCAGTAATACAAACCCCAAACAAGGGATATGATCCAATCGCAAAATAATAAACAAACCCTAGAACAGGTTTGTTGACGTTTAAGCACACCAGTAAACCTACCAACACAACCTTGCAAGCTGAATACACAAACCCTAAAAAAGGTTTCGGATAAACAAGAAGGAATAGCAGCAGCAAGCGATCACCAAACCAAACAGATCACAAATCAAATATATCAAAAGAATCGACCAAAAAAATACCCTATAAATAGGGTATAATTAGGACCGACCTAAACAAAAAGAATTAATATGCGATCTGAATAAGAAGTCGACCCAAAACCTTAGATAAAGATTCCAACAGATAATTGTTGGAATAAACGTTTAAGAATTAATGTGTTTTGAATTCTATTATAAACCCTAAAAAGAACGATTCACAAAACTGCCAAACTTTGATAGATCAAACGATTAGCAGGGATTATGAAAACCGATAAAGGATGGTTAGGGTTTATTGATAAATAGGGACGATTTAAAGAATAGAACAAAAGAGATCCGATCCTCCACCCTAACAAACCAGTTTCTTTGTTGTTAATTCAGTAATCCCAAGAAAGATTAATGAAAAAACTAAACGGATAGGAAGAATTTGGCCGGATTTGCTAGGGTGGGGGAGGCAGAAAAATCGCCCCTAGTTGAGAGAGAAGTTAGGGTTTTTGTGTTAGGAAATGGTTAGGCATTTGTAGGGTGTTTCTTAAACTACTATAATTAGGTCGGGTGCCTAAGTTATTATCATGACCTTCTTCTATCTTCTCAATAAGGTCAAGAAATATTTCATCTAAGTTATTTAAAATATCTTCTACCTGATTTTCCTGGTTTTCTAAAGTTGTCCTAGTGGAATTTTCTCCTAATTCAGATTTCCAAAGTGAAGTGGGAAGGTTTACTAAGTAAGGTGTAGGTGCTAAGGTATAGGGTTGTCTGGTTCATATCTAGGGATATAAGCAGGGATAGGTTTCCTAGTTATATAAGGTTCTCTAGGGAGAAAGAACCCATGTGGTTCAAATCTAGGGGAGGGAAATGGTGGATGTAAAATAGTGTTTGGGGGAGTAATAGGTGATGCCTTAGTATAGAATCTTATACGTTTGAAGTGTAGGTCATCTACAAAAGGTGTAAAACCTAAGGGTGAAGGTGTATCTATACTATTCCTAGGGCTTTCCTGGGAATTGGGAAAAAGATTTTTAAAACTAAGATCCGAATCATTAGGAGAGAGAAGAGCATTCTCTGTAAGTGATTCGGGTGGGGTAAAAGTAGAGTAGTGGGGAGCAGGCATAATTATCTAATAACCGATAAAATAATGTAACCTAGCATATAAGTTAAGGAAATACGTATTATGTAGATCTAATGCACATATGGCTCTGGGAAGTAGGCATTGGGGAGTGGAGTGGCACGAAAGACTTTCTCGGGTATTGGAAAAAGTAGTTGTAGTTTAGGTTTTGATCTTATTCTCTACAACTGAAGCTCTGATGCCAATATGTAACACCCTCATTTTTCACTGATCACAACAGATTAAGTGTTTAGGGCACCTCATGGACCATAGATACAGTAATAGGGAATGACTCAAAAAGAGACATTTTATAAAAATGAGTTATCATTCATTAAAAATTATCAGAGTTTTATAAGATGAGGTCCCGTGAATCTAAGTGTGAGTTGTTATGTTTGAATGATAACCAAATAGAAAGTCTTTCAAGTCTCGTGCATCTCCATGCCATAATTTCCACAGAGCTCCGTTACCTAGAATACATGCTTAAAAAGTCAACACTAGGTCTTGAGTGAGAGTCATAGGTTTAGGGGTTAGTGTATACAAGTTCCTTAGGGTTTAGTTGTTACACCCTTCAAGGAAAATGTAGTGTGTGTGTGTGTGTGTGTGTGATAATTGTAATGCATGTACAATTATCAAGAGTTGGTTAGTTGGTCTGTTGCACTAAGCTCATGAACCACACGTTAACAATTCGGGTCATGGGGGCTGCAGACCCAATCATGAGAGGATGGGAAGGATAACTTGCCAAAGTTAATCCTTTAGTGAGGGTTCAAATATAATACTTATTGGTACCCTCCAGTGAGAGGTAGTACCAACGGGATTTGTCAAACTCCAATAGATCTATCAATTATATTCGCGTTCACTTGTGTATAATATCACAAGCGATTAGATTCATGATTTTGGTTATGTAGGGATGGTAGGTAGTTTACTCGTGCAACAACCAAAGAAAAAGACTTGTATTCGATTTAAAGCACGTATCCCCCACACAGGGTTTGTAAAGCATTTAGAGTGTAAAGTTAAAAGGTGTGAGGATATGAAAACTCACCTGGCATAGGGAAATCTAATAGATGTGAAAAGTGACTCGGAGACTAGACTGCCTACTCACGTATCCTGGTGGTATTGTTGGTGTGCATGTATGTCAAGCTTTAGTTATCGTGTTTAAGTTTCTTAAGTAATCATTCTTAGGGTTGTTAATGTTTTAGATATAACATAAGATCGTTTAGGCCATCACAATCCAGAAGTATAAGACTCCTCACATGAAGCTCCATACTATTGTATTATGTTATCAACATAATACCGTTCGGGCGATCATAATTCCGAAGTTAATACTCCTCACATGAAGCTCCCTACTATTGAGCTATGTTGTTATTAAGTTTAGTTATAACACAACACCGTTCGACCATTATAATTCAGAAGTACATGCAATAATAGTTTATATATTTACAAAATCTACCCTAGACTTATATACTTATATTAATAACTATCTAAACTTAGTAATTTTAGTCCCTATACTTATATATTTTAACAAAATGGCGGAAATGACCCTTGGACTTATAAGTTTTCAAAGTTTAATATTTATACCCTTAACTTTATAACTTTTGCAAAACTAGTCCTTATTAGTTTATAACTATTTTACTTTTTATCCTAAGGTTATATAAATTTGCAAAAACGGTCCTTATACTTATAATTTCTAAGAAATGTCAAAAATAGTCCCTAGACTTAATATTTTCAGAAAGTTACCATATAGACCCCTATGCATGGAAAACTTTGCAAAACTAGTGCTAATTCCATGCAAACTATATTTTTATAAAAACAAAACTTTTCCTAGCTTATGTTTAACTAATATTAGCTTCTCTAAGTTATCTAAACTAGCTTATAGATTATTATAAGGTATTATAGCATATAATTAGGGTTTAGTGCATAATTAGGGTTTTAAAAAGAAAACTAGCATGTTATAGTGATCAAGGCTTAGGCAAGGGTTCCTATGTGATCTAAGGCATCCTATAACTATCCTAGAACTGAAATTAAGCTAATAGAGCAAGTAAAGAAAGCTTACGAGACCAGAAATAGGGGAACGAGGGTAACTAGGGTTTTCTAGGGCAAAATAGAACTCGACAAGGTCTTAGGACTATAATACTCAACTTCTAAGTTTCCTAGGACACTTGTACTACTACCAAGACCAGAAGATTGAAGGTAAAGAGAAGTAAAGGTGTGAGTTTGAAAGGAGGGAGTAGCGAGGGTATTTATAGGGTCGTTTGGCCTTGGTGAGCAAGTAACGAGAGTAGGAGGTGTCAAGGGGGGGGGAGGTGAGTAAGATAAGCTAGAGGAATTCTTGGAGAGTCTAAAGGGTGATTAGGAGGAGCTATAGAGGTCTAGGAGGCGGTTTAATTGGTTTTTTGGTGGAAATGAAGCCGCGGCAAGAAGGAGGTAACAAGGAGGTGATCCACCTCCTTGCTTGCAAGCTTATAGGTGCTATGGTTTGTGCTTAGGGTGCCCAAGGTGCTAGGGGTGCTAGGTTGAGGTGATTGAGGTGCTTATGTTTAGGTTTTAACTAGTTTAGGTTTAGTTTAGACCTGGTTTTACTTAGTGAGAGATTAGGGTTTCTCCCAAGGTTTAGGCCTAGGTTAGGGTCCTATGAGTGCCTAATGACTAATCCTAATTCCTAAGAGGCTTATACTAAGTGGTGGTAGCTTATGGTGAAGTTTTGGGATAGTTTAGACCTAATTCCGGGAAGTTATGACCTTTATGGTTTTGTGCTTTAGAGACTTGTACCTAAGCTCTAAGGGGTTTTACTAAGGTCTAAGGGTGCTGAGATATCCTATTGTTCCTAAGGTAACTCATACATAAGTCTTGAACACTTTCAAATTGGTTTAGATGAGCAATTAGGGTTTTGTAAACACATAGGCCTGATTAGGGCTTAATTAGGTTAGATTAGGTTTTTGTGATGAGTTTAGATTGTTAGGTTGGCAGATTACTTATTGTGGTATTGTTGTGATGTTATGCTTGACATACTAAAGGTTTATAGGGTGTGTGGGTAGAGATATTTGGCTTGTGTGGACACGTGAGCAAGTCTAGAGAGTCATAAACGCAATGAATGCACATAAAAAGCAAAAATTTACCTGTGAAATACCTGACATAGGTATTTGCAGTGGGAATGATAGTGATGAGATTTTGTGGGTTGTTATATGAAGTTTCACATCTTCCTCATTTCTTCTCATTTTCACACCATCCTTGCCAAACTTTGGCTCAAAACATCCTCTCTTTACTTTGGTTTATCTTTTCTCACTTCTCCACTTTAGAGAGTCATATTCATTCTCATCTAGGAGCATATCATCCTCACCCTATAACACTTAGACACTAGACGCTTATCTTGGAAGAAGTTAGAGAATGATGTGTTAATCAACTATTATATGTGTTTAGATTCAATCCCTCTCATGCCATGCTTTAGAATAATCATATTTGAGTCATGCATGTATATATAATCAAGGTCTGAAGTACCTGCAGATTTGTTAGCTTTGAACCTATTGTAACCTAAGTGATCAGTCAAATAATCAAGGTCTAAGTACCATTCATGACCTGCTCCCTAAACATTAGGTTTATCTTTAAGAAATCTTAGATTCAGTGTTTCCTTTATCCTTTTGGCAGATAAGTTATACACCCTGTAAGCTTTACTATGAGCAGAATAACCAACAATGTACCTCTCATCAGCTTTTCCTTCAAACTTCCCCGAATGATCACTGGTATTTAGAATTGTCACATGACATCCAAAAGGTTTAAAGTAAGTAATGGTTGGAACTTTCCCAGTCAAAAGTTCATAAGGTGTTTTGTTGTGAGGTCTAGTAATCAGTACCCTATTCAAAACATAGCAAGCAGTGCCAACTGCCTTAGTCCAAAATATAGTGGGTAACTTAGAGTCAGCAAGCATAGATCTTGCAGCCTCTATAAGGGTTCTATTATTTCTTTCTGCAACCCCATTTTGTTGTGGAGTCCTTGGATTGCTATAGTCCCTTTTTATTCCTTTGGACCCACAGAGTTCAATCAACTTAGTATTTTTGAACTTTGTGCCATTGTCACACCTTATAGCTTTAACCTTCTTGTTCAGCTGGTTCTCAATAAGGGCAATAAAATCTTTGAGAGTCATAAAGGTTTCATCCTTAGTCCCCAAAAAGAATACCCAACAAAACCTGCTAAAATCATCAGTGACCACCAGGCAATAGTATTTATGATTAATACTTCTGATAGAAGTAGGACCAAAAAGATCCATATGAAGTAGTTGAAGAGGTTCTGTGATTGTGCTGACAGCAGTAATGGTCTTGTAAGAAGCTTTATGTTGTTTCCCTTTGTTACAGGCAACACAATTGTGCTCATTAGTAAAGACTTTGGTAGGAAGCCCTTGAACCAATCCATGTTTAGCCAGCTTGTTGATGGTTTTAAAGTTCACATGTGCCATCCTTCTGTGCCATTTGGTAGACTCATCCAAGGATGCTTTTGCCACCAAACAAGCTAGATTTCCTTCATGCTAGACATCATTCAGGTTGAATGTGTATAGATTGTGACTTCTTGGAACTTTAAGCAAAACCTGAGTATCATCAGGTAACTTGAAGTCTTTTGACAACACAAGACAATCCTTTTCAGTGAATAGAACATTGTTCTTCTTGTTACATATTTGTGATACAGAGAACAAATTGAAGTTCAGAAGCTCTTTCACATAGTAGACATCTTCAAAATCTAGCTTAGGAGTTCTGATGGTTCCTTTCCCTGTTATCATGCCATCTCCAAAGGTCAAAGTGCCACCTCTAATTGGCACACAATCATCTAATCTTTCTCTGTTTCCTAACATACTCCTTGAACAGCCACTGTCAACAATACCTACATCTTTATTCTTAAGAGGATGATCCTACAGTAACAAAAATATACAACAACATTAGTATCTATGGGAGACCCAAGTCATGACTAACTTGGGCCTGCCTTGTGGATCAATGTGAGTTAAACCAGGTAGATTGATGAGATCCACCATTGCTCTTGGACCCCTTGCTAAATGAAGGTCTAGAATGTCTCCAAGAACAACCTGCTGAGGACTTAACAACAGAATCCCATCTTCCCCTTCCCATGTAAATTGGGTCATAATGAAGAGGCCAAAAAGTATTTTGTAAGTAAGGACTAGTAGGTCTATAATATGGCCTAGCAACTTTTCTCTTCCAACCAGCCGAAAAAGGTCTACCAGCAGAATCCGGCTTATCAACAGGAACTGGCTTACCAGCAGAAACTGGCTTGCCAGGAGGTTTACTTCTGCTAGTTGTCACATGTGGAACAAAAGGTGGAATGTCATTGACATTATTCCACACAGATCTAGGTCTCTGTTGGTTAGTACACCCACCCATCCTTCTCTCATGGAAATCACAATCCTTGATTAAATGATAAGCACTACCACAAACAAAACATGTTTTCTTCTTAAAAGATTTATTCAAACCAGACGAATTCTTATTACAAGTAAACTTATCATAAGCAAAATTAGAAACAGAATTGTTTTTAACATGAGAATTGTCTTTTACTGAATGAAAAGATAAATCAACAAAAGAAGCTATCTTTGAATTTGACTCAACAGCAGCAACTCTTGGGTAGAAATCAGCAGACTTGTGTGTGGACTTGGGTGTGGTATTTGGTGAGGTCTTGGTGTATCAGACTTGTCACTTGAATCACAACTGGCAAAGTCATTAGTATCTGAGGTCTTGTCACTGGAAGAACAAGAGACAAAGTCATTAGTGTCACTATCAGAGACAGGCAAGTCATTAGACTTTTTGCCATATGTCATGTTGGATTCATCAAAGTCTGTAAAGGGGGAGGGAGGCTTAAATGTTCCTGTTATGGGTGGAGAAACAGCATTCATTCCTCCTTCTTTAGTAAACTTGACAGGAATTTGATAATTTTCCTCAGGAGTAGGGTCATAAATGCTTTGTTGATTAGGTTCATAAACTTCATTTGGCCCTATAAAATATCCATACCCCAACCCTCTCCTAGACTTAACAGACTGACATCTATCAACCAATCTATCTAAATGCTTAGTTGCTTTTTGCCATTCCATATGCCTAGCCACTTCATTATCTAACCTAGTTTTCAAATCTTGTTTTTCTAGGTTAACTTTATCGTTTTCCTTTTCAGAAAACCTTAACAGATTAGTGGTGTTTTCTAAATCTCTCTCTAAGACCCTAATCTTCTCCTCACAGGCTAATTGATTCTGTTAAAACCAAACCTTTTGTTGTTCTAAAGTTTTAATTAGCACCTTTATAAGCTTGAACTTGAATATAAGAATCTTTAAATTGAGTCTCTAATTCATCAAATTCTTTCTTAAGGTCAGCATACTTATTATCACAACCAAATATACATTGTTGTACCTGATTAGAGATGCCCATTAGAGCAAATTCTTCACTCTCATCAACTGACTCACAGCTAGCAAGCATGCTATAGAGCTTAGCAGCACCTCCTTCCACATCTTCAGTCCCATGCTCAGTCCAATCAATCATAGAGTCCATAGATACCATTGCCTTTGATTGTCCAGCTTCAAGCTCCTTTATCTTGAATGCAGAGTACCTAGTCTTGTCATTAGCTTTCTTCTCAGTGCATTCCCTTGAGAAGTGACCCATTTGACCACATGAGTAGCACTTAACCTTTCTCTTATAAAATCTAGTTGGATCCCTTCCCTTGAACTAGAGCTTTTTACTAGCCTTCCTTTCAAATCTTTTAATTTTAACAGAAAGCATTGCCATTTGCCACTTGAGATCCATCTCTTCCAACTCAAGCTTATCAATCTGTTCTAGATCTTTAAAAGCTAACTGTTGTTGGGGCTCATAGTCAGCAAAAAAGGAATGGATCACATCTTCCAACACATTACTAGAGGTAGAGAGTGTCTTTGTTCCAGTGTGGGTGTAGGAAGATGATGCTGATGAAAAGGTTGGACTATCAACATATGAGATCCTGTTATTACCAGTGGTGGTACTAACAAATGCTGAATGTGGTGATGCTACTGATGAAGGAGTGTATGTCGAATGACCCTTGATGTCTATCTCTAGAGTTCTAAGCTTGTTGTAGAGATTATCAAAGGTTAAGTACTCAAGACCACCTCTGATCTTCAAAGTAATACAGACCTGTGACCAAGAGTGGGGCAAAGCTCTCAAGAACTTGATATTGCAATTGTAACTGGTTCAACTGACTAAAGATCTTTTGAAACCTGTCACAGCCCTTGTGTATGCCTTCTTCCTCTGAAATCTTGAATTTTTGGAACTCTTGTTTGAGCATTGACTTCCTCATCTTTCTAGATTCATCATTCCCTCCGAATCTAGTCTTGATAGACCTCCAGATTTCCTTAGCATCATCCAGATGGTGAAAGTCTCCCATGTAATCATCTGGGAGAGCCTGAAGCAAGATAGTTCTTGCCTTGGTCTCTCTCTAGACTGCTATTTGTTCATCAGCAGTAGTAGGAGGAAGTATGATGATATTCCCTTGATTGTCTCTTCCCAAACTCTTCTTGCTGTTTCCATTCTTTATTACATTCCAGAGATTGAAATCATTATTAATGATCCAATTCTCCATCTTCATGGCCCAGATGTCGTACTCATCTTTCTTAAGATAAAGGAACTTGCCATTACCAGCAGATACAGTTGTTGAGATTACTTGTTGTATTGGTTGTGTTTTTGTTGCTGTTGAAGTTTCTGGTTGAGTGACATCAGAATCGTCTTCTGTAGACATGATTGAGGAGTTTGAGGGTTTTAAAAAGATGTAAGTGAAACTTCTTTATCAGAGATTCTCTCGAGGCTCTGATACCACTTGTTGGATCAGTTCCTTGATAGATCTTTGAGCCTTATGGATCGATAGTATGCCAATGTAATAAAAAACAAACTATATAGAGAATCTCTTGTAAACTTGTATTTACATGGAATATAAACACAATAATGAAGAACACAGTTAACTAAAACACTTTGATCCTCTATGGATCTTTTTTATTAATCACTATTGATTAAATCTAAGTCGTCTCTCTAATGCATGACAATGAGTTTCTTTTATACTACAAGAAACCCTAACCTCTCTTACAAGAAAGCGTGTAAACCAAAACTATAAAAGATATTACACATCTTGTCCTAAAATAAACTAAATATAATCTTCTAAGAACTTCTAATGCCACGGATTAACTATATCCGCAGAACTTCTATCGTTAGCAGGAATCAGCCATCAGCAGGAACCGCTATAGGTACCAGCAGAAACCTGTTAGCAGGAAGTCATCAGCATAAACTATCTTCTGTCTTCAATAATTCCTAACAGAGTTCATAGGTTTAAAAGCAGTAAAGTTGGACCATAAGCATAGTAGATGAATATAATGTTACTCAAAAGTGAAGTCTATTACGTCAGCACTAAGTTCATGCAACCGAAGCTTGACAATGTGCATGATCTAGAAGCACGTTAAATAAAGGCCCTTGTAAGTGTCTTTCCTATGACACTCGTATTTCGACATGTTATACGCTCGCATTTGGTCAACCTGGCCAAATCGAACGGGGGTGTCATCCCTAATAGATCTATTTATTGCATTCGTGTTTCCCTGCAGGAATTGATGGTTCATGAGTTTGGGCATGTGGGATTGTGTCTTAGGCTAATTTTATGTAATAGTTTGATAAAAACATGAGTTCAGTTCAGGTCCAAATAAAATTTTTGCATATTTCTCACCCTAAGGTTTAATAAACAAGTAATGAGAGTAAAAGTAGGGCTATAAACTCACCTTAGTCAATAGCAGTCTAATAGTGAAAGTCAAATAATGATAGTGAACGGCACTGACACGCGACCTAGATTAGTACGGCAAGTTTAGTTCACAATTTCAATTTAAGACTCAACGAGGTTTATGTGAGTTTAAAAAAAATGTTTGCGTCGTTATTGCTTGTGTGGCAGCGTTTCTGTTTAAAAATACTTTCCTTTGTTCGTATACTTATTAGCTCATGGGAGTATATACGTGTATAAATAGATAATGATCAAACATCAAAGATGAATTTATAATTCTTGGTTCGACACTAGCCGAAGACGAGATACGAGAAGTAACTTCAATAAATGTTTAAGTGTTGACGGATTAAGTAACATTATTGTTAAAGAAATTATTAAGTATATATAAATAAATAACAACTTGATGGATTTCATTTTTAATGTGTTAGCTATATATAAAATTCCTGATAGAAGACTATTATATAAAACGATAACTATTTATATATTTTGACAAATATTAATTCATATATATGTTTATCGTACGTGTTGTGTCGAGTTAACTAGTCTTTTACATGTTTAGATATAGATGTGTTGTGTCACATTGTTTTATATATGTCGGAAAGTGTGTTTATACTCGTGGTCGAGTAAATGAAAAATTGGTAGTGAGTCGAGAATTTATAAGTCGAGATATCGATTGTCGGATTTGTCTTGTACCGTACGCATGTTTGGCTAAGCGAGATTAGTGTGGACTTTGGCCCAACAGTTTTGGGTCCAAAAATGTATTTACAGTTTTTACTCTAATCTATCCAAAAATTACACTTTTTACCCAAGTTTTGTAAATTTTGCATTTTTAGTCCAAAATACTAATATTGCAACTTTTTACTTTTCTACAAAATTTAATAAACTTTAACTGATTAGATGTGGGCTTTTAAAACTGTTATACGATTTGGAGTTTTAGAAAGATCATTGGGCCTTGCGGCCCAGTAAGGGTTTGATGTGTTTTAGGTCGTGTGGTCTGTTTTGGGTTTGGGTCGACTGTCACTTCGACACATCCCAAACAACACCACAGTATAACAATTTCTTTTAGCAACAAAAGTTATACCAACTCGGATATATGTTTTCTAGGCGTTTCATATGTTGAGACGGGGAAGAATTTTGTATCCAAAACCAGACATATCCAAGACTATGTCGAGTCTGACATTTTGATGCTTTGACTAATACCATACGCGAACCAATAAGGAGGAAATTACACAAGCCAAAATTATTCCTCTTGAATCTTAGTTTTCGGTTAACATAATCATTGCCACACAAAAGATCAACAACAACAACAACAAATGTAACTTATGTTTACATATTCATGGATTAAACCTAATGTTGATCCTTATTGAGCAAATCGATCTTATACAAGCTGACTTATAATAACAATGATTTAAACAAGATGTAGAAAATAATGTTTAACTTAAGAAGAACAGTAAACAATGTTTCACACTCAACACTTCAATATATATTAATATACGAGCACTCAACAATGCTAGGGTTTACAACCTTGAAGTGAATTCGACTCTAACTTTGATACGTATCTAACTCTAACCCGATGAACCTCCTTTTATAGACTAAGGAGTCCTAGTCGGTTTACAATGACTTTCTACACAAGCAATATCTTTTAGAATCTTTTCTAAACATATCTAACCGACTATACAATACATATCACATAAGCAGTAGAATAAAATACACTAGTAGCAGAATGTTCTCACTTAGCAGCAGAATCCGTCTAGCAGTAGAATGATAGCACTAGCAGTAGTATTATCTAGCCTAGCAGCAGACTAACACTTAGACGAATTTCTTAACATCAGAATCTCCAAACCCAACACCTAATCGACACCGAAAGTTAGCTACATCAATAATTTTAGACAAAAATCATGTTGAATGTGTATTAAAAGTAACAGTTTCATAGTAAAAAAAATAGAGAGAAAAATCAAGAATCCAACTTTTAGAATATCAAACACGACTAAAATTCTCTCCCCTAAAGGGCGATTTCCGGCCAACCTCTCCCCCTTTTTTCTGATCAGATTTAAACATTCCGTTCAAACCGCCTCTCTATTATTTTTTATAATATGCAATCGGTTTGATGGGTGTGATTATAGGGGAGGGGTTGTGTCTTGTTTATTATCCAAATCTTGTGAGATCGCTGCTTTTTACTCTAAACCCTAATCGCTTTTTTTGTTAGTCGGTTGTATAATCGATTTATTATCTAGGGTTTAGTTGTTATTGATTCGTTCTTATCCCTATACGATTCCTACTCATATATCTGGTTGATCGTTTAGGGATTATCCCTAACGATTAGTTATTCATAAAATCGGTTTTAGGGTTTTCTTTGTTTGGCAGATCGTCTACTGCTCATGATTATTATTATACGATCTTGCATTGGGTGTTTTGTGCGATCACAACCTTCCTTTATCAGCCTTCTATCTTTTTGGATCGATTGGTTTATTAGGGTGCATGCATGAACGTAAACCCTATTTAGGGTTTCGTTTTTTTAAAGGTTTTGATCTGCTTGGTGGTTGTTGCTGCTGCGCTTTAACGTTTACATCTTGGGTTGATAGTTGGATTTTTGTCCATTCATGACATGTAAGTCGATCCATTGATCGTGGTTAGCGTATGGTTTGTGACGTTTATTATTGGATATGGGTTGGGAGAGGGAAGGTGATTCTATTCGCTGAGTTATGTGATCTGCTTGTGTTGGTTGGATGCTGATCATGTTTGGAAGTTAAGTTATGTAGGGTTCTTATTCAAAAACTCTATTGATCGATTAGATGTGCTTTGATTCTATACGCGTTCCTGTTTTCATATTATTTGGATCAGATTTTGTGTCTTGCACATTCGATATGCTGGTTAGGGTTTTATCACCCTAGGTTCGTTGCATGGTGCCTTTTTCATGATTGGTATTGATTACATGGCTGTATTGAATGGGTGATCATGGCTTGGACGTTGCAGGTTCGCTGCATGATTGTTAGGGTTATCTACAAATTTATTTGTACGTTACACCTTATTAGATGTTCTCTGTTCGTATTTCAATCCCAAACTGGTATATGCATTGATGCTGCTGTTTGGAGTATGGTTTGGGTTGATATATGTCAAGGTTGAAGTCTATTGGTAGATTAGATTACTATTGGTTAGCATTCTGATTTTGGTTGCATTTGGCAGCTTATTGGTACTCTAATCCATGCCATAGTATTTGCTGTGCTGGTGGCACATGGAAGTTAGGGTTCGTCACCCTAGATTAGTTGTATGGTGACCTCACTTATGGAGTTATTTGTTTCACTTGGCTGTTTTGAAGGAGGTGATCATGACATATTCTTTGTAGATTTGTTGCATGGTTTTAAGGGCTTGTTCATTTTAATACTAATTGATGTAGCAAATGATTTTGTTTTGGCAAGTTGGAGAATTCTCCATGGAAGTAGATGGTCTGCTATAGTGACTAGAAGGCTCAAGTACGTCCTTGAGTAGTATTGTAATTTTTATTTAATTTGTCATTATAGGTAGGTTCATCTTGTAAGTTATAAGAATGGCATGTCATTCTTATATAGTTGGTTTTTTGTTCTTTTGTTAGTTGCTTGGCATGTAAGTGTCCTACGGGACTGAGATGAGGGATACACCCTCATCCTTTGTACTTCAATGTTTTTTGGTGTAATGAATTTTGCCGGAGTGAATTAACCCTTTTACCCAAAAAAAAAATATCAAACACGACTTATAACATAATTTCTAACATCAAAAATGAATTGTAACGAATTAATTAAACTAACGAACCACATAAAAACTAACATATACGAATCAAAAATATTAAAATAGAACAAGAGAGTTTTAGTTTCTTACAACACTTAAAGATAATCGAAAACAAGAGTCCAATCCGAATCCAAGCAGCAACCACGCCAATGGAAGAGATATGGTGCTCTATGGTTCGATTGGGAATAAAAAGAAAGGAAAAAACTTGATGTGCGGGATTGCGCCCTCACAAAAGGTTTTACCTCTCAAGGGATCTCGAGAAGCTTGCAATCTCCGCCATGTAGTGTACGGTGTACCTGATCGATGTAGTATAGTATAGTGACAAGTACCGGGGGATTGATCGTTCAACTCAGAAATAGTGTTCGCTAGGATTAAAAAGTCTACTAAACTAGGTCTAAAGGTGAGGGATGATTCTTTTTGTATTTTTATATTTTTTAGAAAGCAAGTAAAAATCTCGGTTTTGAGGGAGTGGGCGGAATTAGTTGCTATTCAACTAACCCATTTAACTAAATATGCAATCAAAAAAAAAAAAAAAAAAAAACCTTAAACTAATTTGTGGTGGAAACAATAATAAGAGAAAATGTGTTTACTTAGATTTCACTACTCCCTAGATATCTCTTACCGGTTGATTAGCTTGTTACAATTGCATGGATGACGGGTTATATTCCTTAATACTAGTCGTAGGGCCGTGTACGATATTCCCTAACTCTATAGGCTTCTACTTCATTCTAGGTCGAGCCGACTACTAGCTCCTAACGTAGTATCACTAGCAGTTGCCTACGCATTAAATACAACTAATAAATCGTAGTACACCTCCGATCATGTTTCTTAAGACGTTCAAGCAAGTTAACAAATGGAAGTCTGCCAGTTTTCTTAAGCCTAACATCGAATTCAATCATCAACAACAATTATAAACAAACCATCAACCAATAATCAATATCCAGGTTTCATTACATCTAAGCAAACACGACAAAAACCTAGCCTAGCATGTTAAAAAGAAGACAAACATAAGATAGAATCAAACAACACATAGACATATTGAATGATTATTGGAAAACTTATCTTCAATTGAACATGGATGGAACAAGAGTTGAAACCCTTGTTTTTACAGAAAATTTGTCTAGGGTTTGCACACAAAAGTTCTCCAAAAGTTCCACACTTAATGAATGAAAATTAGAAAACTATATATAGATTTTACACCTTGACAGCGTCACGTTGTAGCTTGTGACGCCGTCAACTCGCTGCCAAATTAAAGGACGTATTGCCTAGATCCAATCTTGACTCCGTCATGTTGAGAATGAGCTCTGGGCAGTCACATATAAATTGATCCTGACAGCCTTGGTGACGCCGTCAGGCATTTTTGCCTTGAAATTGTTCTGGGCCGTCATGTGTATTTTTCATATCCACCTCTTTTGCCAAGCTTGACGCCGTCACTTGTATGGCCTTGACGCCGTCAGGTACTGTTCCCAGCAAGGATTTTGAGACTTTGTCGTTTTCTTCACTTAATCGCTCCAAAAACATCCAAAATGCTTCCTTTTCCAGATTTCTTCTCAAAAGTACCTAAAATGATAAAAGGAACGATTTAGGGCAATAATTGATCAAATAATCTCGAATTCAGGCTTAAATGACCCCCTAAAAGCGGTACACTTTTTGCCTTATCAAATACCCTTACACTTGAGATTGGCTTATCCTCAAGCAAATGCGTTTTTATTCTAATCAAAATACAAGCTAGGGGTCATTTAACACTAATATAAAAGTAATTACAACAAATAATCGTTCCACTTAAAACCAAAAACAAGCACGGAGGTTATACACTAGCACCTCACAAATAGTGTTTAGATACTCACATCTCTCGGGTGTAATAAAGTATATATCACAATATGGAAATGGAAAACATCTCTCACTACCTGTTATAGCAAATAGATTACCATAGGCTTGGGAAAGGATCAAACCTCCACCACTTGGCGTAAGCACCTACGATAAACTATCAAAGAGGTCTTTTAAAGGGATATAACGTGAGGTGTAGGGATATGATAAACACGGTTTTGTTGGATAAAGGCAATATTTACTGGTGGCGAGTTAATCATCTTAGTTAATTACATGTACAATGTGGCGTTGCTAAGCCAAGACTCGACTTGACTTAAGCTAATCAAAACTAACAGAAACACAAAACAAACATAAAAGGAAACGGGATGGTAGTCCGTATGTTTTTTTTTTTCTTTTTTTTATATTTTTTCTATTTTTTTTTCTTGATTTTTCGATTACACTTAGCTTTTGCAAAATAAATTTGGGTCTCCCTTACACTTAGCTTTTGCAAAATACCTTTATATGTAATTAAGACGGAGTTAAAAACAAAATAAAGCATTTTCACAATTTACTTTGAACCATGAGCTACAAATAATAAAAATAAAACACGCATACGGAAACAAATGAAATCAAACAAACAAAACAAATAAAACTTGGGTTGCCTCCCAAGAAGCGCTTTTCTTTATTTACGAGTCTTGTAGCTAGACTCAAGGTCACTGGCTATCACGTGACTTCGTCGTTGGTCACGGTCTCTAGGTCATCCTCAATCTTAGTTTTGTATTCCGGACCTAATTGCAAGCATTCCTTATAGAAACCAAATATTCTACTCATAACATAGTCTACTCCTCTACGTCTATCCTCGTCATTCCTATAGTAGACCACTTGCTTGTGTTCCTTTTCAATGTTTGACAAGAGCCAGAATTGTTCAGTCTTATATGGCATTTGGTAAGCTATCTCATCGTTCTCATCTTTGAACCTAACTATCCCTAGAGACGGGTCATAATTCATCTTAGAGGCCTCAACAAATGGCTTTCCGAACACAACTTGACTTAGGCAACCATTTATTACCGGACGAATATCCTCTACAATCACAAAATCGGTAACATAAGTGAAATTTCCTACAAAGACGTGCAATCATTTCACTCTTCCCACAAAGTTACTCATCCAACTCGTGTTGGGCATCATTCTATATCCAAGTTGCTTCTTCATTACCCAATTATAATAGGTCCTAGTCATAATGTTTATGGGAGATCTAAGATCGATGTAGGCTTTCCACACATGCATATGCCCAATGTTGCATGGTATGTTGATGTTAGAGGGGTCACCCGCTTTGATGATTGGTGAACCAAGGACGTATGGTGTCTCGGGGTCATCGAATAGATTCTTGTGATATTCCCGTTCTTCCTTGGTGGGTAACCTATTGAAATAATCCCCTACATCTTCTAACTTCTCTTCCTTTTTATCCTCAACTTCCTTAATCTCATCCTTAGGTTCGATTTCTATCCTAACTTCATCGCTATCACTTCCTTCGATATTTTTATCAATTGGCTTAATAGTGACAACATTGACAAAGTGGACATGTTTGGATGATGAGGGGTTCTTAGTTTGGGTCCCGTTACTAGAGTCCCTAGTGTCCTTCCTAGGTGTAGTTAGCACTTGGTTGTTAAGGGCTTTCAACAAATTGTCAATTTTATTGGTCATCTCCATTTGTTGTTGATTGAATTCGGATTCAAACTTAGCTATGCGAGCTTCTTGAGATGCCATAAACTTGGACATCAATCCTTCAAGATTATTGGTACTACCATAGTTATTGGAAGGATTGTTGTTAAAAGTACGGTTAGAGGTTGGACCGTTTGGTTGGTAAGATTAGGTGGATTGGAAGAATTGTTTTGGGGCATGTTTTGGTTTTGCTTCCACCTAAGGTTCGGGTGATTTTTCCAAGAGGGATTGTATGAATCACCGTAAGGGTTTGGCTCAGGTTTGAAAGTGTACCACTTATCTCCCGCTCCGTCGGTACACGAGGATGCGTAATCCGCAAAAGCTTGTTCGGGGAGTTCCATGCAATCACGAGTTTCGTGGGGACCACTACATAATTCGCATGAATAAGTGATTTTGTTCACTTGGCTTGAAGGCTTAGGAGCTTCGAAGGATTTCATGAGAAACTTGAATTGGTCTTCAAGTTCCATGATCCTACGGTCGGAAGTGCTTGAATTGTTCGAAGGCAAAGATATTGCCTTGACCGTTTTGTTCAAATCACGGGGATCATTCCAACTTTCGTTGTCATAGAGAGCAAGATCTTCTATCAGTTCCCATGATTCTTCCGCACTAAAATCACGTAGCTTGCCACCGGTCGATTGGTCAATGGTTCGCCTTGTGGACAGATCGATATGGTCATAGAAAATTTGGACTTGGAGCCAAAGATATATGCCATGATGAGGGAATTTTTGGAGAAAGTCCTTGAAACGAGTCCATGCTTCATAAAGAGTTTCACCTTGACGTTGTTGGAACATCAAGATGTCATTTCTAAGCTTAGTAGTTCTCCCCGGTGGGAAAATTGAGCAAGGAAACGAGTGGTGAGATCATCCCAAGAGGTGATGGATCCCGCGGGTAAACGCTCAAGCCATTGACTAGCTTGGTCACTTAGAGAGAATTGGAATAGACGCAATCGGGTCGTCTCTCTAGTTTCAACATCAAGGTCTATAGAATCTACGATTTTGAGGAAATCCTTGAGATGTTGATTAGGATCTTCGGAACGAAGTCCATGGAATGCACATCCGCTTTGCACCAACCGGATGGTGTCGGATCACAAGGGATACACATTGGCTCCTTGAGTGAGCTCAATGGTGTTCCGATAGCCTTGGTGGCTAGGACGGGAATACTTTCCTAAAGTTCGGGGTCTAGGAGGTTGGTTTTGTTGTGGTGGGTTTTGTGGATGGTTTTGTTGTGGTGGGTTGATAGGGTCAAAGGGATTACCACCTTCCATGATGGCGGATGGTAAAGGTTATGAACAAAGGAACAAAGAAATGAGATAGACTAAAAAGAACCTAAAAATAAAAATAAAAATCTTACTAGAAAGGAATCTAGAAAGTAGACCTAATAAAAAGAAATTCTAACCTAGACAATAACTATTCCCCGGCAACGGCGCCAAAAACTTGATGCGCGGGATTGCGCCCTCACAAAAGGTTTTACCTCTCAAGGGATCTTGAGAAGCTTGTAATCCCCGCCAGGCAGTGTACCTGATCGATGTAGTATAGTATAGTGACAAGTACCGGGGGATTGATTGTTTAACTCAGGAATAGTGTTCGCTAGGATTAAAAAGTCTACTAAACTAGGTCTAAAGGTGAGGGATGATTCTTTTTGTATTTTTATATTTTTTAGAAAGTAAGAAAAAATCTCGGTTTTGAATGAGTGGGCGGAATTAGTTGTTATTCAACTAACCCAATTAACTAAATATGCAATCAAAATAAAAAATAAATAAATAAATAAATAAAAACTTAAACTAATTTGTGGTGGAAACAATAATAAGAGAAAATGTGTTTACTTAGATTTCACTACTCCCTAGATATCTCTTACCGGTTGATTAGCTTGTTACAATTGCATGGATGACGGTTATATTCCTTAATACTAGTCGTAGGGCCGTGTACGATATTCCCTAACTCTATAGGCTTCTACTTCATTCTAGGTCGAGCCGACTACTAGCTCCTAACGTAGTATCACTAACAGTTGCCTACGCATTAAATACAACTAATAAATCGTAGTACACCTCCGATCATGTTTCTTAAGACGTTCAAGCAAGTTACCAAATAGAAGTCTGCTAGTTTTCTTAAGCCTAACATCGAATTCAATCATCCACAACAATTATAAACAAACCATCAACCAATAATCAACATCTAGGTTTTATTACATCTAAGCAAACACGACAAAAACCTAGCCTAGCATGTTAAAAAGAAGACAAGCATAAGTAAAATCAAACAACACATAGACATATTGAATGATTATTAGAAAACTTATCTTCAATTGAACATGGATGGAACAAGGGTTGAAACCCTTGTTTTTACAGAAAATTCGTCTAGGGTTTGCACACAAAAGTTCTCCAAAAGTTCCACACTTAATGAATGAAAATTAGAAAACTATATATAGATTTTACACCTTGACGGCGTCACGTTGTAGCTTGTGACGCCGTCAACTCGCTGCCAAATTAAAGGTCGTATTGCCTAGATCCAATCTTGATGCCGTCATGTTGAGAATGAGCTGTGGGCCGTCACGTATAAATTGATCCTGACGGCCTTGGTGACGCCGTCAGGCATTTTTGCCTTGAAATTGTTCTGGGCCGTCATGTGTATTTTCCATATCCACCTCTTTTGCCAAGCTTGACGTCGTCACTTGTATGGCCTTGACGCCGTCAGGTACTGTTCCCAGCAAGAATTTTGAGACTTTGTCGTTTTCTTCACTTAATCGCTCCAAAAATGTCCAAAATGCTTCTTTTTCCAGATTTCTTCTCAAAAGTACCTAAAATGATAAAAGGAACGATTTAGGGCAATAATTGATCAAATAATCTCGAATTCGGGCTTAAATGACCCCCTCAAAGCGGTACACTTTTCGCCTTATCAAAAACAGAAACCCTAATCCTACCTTTTGAATATCAAAACTCGTTTATAACCAAAAAGAGATAAATCCAACCCTTTTGTTGCTTCATAAAAACTCTTGTGACTTTGACATGGGATGGAAAGAAAGGGAAACAGTAATTAGCTGCCCCTTGGCTATACCCTTTGCGTGAAGGGGTTTCTTTGGGACAATAATCGAGAGGGCAAGGATCGATTCCCTCTTCTCTTGTTGAGATTTTTGAGGTTTCATAGATTGTTGATCTGGTTGTAGATCTGGTAACAAAAAGGTTGTGTGATTTGTGTTTTCTCTTGGGACGTGTATATGTTTTGAGAAGTGGGAGTTTCATGAGGCGTGTGTTTTGTTAGAAGTTGTTAGAGGTGGCAAAACGAGCGGGCTAGGCGGGCACGGGCACGGGCTAGAATGGGCATGGGCTAGAATGGGCATGGGCTAAACGGGCACGGGCCAAACGGGCACATGTTATACAAATCGCTTTATAAAAGACCCAAAATGACAAAATAAATTCCTTAAACGTAATACCTATTTTATTTAAAAAAATTAAATATATTATATATAAGTTTTTCTTCAAAAACGATTATAATGTTCTTCAATTGAGAGAAAAATATGTGCCCGTTAGTGCCTATTTAACTTTTCAATGGGCTAAATATGCCCATTTCAAAAAAAGGATGGGGCTAAATGTGCCCAAATCTTTTACAAAATAGCCAAAATTAACTCATTTTTTCTCATTTGGGCACAAATTGCCACCTCTAGAAGTTGTATTTATTAACAAATAGAGTGTCTTGTGCACCCCGTGTCCCATTGAGCTTCGGTGTGAACGTGGTATTCAGGTATGGCGTGATCGTGGAAAAAATATAATTTTCTGAGGGCATTTTTATAAAAGTAATATGAAAACACCAATATTGACTCCAGATATAAATTATTAAGTTTATGCCGTTACTATGGTAGGTATTTCTCGGTTTAATACGCAGAGATCAGTAAATGTCAGGAAACGAAATTTTCACATTTTCTGATAAAATAAATAATGCAGTGAGTTACTGTAAGCTACAGTGTGCGGGTTTGCTTCCCGAAGTAGTTGTGTAAGCTCATGAATGCTTAATCAAATAGTTTGGTAATAATAAATTAACATTTATTATTAAAATATTAAGTAAAAATTGCCATTTGTCACACCATGTTAATCTAAAATCTCATCCTTAAACCATCTTGTAAAGTCATCACTTTAAGAAATTATAGTTGACCACTTAAGTGATAAAAACACATACTAATCATTCGTTGGACCCCTAGTTGTACCTACTTTCCCTGATCTTTTGTAAAACCTCCTATGATTTGCCAAAAGGGCTTTGTCTTGGAACTCAGCGTTTAAATTGGAGATAAATTCTTGGCTGCTCCTTGTATCTTCTTTTACATCAGAGTCACTATTAGGACTTGCACATTAGAGTTAGAAAACAAGTTGGTTGACATATAAATGACATATATATTCTCTTCTTATAATTGGGCTACCTACTTCACCATGGGCTACCTTGGTATTAGGCTACCCACTTCACCTTCTCCGGTCAACACCTCCGAACTTCAAACCCATAAACCGGCGACCCTTCCGATGACCACCACCATCAACCTCCGGCTACCACCACCACCACCACCACTCAACCTAAAACCCATATCTGTTATTAAAAAAAAATGCAGGTCCGGTCAACTCACTCACAAAACTCACAACTCAAAACAAATCTATATAAAAAAACAGATCTAAAAAAAATCTACCACTCAAAACAGATCCAGTCGATCTAAATCATCAAAACCCAGTTATGAAAAAAAAAAAAAAAAAAAAAAAAAAAACGATTGATCTACAATCAAAACCATCATAAACACCATCACCAATAACCTTAAATCTACTACGACTAAACCGACTCCCACATGTTTCAACTGGCGCTGATTCGACACGTTTCCAGTAAAACCCATCACCAGTTCCGGTCAAGAACCACTTTCCGGCGATGTTTCCGGTAAGGTAACCGTGTCTCTGACAAAACCCATCACCAGATCCAGCCAAGGAAGAAGGATGAGAAGAAGGAGGATGTGGTGGCGGTCAAGGCGTGGGAGAAGACACAGAGTGGTGGTGGTGGGTGATGTAAAGTGTTACTATCATCAACAGCAAGAACATGAAGATGTGTTTATACAATAATGGACCTATGTAGGGGCAGGGGAGGGTCCCGACCCTCCAAAATTTGCGGCACCTAGTGTAAATATGTTTTAAGGGTAATTTAGTTGAGGTTACAAACAAATCTCCGATTCGGCCTCCCAAAAATAAATTTGGCCCACCCAAAAAATTGTTCTAGTTCCGCCACTGTGTTTATAAATGGACGGACCCATTTAGGATGAAGCGCATTAGCATGTTGATTATAAATGAAATAAAATTTTCATTGATATGATTTTCTCTCTATTCAACTTTGTAACATGAAAGAAATGACATAAAATTTTGACAGTTTAGAGAAAGAAGATCCCACCAGATATGATTTTAATGGTAGTGATGGGTGGACTGGTATATATGTAATAACAAATGAATAAGAGGTTATATATATAATTTACATGAGTCACGTGTCATGATTTTAACTAAGTTGCTCAAACCCAAAGTAGCCAAAGTATAGTTAAATTAGAAAAAAAAAAATGTTTGTCTAAAAAAAAAGCACACTCTTGATAGCTTTGTCCATTTAGAGCATTGGCCCTAAAAGTAACAACATACTTGGCAGAAAATCATAAGCACATATCTTGTTTGTTAATAACATGTGTAAAAATGACTGAAAAAAAAAAAAAAAAAAAAAAAAAACTTTTGTCGCGGGTGAGAGGGGTAAAGGGTATACACAAGGTAAAAAGTTGGCGAGTTGCGATCCCCTAGAAAGGGGATCAAAATTAAAAAGGCTAAAAAGGATTCTAACCACTAAGCTAATGCCATGTGTCCCCACCCACCCACTCCCTCCCTTTTTTCTTTAATATTTTTAGTTAGAGGGTGTTTTGGTCATTTGACCTATTTTTTAAATTCCACCTTAAATTTCAAATGCAAATAACTTTCAAATGACAAACTTTTACAAAAACCGATTTCACCATATTTTTTAAAATTTAATCCTCTTTAATTTGGTATAATTTTTTTTTTAATTTTTTCGAAACTTTTTTTTTGACATATTGATTGGGTCATGATTTTCTTGAAAATTTTAGCATTTTCGGCTCTAATTTTGTCTAGTTTAAAGGCCGAATTTTGCAAAACTTAAAACACGAAAGTTGTAGCTTCTTGGCCATTCTTTACCCAGAAATTTGGATCACTCAAATCCAATATGATATGAGTGAGATATCGTATGTTAAAGATGACGTTTTATACATATTTGTTGCACACAACGTGTTTGATGAAATGTTTAGCTTAGATTTTTAGTCTTAAAATCGAGTTAAATGCACTAATTTTTGTACAACAATGCACCTTTAGTCATTTTATTAATGTAAGATTCAAAAAGTTTTTTTTTTTTTTTTTTTTTTTTTTTTTTTTTTTTTTTTTTTAACTGATGAACTATATTATTAACTGATGAACCTTATTAACTGATTTTTAAAAAAAGACATTTTGTTCATCAGTTACTTTGGTTGAACCATATTAACTGATGAACCTTATTAACTGATGAACCATATTAACTGATGAACCTTATTAACTGATGAACCTTATTAACCTTATTAACTGATGAACCTTATTAACTGATGAACCATATTAACTGATGAACCTTATTAACCTTATTAACTAACTGATGAACCTTATTAATCTTATTAACTGATGAACCTTATTAACCTTATTAACTGATGAACAAAATAATTGATAAACGTTATCAAAAATAACTGATGAACCTTATTAACTGATGAACCTTATTAACCTTATTAACCATATTAACTGATGAACCTTATTAACCTTATTAACTAACTGATGAACCTTATTAACCTTATTAACTGATGAACCTTATTAACTGATGAACCATATTAACTGATGAACCTTATTAACCTTATTAACTAACTGATGAACCTTATTAATCTTATTAACTGATAAACCTTATTAACCTTATTAACTAATGAACCTTATTAACTGATGAACAAAATAATTGATAAACGTTATAAAAAAAAAACGGATGAACAATATCAAAAATAACTGATGAACCATATAAAAAATAACAGATGAACCATATAAAAAATAACTGATGAATGTTATTTTTTTTCAAAAACTGCTGAACATTATAAAAAATAACTGATGAACCATGTCAAAACAATAACTGATGAACCAAATAAAAAATAACTGATGAACCATATAAAAACATAGTCTTGGTATGGTAGATGAGGACCTGCCTATGTCAGGTGTGACTCTCTAAACCAAAAATTGAAAGTCACCTTAAAAAAAAAAAAAAAAAAAAAAAAAAAAAAACTTGATTCTGATTTGTTATTTTTTTTTTTTCATTTTTCAATTGATCCCAAACCTCATGTTCCAATCTTGAGCTAATAAAAGTAAACACAAAACCAATAAATAAGTATATTAATATTCCCTATGCCGCCATGGCAACATCTGGCATAAAACCTCAATTCAACCTCCACTAAATTCAAACACGTAAATTCCTCGGGTAATTAATTCTCAATATTTAATACTTTATATATACATTTAATTTCCATTTATTATTTTTTTATGTGTTTTCATAGTTTTCAAAACAGTTTAAATTAGTTATAACTAATTTGTTTGACTTGTGATCGATTTGATAATTAAATCTCATGTTACCTGTTTTTGTTATTTTGATCTGCTAATTACGATCCATTATTTGCCACAGTACAACGAAATGATGGTGGTGGTGGTAGATTGATGTTTATGACAGATCCACTGGCGGTGATGATGGCGCGCTGACGATGTGGTATTGTGGTAGGAGATCTGGTGAGGGTGGTTGGTGTGTAACGACAGTTTCCGGCGAAGGTGGTGGCGTCGTTGATCGGTAGTGGTTGTAATGGTGGTGGCAGAAGTGGTGCGAGTGTGTGTGTTTTATGGTGTTTTGTGTTTTGGGGAAGGTTGAGTAGCACAGGAAATTAAATATTAAGTACGAAACTGCCCTTAATGAAAAAAAAAAAAAAGTAAGGAGACACGTGTCCTTATGTCATTACTTTTTACACTTTTTATTTTTTTTTACTTTTCAATTGATCCGGCTTCAAAAGTTGGCCGGTAACTAAAACCCATTGACCTACACAACCATCTAAAGCCATTGCTAGGGTTTATAATAACATACACACACACTTCCGAGTTCCGACAGACAGAGAGAGAGAAGATGATGAAATTAGGTTGTTTAACATCGAAAGAGGTTCTGCAAGAAAACAAAACAAGTGATACCAACGCCGTTACATCTCTCACCTTCACTCACAGAGCTCTATCTCATGTATTTTTTTAATTTCATTTTATTCATATCATTCTTTTCTTTTTCTTTTACAAAATAATTGCTTTTTGTTTTTCATTAGGTTTCTTGTTTGGCTGATTTCAAGAAGCTGGAAAAATTGGACCTCACTTTTAACAATTTATCATCTCTTGAGGTAATTTACATCTATACCCATTTCCTAGAATACTATGTTTTTTAGACCCATTTATCATCTCTTGAGGTAGTTATTGGAGAAGATAACCAAGGTTTTAAGGTAGATACAAGTGTAAATATGTAATTTTTCCAATAACTACTTTGTAATAAAGTAATTGTTGAACGTAAGCAAATTACCCGGAAAAGAAAAGCGTATCTAAGCACCCTCATCTTTTTAAGTTGTTACATTTTTTAAGGGTAAAACCTATAAGGATCCTAGGCCATAAAATAGCAACCAACTTTTTTCCAAAGTCCCGTGTTGGTACTTGAACTATATATTGTGTCACGTTAGATGTTAGAAACTTTCAAAAAATCTTTCAATATGCACATTTTGGTGAGTTGTCACGTAAGAAATGGTGACACGTGTCAGATTTTGTGTGGTATGACAAGTCAGCAAAATGTGCATATTGAAATACTTTTTTAAAGTTTCTAACATTTAATGGGTCATTTTGTAGTTAACATTACCGAAACAGTAAAAAGTTCGTTGTTATTTTATGGCCTAACCCAAATCTATAAATGAATTTTGGTGTTCTTTTATGAATTACTTACTTTCTTAAATACCAATATGTTTAACCTACTCAAATTTCGTCTCAATATAATTCATGTTGCTTACATGTCAGAGTTATTTTGGGTAATTTTTAAATGCTGACGTGTCACTGTCACGTCAGCAACGTTTTTCATATTGAAACGAAATTTGAAAATATGTTATTTATATTGGTATTCAAGATAAGAAAGTAAGTTACTCATAATACCTAAATTACCGTAATTTATTTGTTGACTTTATTCTTTAATGAGTACTACAAAGTTTCATATCAAGTTATGATGAGCACGGTACCGGTCCCGTACCGATCCCATACCGAATTAGTGGTACCGATTTTTCCCGAGCATAAATAGTGGTACCGGTACCGTACTGAACGGGATTCGGATACCGGTACCGGGAAATCGGGTTTGTCCCGTTTTTATTCGGGAATTTCCCGATTTGGTACCAATCCCGTACCGAATTAGTGGTCCCGATTTTTTTTCACCTTATTTCGTAGTCCCGGTACCGTACCGTATATCGGGAACGGTACCGTTTTGGTACGGTACCGGTTCCGGTTCGGTTCCGGGATTCGGGTCGAAATGCTCATTCCTAAGTTATTATTATAAAACAGTGAAGTTACTATTAACTACGAGTATGAAGTAGAAAGATACTGCATTTGATGTCACAATGAATAAATTGTTGTTTATATCTATTAATGTAAGTAATCTGTTTTAATTTTATTTTTAAATTTGATTCAATAAAATAGGGGCTAAAGGACTGTGTGAATTTGAAGTGGTTATCAGTGAAGCAGAACAAGCTTCGCACCTTAAAAGGGATTGAATCTTGTCTTTTTTTAACAGTGAGTTTACCATTTCTTTAAGTATTTTATGCCAATCAAGTTATGAAATTTCTATATCTAGTTGATTTCTTATAGCTCCCAGTTATGCACGTTTTTTTATAGGTTAAAGAACATGACTTTGATTGCATAAACATGTCTGCATTGACTTTGATTGCGTGAACTTCTTCATATTGCTCATAGTTTGTAATGTCAAAAGTAACATATATGTGAGACTATATAGACTTGGTGCTTTGATTCTAGTGAATTACATAACTGCTTTCGTTTTGAGTTCCATGTCCTCAACTAAGGCACTAACTTGATATTTGGTTGTCCTATTAGTGCACTATGATTTGATTACCCATTTTTTGTGTTTTGTATCAGCCGTGTTATTCTATTTCGTCTATCTAGTAATATTGTATATTTGTATTATTCTTGAGCCTGTACTAGAAGTCTAGAACAAAGCTCTTCAGTGTAACTGCAATTACTTTTTAATAGTGGGATTATGACCATATGATGCAAAACCTTTCCAAAAAAATAAGCCTTACACGACTTAATACTCTGATACCATGAACTACATAGTTCTGATAAGCTATGTATATATTTACGAACCATGAACAGTTTGCAGCTGATACTGTGTATTCATAGATGATTAGGACGAAAACATATCTTCACTTAGGATGTTTTGGATTTTCTAAATATTGTTAACCAGGTACTTAATGCTGGCAACAACATGCTCCAATCGATGGAGGAGGTCAGCAGTCTCGTGAGGTTACGTGCACTAATTTTAAACGGTATAACTTTTATTTTTTTAATTACGCTTTGATATGCTGTTTGGTATCACTGCATCTATAGATGATTTATGCAGTACTCTCATTTTGGCAGACAATGAGATTGTTTCAATTTGCAAGCTTGATCAGATGAAAGAATTAAATACCCTAGGTATGAGTTATAAGTATTCAAAACTCTAATAAGTCAACGTTTGTAACCTTATTTTTCCTTTGAAATATGGTGCATATGGTGTCAAACCATATCCCATGGTTCATCTTTGACATTAGTGATATGCCTGTGCCATATGCCTTGATTTCTCTTAGATTCATGATTGCTGCTTGTGTCCCTGCAGTCCTTTCAAAGAATCCAATTCAAAAAATTGGTGAAAGTCTGGTCAAGGTTAATTCAATCACAAAAGTAAGAATTCATAAGACAGAACTTCAGTTTGAATGTTGTGGGTCCCTATTAGGGCCTCTTCTTCATAGTTTGTTAGTGTTTATTTCTTTTTTCAGTATCATTAACGTATGCTTTGACTATAGCTGTCTCTTTCGAACTGCAAAATCCAAGCCATTGATTCTTCAATCAAATCCTGTACAGAGTTAAGAGAGCTTAGGCTTGCTCACAATGAGATCAGGGTATGCTATGATTCAGCTGTAGTTATGCATTTTAGACAATTTTGCACATTGGCAATCACTGTTTCAGTTCTTATGTTGGTGGAATGATGGGCAGGTCACCTTTTTGGCGAGTGAAAAACGTCTGGGTCGGGTTGAGACCTGCCTACATTTTTTTGTCCATATTTTTGGAAACAATTAAGAGGTTAATTATGACTACGAATATAAACTTTAATATAATAATAACTTAGAACTTTGAATAAAAGTTTTAGAAGGTTGTATGCATTGAAAAGAAACTATTTGCAACTTTTGACCTATTTGACCGTTACCCTTTAAACTTAATTTTTAAATTTGATCCGTTTGAGATAAAACGCTGTTCTTAATTGAAATTGTGACCTCTATGTTCATTGTTATACTTACATTTGTTATTGATCATTCTTTCAGACTCTCCCAAGTGAGTTGACTCGAAATACAAAGATCCAAAATTTGGATTTAGGAAACAACTTGATTTTGAGGTGGTCAGATCTTAAGGTTAGCATTGGCATGAAAGCTTCTTATATGTGTCTTACTATTGCTTCTGTTTTACATCTCGATTGTGGAATTTTTAGGTACTTTCTTCATTGGGAAACTTGAAAAATCTGAACCTAGCTGGGAACCCGGTCACTGAGAAGGATGTTACAACTAAAAAGGTAAGACAAGACTTCAGTTTGAGTATCTTTTTATACTGCTTAGAGATTTTAAAAGGACAATTTTACAGCACATATGAATTCTTTGATACACTTCTTTATAGTACCCGTATAAGAAAAATAGACAAACCATTTACCGTACTTTGATAACATTGGATATGAAATACTCAATTGGGCGTTATATTGATGTATTGAAGTTGAATGATTATGATGGATGAAGGATTGGTAGTTACAAACGGTTGAGAACAGCTCATCTGTTTGATAGGCCACTCAGAACAGCTCACTACTAGACTTGGCATATGACTTGACCAATAGGAAAAGGACAGGTGGCATAGCTTGACACAACAGCTCCTTGAGACTAAAATGCCCATATCAACTGCCCTTCTTTTGAAAACAGACTTAACCTGAAGAACAAACTACAGCCCCAAGAATGTGCATAGTTTGTCAGTCACATACTATAACATGCTAATACTCGCAAACATATTCATTTTCGCTAACTTCAGTGAGATCAACTAACACATAAATGGTCTATTTGAGAGATGAATGAGGGGGTCTCGAATAGGGTTTAGAGGACTATTTATGCTTCCTGTTTTTCCACGAGAGAAGCTGGTAGCTTACAATGCTTTACTTCTGCAGATAAAGAAGCTGGTTCCTGGCTTACAGATATTTAATGCTAGACCAATTGATAAACCCATGAAGAACCTGATGGCTGGTACATATGATCATCTTCCGGTTGATGCTGGGGATAATGATAAGAAGAAGGAACTGAAAATGAAGAAACATAAACCAAATAAGCCAACAAACACAGATCATGAGGAAACTACCACATTAACGGATCTGAATTCTGAGAAGAAATCAAAACGGAAATCAAAGGACGAAAAGGACAGAATCATCATAGAGGAGGAATCAATTAATAAGTCGAAGAAAGTCAAATGTGATGACGAGAATGTGCATATTGATGCTCTTGACGATAATGAAGATGGAAACAATAAGAGAGATGAGGATGCAATGGAAAAGAAAAAGAAAGTTAAGAGCAAGACAAGAGGTTCTTCTGCTGCCCTGTTGCTTCTCCCAGAGGTCGAAGTCGGATTAGGTGGCCAATCAGCATGGGATGTGGATGGATAGTAGCCATATCAATCAGGTTTTGATTTGCAGCAGATTTTTACTAAAGAACCTGAAGATGTGAGGATGACTGGTGTGGCTTGAATTTTGTAGTTAAGCTTAAATGTTTGATGGAAGATTCTTTGTTTTTTATACTATGAGAGATCCGTTTATTATGTTGTAACATTATCATGTCCTTTTAGCATAGCCCCTGTGTTCTTTGGTTACTCAGTTTTGGTTTTGCGGTATCATTCATTCAATCAAGCGCAATGTTTAGATTTTTTAGTATCTATTTTTCTTCTTCTTTTATTGTCATTTATATGAAGGTTTGATTTTGGACGGCTGTTACATACAATCCCCTCCCCCTTCCCCTTCATGCACCAACTTGCACTTTCATTGAATGAAAGTTGGCTTGAAACTTATCTAAATTTCGCTTCAAATTTTGTGTGTTCGATTAAAATGTTCAAATCATATATAAACTTGTACATGAAGTTCTTTTAATATAATATCGTAGAACTTGTTATAAAATAAGATAATAACCATCATTTTTATAATCAAAACTGTAAGTGGGTCTATTTTATCTATACTACTATATAATGTATTTAGCACATCTATAATTAGAAAGGCTTAAAAATTCGACTTTTACTTACTAATTATGAAAATAACCACCCCTAACAATTTATAACCACCTCTACAACCACCCCCAACAATTTATAACCACCCCAACAACCACTTTCCACCACCCCACCTCCCTCATCTTCACCCCAACAATCCGCCCCCGCATAGCGCGGGCACCTTTCTAGTTTATTTATTATGGAGTGCATGAATGTATACAATTTATTTTGCGCAGATCCCTATTCGTGGCATTGGAGGGAGTTGAATGATTTTTGCATTTAAAAGGTCAATGCAATCGATTTTCAACCATCTTAGTTGTTGGTTGTTCTAAATTAACGTTTGCTTAAAATGAACGATACAGACTTATCAACAAATACGTAAAATGTTGGCTCTTGCATATTTGAATGTCCCTTTTTAATTTTATGTTAAACAAATAAAATGTCTAGTCTATGTTTGGCGACAGGTAGCAGTAAGCAGTAGCAATAAGCAGTAAGCTGTAGCAGTAAGCATTAGTTGCTTGTTTAAAAAACGTGTTTGGTAACGTAGCTGTAGTTGTAATTATAAAATGTAAAATTATGAAAAAGGACATATACTTATGAATGAATGTTATTTTTTAAGGGTAAATTGGTAATATTAAAAGTAAAACGCTAGCGGTATATTGGAAAGCTTCTTTAGGAAGCATTAAGATTGCAAGCTTTTGAGGTGTTGCTAAACGCTAGCAGCAGTGTTGCCAAACAAGCATTAATACTGGAACGCTTGTCGCTTACCGCTCTTAAACGCTTCCAAAAAGGTGTTGCCAAACATGACAGTGTAGATGCAAAAAAACTTGACAATTTGAATGGGTAACATATAATTAGTGTCTCGTATTATATTGAAGGATAAGATGAAATCAAATGAGCAGGAATACATGGAGCATCCTTCCAAACCTTGGAATGCAATGTTAGAATTTGCTTCACTCTATCCTTTGTTCTCTCACTACAATCAACTTGAATCATCAAACACAACTTTGAAACCACACCCACTTCAACCATCTCTTGAAGAACCCTTAAACATGCCGAAAATCTACAAACCAAACACAATATCCTCACTGCTCGTTCACTTGCAACATGCGAAACCCTCAATATTTTCTTTGAAACTGTCGCAAGCCCAGCTGCATGCTCCACCAGCTTCGCACGCCCCTCCGCGCACCTGCAGATCTGCTCCAATGCCATCAGCATTAGCTCACAAACCCGTCGGTCTGAGTTGTCAATCAGAAGCTCAACAAGAACCGATACCATTCCAGATTCGGCTGCCTTTATTCGGTTTCTACCCCATCGAATGATATCGACTAAAATCTCTATTGAAGCCTTGATGGTTTGTTGAGAAACGTTACATTTCAAGATTCTAAGGATTTCATCGAAAATATCTGACTTGACGCCAGCGATCTGTGTAGGATCCATCACTTTAAAAAGTGATTTTAACGGCGTTATTGCATGTGATCGAGTCTGGACAGATCCAAATCTCATCACATTCAATAATGCATTTAATATTCCTAATTTATTATCTAACACGGGCTTACAGTTTCTTAACTGTAAGTCCGTGCACTGAAAATGATGAAGCACGATCAGTACTTCATCACACGCTTTACTAACAAAACAACTCTCATTCTCATTCAGTAGCACCTTCGCTAGAAATTCAAACAAACCCGAACCCCCCATGCACGTTTCACCCCGATCACTAGCTAGCACGATGGATCTTATTTTTCTCAAGCACTTGATTTTGTTATGTGGGTGTCTTTTAGCCTCATCAACAAGCTTCATGATCAAACACTTGTCTAGTGGCTTCTTAGGATTTGAAACTGGATCGAAAACATGGATTGAGTTTACGGTGCACCACGATTGGATCAACCTACGAAGCGTATGGTTCGGAGTTAGATCTGTATCGAACAATGTTTGTTTCGTTACGGGACAACTTGTGCTTCTGCATGTAAACAACCATTTTTCTATGCTTTCACGATCGTAAGTGATGCCAGTTGATATTGTAACTGGATCTTTCATGAGTTGCATGGAGATTGGGCATAGCAAATGCGATGGAACTTCGATTTTGATGTCCATTTTAAGAAAGTAAAAAGATTATAACACGGTTTTGAGATTAATCTTAGTTTTTTGGCATGTTCATGTTGATCAAATAGTGGGTTGGAGTTATTTGTAGAAAGAGGAAATTGAAAAGAGAAAAGAACGATAGGGAAAGTCAACACCGATAGTTAAGAGGAAAGAGAAGCCATACGGAATATCTGGTTTTGATCCTTGAATTTTACAATATGCTCAAGTTAGGACCTTCTTATTCCTATTATTTCGTTTTCTAACAGAAAAGGTTTATTATTATGACTCCCGATCATTTAGAAAGTAGAAAAAAATTAAAAGTCTAAAAAGTGTTCCTGGGCTGACAAGTGTCCCCCACCCAATTTATTTAAAAAATTTGCATAGGGGTAAAATCGTAAATTTACACGTTTTTTCTTTTTCCACCTCAAATTTCAAACGCACATATCTTTTTAAACGACAAACTTTTAGAAAAAACCGATTTCACCATAATTTTTAAAATTTAATCCTCTTTAATATGGTATAAATGTTGTTAATTATTTCAAACTTTTTTTTTTTACATATTCAATGGTTTTTTATTTTCTTGATGTTTTAATGTTTTTGGTATTTTTGACCATATTTTTTACCTTTAAATCTATCAAATCATGATAAACTTAAAACACGAAAGTCGTAGATTTTGGTTCACTCTTTATCAAGAAATTTGAATCACTCAAATTCGATATGATATGAGTGAGATATCGAATGTTAAAGATGACGTTTTAGTCATTTTTGTTGCACACCACGTGTTTGATGAAATGTCTAGCTTAGATTTTTTGTGTTAAAATTGCGTTAAATGCATTAATTTTTGTACCACAACGCATCACTAATCGTTTTATTAATATAAGATTAAAAAAGTAAAATAAACTGATAAACAAAAATCACTTGTCGATACCAACCAACCAAAATCACTTGTCGATACCAACCGGCAACTGATGAACAAAAAAAACTAAAATAAACTAAGTTCTATTAAACTGAAATAACTTGTCGATACCAACCAACCAAAATCACTTTTCCATACCAACTGACAACTGATGAACAAAAAAATCTAATATTTATACAATTCATCAATTACATCAGATTGTTCCAGAAACTATTTAACCATACCAAGCAAACAAATATTCCAAACATTCATCAATTATATCAGATTGTTTTCACTTGACCATTGTGTTCACTTTCGAAGAAGAGCGCTAGCTTCTTCGAAATAAGCGCTGCTACGTTCGCAAATAGACTTCTTTGACATCTTTTGGAGCATTCTCTTTTCCTTTAGACTTAAACTTTGATATTCATGAACATCGCTCTCCACTATTTTTCTGTTCTCATTGGACTCAGACAATAGAATCTTTGCTATGTACTTCTTTCTCAAGTCTTCCATCTGTTTGTCTTGTTCCTTTCCCTTATTCCTTTCCTTCTCTTACAAATCCAGCATCGAATCACTAAATCATAGGTTTCTTTCCTTTTTTTTAGCTTTTTTACCTATCCAATAAAACAAATAATTGTGAAACTGATGAACCTACTGAAACCAAAATAAACAAAAAATCAAAATAAAAGATGAAGCCAAACCAAAATAAACACAAACGCACTAGCAATAACTGATGATCCTACTTGCACAACAACTGATGAACCTACTTTTAAAAAACACTAGCAAATAATTGATAATCAAAAACACTAGCAATAACTGATGAACCTAATTTTCAAATAACTGATGAACCTACTTTTACATTTTATTTCAAACTATTATTATTATTATTATTAAACTTTACGTTATATATATATATATAACTTAACTAAACTTACGATATTTTATCAAACCACAAGTTTTGCTATCGTTAAATCAACAACTCACGTATTCAAAAACTACTTGCGATTAAACCATTAAGACTATCAAACACTAAAACTTGCCATATATTATCTAGGTCGTGTGTGGAGCCGTTCCCTTATTGCAAACTGAGTATCGATATTTTTACCACTATACCACTAAGGTGAGTTCACAGCCTCACCTTTACTTATTTAAATGTTTTATAAACCTCGCGAGGGGGATACATGCTAGTTTTTACAATCTGAACACAAGTATTTTTTTTCTTGGTATGCTATACCTGATATCGTTATTGCTTAAGTACCTTATTGCCAAAAGTCCCTCATATCATGAGCCTTAGTCACTCGTAGGGTGAACGTAAATAATTGTGGATAGATCTATTAGGGATTGACAATCCCCGTTTGGTCGCTGGAGAAAGCTACCAGACGCACTTTATTTGAAATCTAATAGGTTACTGGCAAGAACCTATCCCGAGGGCCATTGTTACTATTATCCATCATTTTTATGAGATCTGTTAATCGGATGAGTGTCATGACTTTAATGCAATAACAACTGATTTTTAACTTATAATTGTATACCGGTGCAATTATCACTTATAGCTTGTGTTCAACTATTAAACTTAAACATATGAATATCACTCAACTTTTGTTGATTTTTAGCATGTTTATCTCAGGTCTAATATGAACAAGGATGGGACGGAGGAGCACGCAATTCTCATAAAGGCTATAAATTTTTACTATCATTCGAAAACCTATTTAACAAATTTTGAAACCACTGGGACCTCATTTTGAAAACTCTGATATTTATAAAAAAATTCGAATGATAAATGTTTTAAAATGACTAAATTGATAATCATTTTCTACTGAAAAACTGTGAGCTGTGAAGTAACACCCAATCTTTATTCCGCTGCAAATATTTTAAAATTTGGGGTGTTACAGATTGGCATTAGAGCCTTGGTTATAGCGAAACGGTCTAATACAGATCCGAACTATAACCGTTTTTACAAACAAAACATTTTATAGCCTTACACTCTTCGTGCCTTCCGTGTCTACAGACTACCTTGCTCAGTACATTACCTGTTAAGATTATTCTGCTTGTTTAGAAATTGCGCTTACACAATTATTATTTTTTTCATCCGTACTATTATATCTTTAACGTAAAAGTTACTTATAAAATACTATTCTCGGTTACTACAGTAACATGTCTCCAAAAACTTTCGTGAACGTCAAAAGTACTCTCCATAATACTAATACCACACCTATCAATCAAAATTCTCCGAATACTGAAGACCCCTACGTACAAATATCACAGCCCCAACTTAATATAGGAATCACTCAGAAATCACTTCCATCGTCACCTATTTGTTCACCTCTACGTCAGAAACTTAGGAGAGCTACTGAATCATATGAAGATGTGATTGGTGGTCAGGCAACATTCGAAGTTGGACAAAGTTCACGTCAAGAGAGGCCGTGGAAGAATGTTGAGCCAAATTCTCCGTTACCTTACACTTCAGATTCCCCAATACCAGATATCCCAAATAATTTATCCTCACCTAATTCCCCCAACTACAATATAAGCACACCTGATTCAATATGGACTCTTGTTTATCGACAAGCCAGCATATTAGATGCTCACACTGAACAGCTAAAAGGTTTACGACCAACACAATTTAAATGGTACGACCGTAACCTTGACGCATTGTTCAAAAGAGCGGATGCTGAAAGACGAGCAATATGTGAATTAGGAATAAAGATTAATGAGGTAAAGGACAACACCAACCAGGAACTTGGAAGCTTGGATTCCAGGATCCGTTATGCAAGAAGAGAACACGATCATACACATGGTAGAGTTGAAGATATTGAAAGGACCCTATGGAGGGCTAGAGAGACAGCCAGGAGCCAAGGTCAAAAGATTGCCGCATTAGAGACTATGTTGGCAAACCAAATGAACATGTGTCAGGAACGTTTCTCAAACATGGAAACAACACAACTTGAACTTGAGAAAGAGATTAGATATTTACGTCAGAGGCGTAACTAATCTTAAGTTTGCAAGTATCCCTGTTGCAACTACTAAACCAGACAGACTTGGTTAGTATTTCATGTAATGTTCAATAAATCTGAACCTTTCAGAACTTGTAATCAAATCATAATAACTTTCTCTTCTGTTACACCTCTCTGTTATGAGTCAATTGTTTCTTTCGTATCAAGCATGCATACAATGAATCCTCATACCTTCATGCAAAAATCTCATCATTTTGTTATCTCCCTTGATAAACAAATAACTCCACGTAGATCCATGACATATTAATAAGAGACCTTGTACTAATTGTTTTACAAAAACGATCAGTCAAGTTATTAATATTATGATAACTTCTACAATGCTATTCAAATCTACCGTAAGATTTCTTACAATTGTTAAGATTTCTTAAAAATACTATAATTAACCAGAAACCAAAGGATTGTCTAAAAATAAATTTTCAAGAGAGAACTTGAAAAATGGAGAGAAATTTATTTTAGTGGACGAATCGGTTTGTTCCTTAGTAATCCCATATCAAGAGTTGATTATCTATCTAAGATATAACACAGACATATCTTGAAATTAGATTACAGTAAGGATTCAATTCAGTCTATCATCAATGAAATAATTAGATTCATTATTCTGACATCAGATGGATTCTAAGTTAAGTTTCATTATTGATTTCAGAAGATGGACAACGTAAACAATATATGTACTCCATCATCATCAAAAATCACCATGACTACTGAAGATGTCAAGGAATTGGTAAGCAACATCATGGCAGTGGTACTTAAAGGGGCTACCATAGTTTATCCAAGAGAAGAGACGGATATATCTGATAAGCATAACCATGAAAGGCTGCATGGATTATAGGCCAACCCACTTTAAAACTCTAGAAAGAATGACTAACCCTACCATCACCCATAACCAAGGAATTAGGAAAGAAGTTATACCAAATGGAAATAAACAAAAGCGAAAACTCATTGAAATAGGAACCAACAACCCCATCTACTGCAATTTCACCAATGCTCAAGACTGCTATCATAAACATCTGGAAGATTGTATCAACTATCACCGTCAGCTGGAATGCAAACAAAAAGCTAATAAAGACTGCCTTGCCACACCTGTTACCAAAAGTGGTTATCGTGGAAGTAAACCCCTGTGTCAAAAACGTGAGAAGCATCACACAGGAATCTGCAATGTTAAATGCATGAAGTGTCAGAAAACAGGTCACAAGGCAAAGGACTATAGGACTTTGGACAAAAAAGGACAACCAACAACTGTAGTATGCCACGGAGGTGGTGCAAAAGGACACTACAAGAATCAATGTCCAAACTACAATATAAATTGGAAAGCCAAGACTTTTGCAAGGAAATGAAAACTCTTCAAAGACTTCGATAGTATCAAGGGAATGATGACTAGATTGAAGCAGATGCATAAGTTCCTGTTGTAAATAAATAAATCCTAGTTCGACAATTTCCTGAGATTGTATCTCTTCCTTGTATTTTACATTAAGTTACGATGGATGTACCCTAAGTATAACAACTATCTTTCTACCGTATCAAGAATCTACCTTGTAATATTTCCGAAATAATTATAATCTACATCAATTTCAATTTCTATTCCATTTACCAATTAACAGTATACTGTTATTACCCTAGAAATTTCTGACTAGAAATTTCTGACTCATCATCATAGTATGAACAAAAATTTCCTACTTTAATCTTAAAGGAAATTACGTGTTATATTATAAAAACAACACGTTGAACACCATCTAAAAAATTTAAAGAAAAGCATAAATACCACTGTGACTGAGCCAAGCATCACATCATTTAGTCCTCAATTATACATAGCATGATCAACTATGTCTAATTTAGGAAGAATTATGTTATGAAGGAACAATCATAACGTCAGATTTTCTAAATAACAATCTTCATTTAAAAGCAACAGATAGAGATAAACTAAACTATTCATAAATATTACAAACTACAATAAATACATATCTTATTCCCTCATCATTATGACGAGAAGCCAACAAAAGTACAAATAGAAAAACCCTAGAGACTAACGGAAAACTCCAATAATGAAAAGTTTATCCGAATCCATGGAAATTAATAAATAAACAAATAATTAGTATCGGAAGTGCTAACGTCACAATAATTACAATATAAACCATATAATCTTCAATAGGTTGATCCGCTATGACAACAAAAACCCCCACCAACATAACCATAGCGAGAGCCACCACAGGATGAATCACCCTAATTATGCTGAAAGATAAATGTAAACAAATCATTGAAAATAATAACAAGACAAATTCCTAAAAACAAAACAAGTTTTATTCCTTATTCGTTAAAAATACATAGAAACGCGACAAAGACTTAATTTAAAACAACCGTAGCTCAAGATTATTACCCCCATATCTTGTCCACGGTAATGGCTAGGACGCAACCAAGAATCCAAAGTCTTCGTCTGGAACATACGCTAAGTAGATAGCGGCAAGGACGACATACACAATCGCTAGTATAGTGATGAGGTGCGGCATTTTGAAGATGAGAAATGAGAAGCAAATAGTTGGTGGAAGAAATGGAAATTTGAAAGGGGTATTTGTAGGTAGAAATCTAGCCGTTAGTCACTATTCCGGACCGTTGGAAATCATTATTCCCGACCGTTGGACACGGTACACCTAGCCGTTAATCTACTATTCATAACCATTACCTTCAATATTCACAACCCTTAAATACACCAGTTACTTGGTCTTGCCTAGCACAAATAAGTCTAACTAAACCACATTTCCTAAATTTTAATAATGAAAATCTTTCGACAACCCTCTGATCAAAATTCCCTACTACATGAATTTTGTTAAACTTGAATTCCGGGACGGAATTCAGAATAAGGGGTAGGTACTGTAAACTCCCGTAAATTTTTCCATGAATAGTAAAAGTTAATCAAAGACTAATATATCATTTCGTTTATTTATAACGTTTTTACCAATGACAATTTTTTATTTATTTATTATCAAATATGCTATGATACTTGAAAATCACTACAATATTTATGATTCCTTTTTGCTTGGGACGATGCTCACACATGTACCACTATAGTCTAAAATCGCGAGAATATTAAACTTTTACCATTTACAAACTTACGTAACGTATTTTAGCAAAACACATTCGACAACTTCCGGACACACGTAAACGTTTCACTAAATATTTACTAAACATTTCACAAATCACAAATTAATTATTTTACTAATCCTAATTATATATAACCGGACCTTTAATTATATACTAAGCCCAACATTATTTTTGGCCTGTTACTATTCACGATCCACACGCCATTTTAGGCCCAAATCTCCTATAACTATTTTGAAACCTTCGACTAAACCAAGTAAGAAACGCATCTCGTGCTCCCAAATCTTACACACGACTCACACATATTTTTACACAATCTCTTTTATCACCTAGCCAACTTTGAGGATGTCGAATCTTAGCTTCCCATGTCGAGTCTAACAACATTGTTACTAGGCAAACGTTTTGTCCAAAAACGATTTCATACAATTACAACTAATCCAAAACTAAACCGTTTTGAACCCCGTTTGCTTCTATCAAATTCTAAAACCATTTCTAAACTCAAACTCACGTTTAAATATTACATTCTATCAACCATCACCGAGCCTAGCCAAAGTTACAAATCGTTTGCATAATAAATAAGAGTGTCGACATGTATTTGTAAAACAAAGATTGTACCTCCCTATTTCATGCTCACACAATGCTTATTTTATGACCTTAGGCAAAGTACTAGCTTATTTTTAAAAGAAAACTACAAGTACAATCCATTTTTATAATGATCACCCACACGTTTCTTTTGAACAAATAGGATGTCGACTATATAAAAACAAACGAGAAGGACATGTTGCGTCTTACACTTTCAAGACTTTTAAATACACGTTACCGTCCCATCTCATAAATTATAGTCACTAGGATACTCCAAATTCCATATTTATACGCTTTGCATGCATGCACTCGTTTACCACCTTCATACAAATTAAACTTTCATAAAAACTAAGTCCTAACTCTAGTTTCTACTTCAAAACGCTTTGGCAAAAGAACAAGCTTTTCAAATCGGGTCTAGAAGAAACAAATCATTGTTTGTGAACCTTGGTTGAGTCGACATACACGCTACACTCTCGTACCCTCTTTTTCCTTGACTCTACGAAACGTTTTACCCCACCATTTTGGTGTAGTAAGTCTCACACAAACTTTTTCCATTTTTACTTAAAACGTATTCTTTGATTTTTATGTGTAAATCACTTTCACTTACACCTTATTACTCGTAATCTATATACACAACACTTACGTATTATTATCTCACCTATATATTTACTACGCTGAAAATCAAGATATATAAAGATTTAAATCCTAAAGTCATGTATAAACGATTTTTGAAACACATTTCTACGTTACATCGACCCATGCATTACATGCAAAACACTTAGAAATTATTCTAAGTCTTTTTACTTGAAAAATTCGTTCCAAACAACCCAAGAAACGAACTCATAATTTCGAATTTAACTTAACGAGCACATGATTTTATTTCACAAACTATTTAACCACCTAACAAACTATCATTTTCGTATATAACATTTGTAATAATACTCGCGTCTTGACAACCCAAATGATACAAAGCATGTCGACCTTGAACCACTTTCGAAAAATAAGTAAAACAACGATTGGTTTGAAAATAAGCTAACGAAATAAGCTGTGGTAATAAGCAGTCTCGGAACAGTTTTAACATACAAAAATAAGCCCGAAACCAAGCCCAAAACTTTCGTAAGCCCAATGGATTTCAAATGCTTAACGGGCCTTGGTTTTCTCGTTCAAAAGCCCACTAAACTTTAAATAAGCACTTTTATGAAAATAAGCAGTTTGAAAAGTTAAATAAGCTGTTTTTAGCTTAATTAAGAAATAAAAATGTTAAGTTTCGAATTTGGTAAATTTTGGACTAAGTTTGCAAAAATTATTAACTTTCGGGTTAAAAGTGTCACTTTTATAAAGTTTAGGTAAAAACTGTCATTTCACAAACTTTAGGATGAAAAACTAATTTTATAAACTTTTGGATGAAAAGTGTAAAAATTATAAAGTTTTGGACGTAAAACGTAAATATATTTAACTTTGGACTAACGACATAACGCTAACACCGTTAGGGTAAAAAGTGTAAAAATCTGAAAAAGACAAGGGCCATATACTATAATTAACCTTTTTATTTTTACTTTTCATTTTACGATATCACATCACGACGTTACATTTTATTTCAAACTATTATTATTATTATTATTAAACTTTACGTTATATATATATATATATATATATATATATATATATATATATATATATATATATATATATATATAACTTAACTAAACTTACGATATTTTATCGAACTACAAGTTTTGCTATCGTTAAATCAACAACTCACGTATTCAAAAGCTACTCGCGATTAAACCATTAAGACTATCAAACACTAAAACTTGCCATATATTATCTAGGTCGTGTGTGGAGCCGTTCCCTTATTGCAAACTGAGTATCGATATTTTTACCACTATACCACTAAGGTGAGTTCATAGCCTCGCCATTACTTATTTAAATGTTTTATAAACCTCGCGAGGGGGATACATGCTAGTTTTTACATATCACGGTTAAAAATAAAACCCAACATACCCTAAAACTCTCTTTATGTGTGGCGATTTCCGGCCGCCACCACCAAGGTATTTTCCGTCCTAATGTTCATTACCTACCTCGTATCTCTGCCTATTAACGTCACTGTTAATTGGTATGCAATCGATTTAGGTATGATTTCTTTCTAGTGGTGGCGGTTGGGAGATTCTTTGTTCTTTTATATAAATCGTTACACTGTGGTTCGATCAAGGAAACCCTAATCCTTTTGGGGTGGCTATCACATATTATTCTTTTTCTCTTTGATCGTTCATGGTTTTTGTTTTTACCAGTTACGCGTTTTGAATGTGAAACCCGTTCTAGGGTTTCATTATTATCATTCGGATTTTCTTACTGGTCATGCGCTTGGAATGCGAAACTCTTTAATAGGGTTTCTTTATCGATTCATTGGTCGGTTTATTGGTGATCGCTGAATGTTCTTGCAATTCATAGATCGGTTTATTTTTATAAACAGATTATATATAACATGTTGCGATCTGGAGTTGTGGTCAAGATCGATCCTATGCATATCGAAACCTTTTAGGGGTTTACTGTTTTGGTCGACTGCTTGCTGGTGTGTTGTGTTACTGCTGGTGTTGATTGTCAACTGTTTGTTCTTTTCATGTAAGTCGATCTATTGATCGTGTTTACTTTCTGGTTGGTGATGTTTATTCATGGATGTGGGTTGAGAGAGGGACGGTGTTGCTGTCAATGAGAGTTAGGGTTTATCCTATAACCTTAACTTTCTGTTTGTTAGGGTGACTAAACCCTTGGTTTGTGATTATGTGTGATACTGCTGCCATGTCTATGATCATTTACCATTATTGTAGCTGCTGTTGATCGCTCATTCTGGATGTCATGTGGGGATTGTGGTTTTAACACGATTCAACATTCAAAAGACGTGTTTATTATTTTCATGGTTCTTTTGATCGGTTGCTGAATGTTATGGAAGTTATGGTTTTGTGGAGATTGCTGGATTCGTGTGTTTCTCTCGGATCATGGCATGATGGTTACTGGTTCGCTCTATGTGGATTTGTTCACATGGAAGATCGTATTGTAAGTTAAGTTTTCAAGGTTTCTTATTCAAAAAACTCTTTCTGTGTTCTTTATGGGTATTCGGTTCGGCACCTAAACACACACCTTTGGAGCATCATTGCTGCTCTATCCGTGGTTTTAGAGTCCCCCCACCAACCGATGTGTGGAATTTGTGAACTGATTCTTCTTGGATGTCGACTGATGTGAGGGATTTCACCCTCATCCTATGTACTTCAACGTTTCGTGATGCTGGGTGGATGTGGGATGATCGCATCTCATGTTTGTCTTGTTTTTATACCTAGTTTGTTATTTTGTAATTAGCTAGGTTTGTTTGTGTTTATGGCCTGTCATAAACACTTGTTTATCAAGCGCCTGCGCTTGAGGTTAATGTGGTACTTCAGCCACATTCCATTTGTACTTAAACGTTTTTTGGATAATATATTTACCGGGTCGTTGACCTTTTACCCAAAAAAAATGCTAGTTTTTACAATCTGAACACAAGTATTTTTTTTCTTGGTATGCTATACCTGATATCGTTATTGCTTAAGTACCTTATTGCCAAAAGTCCCTCATATCATGAGCCTTAGTCACTCGTAGGGTGAACGTAAATAATTGTGGATAGATCTATTAGGGATTGACAATCCCCGTTTGGTCGCTGGAGAAAGCTACCAAACGCACTTTATTTGAAATCTAATAGGTTATTGGCAAGAAACTATCCCGAGGGCCATTGTTACTATTATCCATCATTTTTGATGAGATCTGTTAATCGGATGAGTGCCATGAGCTTAATGCAATAACAACTAATTTTTAACTTATAATTGTATACCGGTGCAATTATCACTTATAGCTTGTGTTCAACTATTAAACTTAAACCTATGAATATCACTCAACTTTTGTTGACTTTTAGCATGTTTATCTCAGGTCTAATATGAGCAAGGATGGGACGGAGGAGCATGAAATTCTCATAAAGGCTATAAATTTTTACTATCATTCGAAAACCTATTTAACAAATTTTGAAACCACTGGGACCTCATTTTGAAAACTCTGATATTTATAAAAAAATTCGAATGATAAATGTTTTAAAATGACTAAATTGATAATCATTTTCTACTAAAAAACTGTGAGCTGTGAAGTAACACCCAATCTTTATTCCGCTGCAAATATTTTTAAATTGGGGGTGTTACATCAACCTTTGTGAAAAGGCCGACTTGCAAAAACTCGTGAATACAATATATATATATATATATATATATATATATATATATATATATATATATATATATATATATATATATATATATATATATATATATATATATATGTGATACCGGGTAAGTGATTACCTGGGTCGTGTCCCAACGAGGTGTGAATGGGCAATATTGTGTGACATTTGTGATTAAAATGCTTGTAAGAATGGTTGAGAGCTTATTTGGTATTGTAGAACAATTATGTAAAGCAAAGAAACCTAAAAAAGTATTTAAAACTAAAAACACGCGTTTTAATTAAAATTAACGTTAACGCGCAAAAATAAAGTAAATTTTAAGCTAAACTAATCCTACGGGCTTGCAAATAATTTTCCTACGTACTAGATGACAAAAGAAATTTTTAGGAAAAAGAAAAAGAAAATTTCAATTAAAATTCTATTTATTATGATTTAATTACTATTTAACACTAATTAATTACTGATAAATATTAAAACTATTCTAAAAATTCTGAAACTTTTTAAACAAATTTTACAGGTTAATATTAATCTAAGAAAAATATAAAAAGTGGGGGCAAAGTAGAAAAAATAAGCAGTAATAAGCAAAATAAGCTGAAAAGGGCTTAATTAAACAAAATGGGCAAAGAGGGGTTATGCATTAAATTATGCAAAGGATAACCAGAGAAGACCTAAGGGCGAGTTGGTAGTGGGGTGTGCTGTATTTGTGACAGAGCCTTTTTTTGCAATTATTTTTTTTTTAATTTTTCTTTTTGCAAACTTACTTAACCAACAAAATTAACAACTCTTGAAAAGACAAGTTTTCTGAAAAGCTTTTAAACAAGCTTATGCTATCTCAAAATCTCACAGTAGTGAGCTTTGTGTTTCAAGTGTGCTTTTTGAGATAAGCAGTTTTAGCACAATAAGCAACCAAGCACGGGCCAGGCTAAACTTCAACAACTACAACTATAAACAACACAAACAAGCTAAAATACAACAACTAACAAGCTGAAACAAGCTGGAAACTAGAAATCAATCAAGCTCAGACCAACTGATCTAGTAGCAGCAACTAACGTGCTATAGGGTTTGATGGGGTGGCCTAGGGTGGAGGCGGCTCAACTTAGCCACCTAGGTCTAAGGATCAGACCCGCTCCGATACCATGTTAGATTGATAAAACCCCGTAGATATAACTTTATTGATAACCACTATATATAATAGTGAAACCCTAGGGGCAACTTTGGAGCACAAAATAAGTTAGAAAATAAGCAAACAAGGACAAACAAAAAGAACTTTCCACAAGACAGTCCTAGTGGCTATCCAAAGCAGCAAGAATCAAGAAAAATGATCAACTAAAGAACAAGATATGGGCAAAAAAACGGGTAAAAAACAACTGAGCTGGGTGCAGGGCAGAAATGAGGCCAAAGGGGCTATTTTGAGCTTATTTTTAAGCCAGCAAATGAACTTCAAACCAAGATTTTCTTTTTGATACAGATAAACAAGCAACCAAATAACCTATAACAACCATTTTCATCTAAATCCAATGATTAATGAAGGCTAGGACTGATCTGGACTTTTGCTCCATTTTGACAGTTATAAAAGTTTGACTTTTTCCATTTTATCTAAAAGTTGACTAATGTGAGATTCTAACTGTCCTAGATTAACTAATTTGGTGTTTTAGGCAAGAGTGAAGCTATAGAGGGCTAGCCTAATGATTTCTAAACATAAATTGAGGTCTTGGAATCCAAAAGTCTTGATTGTATGCCAAAAACTAAGAACCTAGGAGTGGTTGACTTTTTTTCTATTTTAACCTACCACTTTTACCTTTGCACTACTCTATATAGACCTAAAGTGTTCTATCTAAACTAGTTTAAGCTAAGCTAACTATATTAAGTCTTAAGAAACCATAAACAACAACTAATAAGCAGTGATAAATGAGCTAAGAGGGTGAGACAGTTTTGGGAGAAAATGACAGTTAAAGAAAAAGTTTTCTAAACTAAGTCTATCTACACTACCAATTAAGCTTATGAGGCATAAAAAATCACTAAAAAGCAGTAGTAACAGAAAATAAGCGGTAGTGAGTAGGGTGATAAGCTGAAAGTTTATTTATTATTTATTTATTATTTTTTTTAACAACTGTGAAGAAAAAGACTTGGAAAAGATGTAATGCTGAAAATTGAAACTTTCATTCATAAAATAAATGTTACATTAAAACTTAAAATTTAAAAGCAAGAAGAAGCTTAAAACCCTAACTGCCTTTTTGGCTACAACAACTCTTTCTATTTATACTAATACACTAGGGTTTCTTGTGCTTGTTTGGTGAGATAAAACAGACTTGGAAAGTACGTTGTGCTTCTTTGGAGTCAAATCCCACCATTGGATTGGTTGTGGGATGATCTCAGTCCTTAAATCCTTTTTTTGCGCCCATATGAGGTTGTGGATTGCTGACCTGGAGGAGGGGGAAAGTGGGATTGGTAATGGTACATGGTTTTGTGGTAGGGTGGCTGGTGGGAGTCTGGGGAAGAGGAGGGGGAGACAATATTGTTGGAGAAGGTACAATGGAGACGGGATGGTGTACTGTTGAAACTGGAAACCAGAGAAAAGGGGGGAAAAAGATGGGTTGACCGTTTGGTTGACCCTGCACGTTTTATTAGTAACAAGAAAGTTATGGACTGGGCCTGGGTTTTTTTTCTGGATTGGTTTGAGGGTGTGTGTGGGTTTTGGATAATGATCCGTTTGGTTTGTGATTAAATACAAGGACCACTTTTGCAATTTCCTGAAAATCCAAGGGCTGAGTTTGGCATTTTTCCAAAGTTATCATAAGGGTTTTTCCTGCCAAGTTTCATTTATCAAAGGGCCTTGAATGTTTATTTTCCAAATTTAAACCGCCGGGGGTCATTTCTGCCAAAAATCAAACTTGAGGGGCCAGTTTTGCCAAATATTAAAAATTGCACTCCAAGGGTCAGAAATGTCATTCCTTGATTTCTGGGGGACTGTTGTTGACTTTTCATCAATATAAATCTTCCAAGGACCAATTCTGACAATTCTTAAAAGTTGAGGGACTCATTTTGCCAATTCTGCAAACTTTGCTCAATTTTTGTCTGTTTTCAATCCTTTTGTACCTGAAACACATAAAAACACAAACCAAGGATATCTGCAGTATAATTAGGTGTATTTCGTTGTTTTTAGTATTTTTACGGTCCAAATTTAGGAGAAAATGATGAGTATTCAGACACTTATCAATGCTACACTATTCATAAATGCTAATTGTAAATTCCTGCTCCCAAGTCTTATTTTATCTAGAATTTTTTAAAGAAATGATTTCTCATTGTTGTTCTGAAAGTTTTAAGTCTGATAGATTTAGGCGGTTTTAAAAATCATTTAACTTTTAACTCAAAAGGCTCAAAAGGTCACACCACATTATTATATTTTCATTTTTTCATTTTTCATCATTTTTTTTTGACTTGGTTTAATATATAACTTGTACCTCAAACATACGGAGCTTCACGGTGAATCTCCCAGACCTAAGCGCCTTTCAGAACAAAGGATGCAAGGATCCGCTTGTCGAACTGAAGTTATTTTTGGTACTTATAATTTTATTTCATTTTTACTTTGCCTCAAGCATACGGAGCTTCACGGTGAAACTCCTAGACCTAAACGCCTTTCAGAATAAAGGATGCAAGGATCCGCTTGTCGAACCGCATCTATTTTTAGCATTTATTATGTATTAATGGTGTTATTTATGAACCTCATGTGGCATAGACAAGACGGGGAGTTCCGAGACCTAAATGCCTTTCAGAATAGAGGATCTAAGGCCCGCTTAATGCTTTTGCCACACGTAAAGTGAGCTGAAATTTAAATAACTGCTAGAACCGCGTAATTGTAATTATTTTATTTTTGGGTTTTCAATCTTGCGGGAGCAAGGAACTACAAATAACCGTTATGAGCTCTAAAGAAATCCAACTATTCTACGTTTAGCATTTTCATTTGCACATTTTGTAAAACCTTAGTATAATTGTTAAGGAAGCAGCCAGATCAACACTCTGGCAGAGTCGGGATTCCCTTTGTTCTAACCTAATCAAGACTAAACACTTTTATTGATGACGTTTTTTTTTTTTTTTTTTGGATATGCAAAAATTTTAAAATTTTGGGTCAAAACGGGGGTACTAGGGCACTAGAAGGTACAACACACGTGACAAATTCGATAGAATTCCCCCCCCCCCCCCCCCCCCACTTAGAATTGAATATTGCCCTCAATATTCAAAGTACAGGCTATTATGCTTACACTTTGAACGTAAAAAGGTAATACTAATAGCCAAGTGTGAAAAGGAAATCTATTTTTCACAAAAAGGATTTGAAAAGATATCCCTAGATAATTGTTAGAAAAAGGATAGGATATTGAGCGGCTGGATTGAAAACAGACGCGTGAATCATCACGATCCAAGGGAAACCTGAAAACATGAGCAAACAACACACAAAAGCAAAGCACAGTAGGGGAATTCCCCCACACTTGTTGTTAGAAAATAGAATGAATTCAGAAACATGGGTGAAAACATGCTAATGTTTTTGTTAACCGAGTCACTAGCTTGACCCGACCCCGAATTCATTGGTCCATGGGGAAAGTTTGGAGATCCGGGATAACCATGGGTGGTATGTCCCCTCCAAAGTAGTGCTTCAACCTATGACCATTCACCTTAGAGTTTGGTCCATCGGTTTGTGATAACTCGATAGTACCATAAGTAAAGACTTTGGCAATAGTGAATGGTCCAGTCCAACGGGTTTTAAGCTTACCCGAGAATATCTTTAATCGAGAGTTAAAAAGAAGGAATCGGTCACCAACGTTGAAAATGCGGTTCTTGATTTTGGAGTCATAGATCTTCTTTTTTTTTTCTCTTTGTAGATCAAAAAGTTCTCATAAGCTTGATCACGAAGTTCATTTAGTTCATTGAGTTGAATTTTCCGGTGATCACCCGCAGACTTAAGATCAAAGTTAGCATGCTTCAAGGCCCAATAGGCTTTGTGCTCGAGCTCAATCGGTAGATGGCACACCTTTCCGTACACCAGCTTGTATGGAGTGCACCCGATGGGTGTTTTGTAAGCTGTACGGAAAGCCCAAAGTGCATCATCTAGCTTATCTGACCAAGAGGCACGGTTTTCGCCTACGGTCCTTCCAGAATTATTTTTAAACCTCGGTTGGAAACTTCCACTTGTCCACTAGTTTGTTGGTGATAAGCGGTAGAAAGACGGTGAGTGACACCGTACTTAAGCATGACTTTTGCAAATTGGTCATTGCAAAAGTGAGTACCACTATCACTAATGATAGCACGGGGAGTTCTGAACCGAGCGAAAAGAGATTTTAAAAATTTCACAACTACTCAGGCGTCGTTGGTGGGGAGCGCTTTCGCTTCAACCCATTTTGATAAGTAATCAACAGCCACGAGTATGTACTTGTTCCCTCGCGAAGACGGGAACGGCCCATAAAGTCAATGCCCCAAACGTCAAAGATTTCGCAAACTTTAATGATATTTTGTGGCATTTCATCTCTTTGCGAGATTTTCTGTGAGGCTGACAAGAGTCACAAGATTTGACTAAGTTATGGGCGTCTTTGTAAATCGTGGGCCAATGGAAACCGGAGTCAAACACCTTCTTGGCGGTGTAGTTCGGGCCATAATGTCCCCCCGTGGGTCCATGATCACAAGCCTTGAGAATGTCATTGGCTTCTTGCCCGTACACACACCTTCGGATGACTTGATCCGCACAAACTTTAAACAGGTAGGGGTCGTCCCAAAAGTAATGTTTAACATCTTTGAAGAACTTATTCTTCTGCTGTGACGACATCCCTTTAAGAACAAAGTTACCCGCATGGTAATTTGCAAAATCGGAAAACCATGGGGTATTGGAATCACCACAAAAAGAGATCACATTAAGTGTCTCGAGAGGAAATGTTTCATTTATTTCCTTTTTCTCGAGCACACTTTGATGAGGGTCTTCTAACCGGGACAAATGATAAGCAGCAAGGTTCTCAGCTCCCTTTTTATCACATATGATGATATCAAATTCTTGTAGGAGGAGAACCCATCGGAGCAATCTCGGCTTTGCACAGAGATATTTGAGAGTCGAGTGATCCGTATACACTATGCTTTTTGACAAGATTAAATATGGCCGAAATTTCTAGAAAGCATACACCACGGCTAACAATTCTTTTTCCGTTGTGGTGTAATGAGCTTGAGCCTCGGTTAAAGTTTTGCTTGCTTAGTGTATAGGCTGAAAATGCTTGGTTTTTTTGTTGCCCCAAGCTCCCACCTATAGCAAAATCGCGTGCATCGCACATAAGTTCAAATGGAAGGTCCTAGTCGGGGGCAACTAAGATAGGTGCTTCTGTAAGCTTTATCTTGAGAATGTGGATAGCTTCAATGCACTCATCGGAGAAGACAAATGGAGTTTCTTTTTCAAGAAATCGGGTCATTGGCCGGGCTATAACACCTTTAACAGTTGTGGGATGAGGTAGTTTAGCAATTACATCGACTTTAGCTTTGTCGACCTCAATCCCGCTCTTAGAAATTTTATGGCCAAGGACAATGCCTTCTTTGACCATAAAATGGCTTTTCTCCCAATTTAGACAAAGATTGGTGTCTTCACATCGTTGAAGCATTTTTTCCAAATGGGAGAGACATTTTCAAAAGAATTCCCAATGACCAAGAAATTGTCCATGAAGACCTCCATAGTTTTTCCGATCATGTCGTGAAATATGGCCATCATACACCTTTGGAATGTGCCTGGAGCATTGCACAAGTTGAAAGGCATGCGTCGGTAGGCAAACGTTCCGTAGGGGCACATGAAAGTTGTCTTCTCTTGATCTTGAGGATCAATGGGAATTTGGAAGTAACCTGAAAAACCGTCAAGAAAACAATAGTACTCGTTTCCCGCTAGTCTTTCGAGCATTAGGTCCATGAAAGGAAGAGGAAAGTGGTCTTTTCGGGTGGCGTCATTTAACTTTCGGTAGTCAATGCACACACGCCATCCGGTTACCAATCGAGTAGGAATTAACTCATTTTCATCGTTTGTAACAACCGTTATGCCGCCCTTCTTAGGCACGCAATGAATGTGGCTCACCCAAGGACTATCCGATATTGGGTATATTAATCCGGCATCAAGGAGTTTTATAACTTCTTGTTTGATCACCTCGTGGATATTTGGATTCACCATTCTTTGTTGTTGAACCGTCAGTTTAAAGTCATCCTCCATTAAAATCTTGTTCATATAAAATTCTGGGTTAATACCCTTAATGTCAGAAAGTGTCCAAGCGATGGCATGCTTGTGTGACTTTAGAACCTTTATGAGAGCGGCTTTCTCCTCATCATTCAAATCTTTAGCAATTATGACGGGTAATTTATCATCACCCACCAAAATGCGTATTCGAGATGAGGTGGTAAGTCCTTAAGTTCGACCTCAGGAAATTCATCAGTTTTTTCAACATATTTGATTTCCTCATTATGAAGTTCTTTGGGAGGAACAGGAGGAGAAGAGGGATCTTCAATCAACAATTTCTCAAGGAGAGAGATATCTCCCACCGGGTCAATCACTTGGCTATCAATTCCCGAGGGAATCGAATCACTTTTGAGAAAGGCCTCAATCTCCTCTAAGATGAAGTCACTTCCCTCAAACGGAGTGAGAGAAGGAGAAGAATTAGCAATGATAGGCTGAGAGGAAAGGGTGGGATTACCACTCGGAGAATTATTGTTGAAACCAAAAACTTCTTGAGAATACTCCTCAGAAGCAACATCAATGATATCTATTCGGTTAACTGACTCAGAATCATATTTTGAGGAGTATCTCGAAGTTTGATCAAGGTTAAAGGTGACTGCATCTTTACCAACACGTAATGTTATTTCTTGTTCAAAGACATCAATGAGAGCACGACCCGTTCTTAGGAATCCTCTTCCAAGAATGAGAGGAACCCTTGAATCAGTATCGAAATCAACAATCACGAAGTCAGCAGGAAAATGGAACTTTTCTACTTTCACAAATACATCCTCGGCAATGCCAAGTGGACGAGAGAACTGGAACGATCTACAAGCTCAAGAGTCATGCAAGTAGGAGTAAGTTCGGAAGAGAAAGTTTCTTCCATACTAAATGAGGCATCAGGTTGATGCTTGCACCAAGATCGGCCAAGGCAAAGTATTCAACCATACCCGAAAAAACATAAGGAATGAGAAACTTTCTGGGGTCTCCAAGCTTTTCAGGAAGCTTCTTTAAGAGAACTGCTCAGCAGTTCTCATTTAGTGGAGTTCTAGCCATTTCAAACAGTTTTTTCTTGTTCCTTAACAAATTCTTGATTGTTGATGCAAACTTGGGCATCAAGATGATAACATCCGCAAAGCTTATGTCAAAATGCAAATCTTGAAAGATTTGAAAGAACTTATCCATTTGATGACTAGCTTTTTCACGGAGCTTTTGTTCATTTAAAAGTGATGGGTAAGGAATAGAAGGTTTGGATTTAGGGTTTTCAATGGGAGCTACTGGAGGTTCAAAAACAACTCCCGATTTAGATTTGGATTTTGGGACAACCTGAGGACGGACGTGTGCGGTACTTTGTGGGGTAGTAAATTGCACTTTGTCCTTTGTCGCCTCAGGTTCACTTTACACTACCTTAGGAGGAGAAGAAGAGGTAGTAGGAATCGTGGGTCCATCATATGAAGCACCACTTCTGGTTGTGATCGCCTTTGTATCGCCCCTCGGGTTAGCGATCGTATGGCTCGGAAGTGTTCCTGAGCCCAAGGGTCGATCATTTAATGACTTCATGATCTCAGAGATCTGACTGACCAACAACCTGTTCATTTCTTCTTGGGACTTCATGAATTGCTTCAACAACTCATCCGATGATGGTCCAGTTGGAACAATGGCTTGAGTTTGGTTTGGAAAATTTTGGCCTCAGTTGTTTTGATTAGGACCTTGGTTTTGGAAATTTCCCTGATTTGGTTGCCATTACCATGAAAATACCCTTGGTTGAAATTACCCTGACCTTGGTTTCTACTAAAGTTACCTTGGTGTTGGAAACCATGATTTTAGAAACCTTGGTTTTGGAAACCTTGACCTTGATTGAAATTCCCCTGGTTTTGATAACCTTGGTTCATTCGGTTCTGGTTTTGGTTACGGTTTTAGACATTTTGGTTTTGATTAAAACCAGGTGGTCCAGGGTAGTGGTTAGGACGATAGTTCGGGTCTATTTGAGGACGGTATTGGTTACCTCCATGATTGGAAGTTCCGGCTACCGCTTTAGCTTCATATGGACTACCATTGGTGGCCATACAATTATAGTATGCGTGAGGGCCACCACAGGTAACACAGACTTCCACTTTCTTGACTTCAGCAGGTGAAGAAGTTTATGGGAAAGAGACTTTCTTTTGGTTTGAGAGAATCAAAGCTTGAATAGCGTCCGTGAGTTTGTCAATCTTAGCATCGGTGCTAGATTGACTCACGGGGGATGAAGTAGAAGGACCAACACTTACTTAGGAAACAACCGGCTTGCTTCGTGTAGTGCGGACCTTAGACTTGTTTTCAATGATAGCTAAAGCTTCTTTTGTGGTTCGGCTCAAAAAATTACTTCCAGCTGAGGCATTAAGAGAATCTTTATCAGCTTGGCTCACACCATTATAGAAAGTGTTGAGTTGCATTAACTCGGAGAAACCATGATGAGGACATTTGCGAAGCAATTCCTTAAAACGATCCCTTAAAACAACCGGCTTGCTTCGTGTAGTGCGGGCCTTAGACTTGTTTTCAATGATAGCTAAAGCTTCTTTTGTGGTTCGGCTCAAAAAATTACCTCCAGTTGAGGCATTAAGAGAATCTTGATCAGCTTGGCTCACACCATTATAGAAAGTGTTGAGTTGCATTAACTCGGAGAAACCATGATGAGGACATTTGCGAAGCAATTCCTTAAAACGATCCCATGATTCACCAAATGATTCATCATACTTTTGAGTGAATTTGGTGATTTCATTTTTAAGACTTGTCATTTTAGAAGGAGGAAAGAATTCGTTCACAAATTTCTTAACTAAATCTTCCCATGTTTCAATTGAACGAGGGGTTGTTTTTTAAGCCAAATCCGGGCAGCCCCTTCGAGAGAAAATGGAAAAAGAAGAAGTCTGATTGCCTCTTGAGGGACGTTCTTATATTTGATGGAGGATGTGATGAGGCGAAAAATGAACCGTTTTTAGGGGGTCATTTAAGCCCGGAATTGAATTTATTTGATCAAATATTGTCCTAAATCGTTCCTTTTGTGATTTTAGGTACTTTGGGAGTGAATTCTGGAAAAGGAAGCAATTTGGACGTTTTTGGAGCATAAAAGCGAAGAAAACGGCAAAGTCTTAATTTTTCTTGCTGGAAACAGTACCTGACGGCGTCAAGAAGAATTTCATGACGGCGTCAAGAGCAAAATGGATGACGACCCAGAGAAAACGTGACGACTACAGAACAAGGGCGTCAAGAGTAATTTTGGTGACGGCCCAGAGCAGAATTACACATGACGGCGTCAGCTCTAGATCTAGGCAGTCCGAGAACTTTATTGGCGGCGAGATGACGGTGTCAAATTTTTCCTCTTGACGCCGTCACCTCCTAAAATCTATATATACTTTTCTATTTTTCATTCATAAAAGGGGAACTTGTGTGGAGAATACTAGGGCCGACTTTATAAACCCTAGCTCGTTTGTAACAGTGTTTTCAAGGGTTTTCATCCCTTGAAACCCTTCATGTTCAATTGAGATAAGTTTTCCTTCAATTCATTCAATATGTCTATGTGTTGTTTGAATATATCTTACACTTGTCTTGATTTTAACATGCTAGGTTAGATCTATTGTGTGTTTGCTTAGATGTAATGAAACCTAGATGTTGATTATAGGTTGATTGCTTGTTTATAGTTGTAATGGATGAATGATTTCAATGTTAGGCTTAAGAAAACTGGCAGATCTCCATTGTGTAACTTGCTTGAACGTCTTAAGAAACATGAACCGATGTGTACTAGGTTTTTATGGTTGTATTTAATGCATGAGCTAATTCTAATGATCCCATGTTAGGAGCTTCTTAGCCGGCTCGACATAGGAGTGAAGTAGGAGCTTATAGAATTGGGGAAGTAAGTACGCCACCCCATGAATGGTATTAAGGAGTACAATCCGTCATCCACGCAACTGTAACAAGTAATTAACCTGTAAAAGATATCTAGGGAGTAGTGAAATCTAAGTAAACACAATTCTCCCATCTATTGTTCACACCACTATCTTAATTTAGTTTATTTTCATTTTTTGTTATTTTATTTTGATTGCATCTGTAGTTATTGGGTTAGTTGACTAGCAACTAGTTCCGCCCATCCTTCCAATACCCGAGATTTTTATTGCTTTTATAAAACATAAAAAATACAAAAAGAATCATCCCTCACCTCTAGACCTAGTTTTTAGGCTTTCTAATCCTAGCGACACTATTCCTGAGTTGAACGATCAATCCCCCGGTACTTGTCACTATACTATACTACAACGATCATGTACACTGCCTGGTGGGGGTTGTAAGCTTCTTGAGATCCCTCGAGAGGTAAAGCTTGGTGCAATTCCCACGCATCAGGATGTGATTTTGTTAAACCATCAAATTTGAGAGTGAGCATCGTCCCTTTGAAAACCATAATATTGGCTCGAGGTTACTAGATTTAGTAACCCAGTCTTGAGCTCAAAATTATCAGCCACGATGGCTGGAACAACGATAGCATCTCCATAACCCTCGATGGGTGCTTGGAAAAGCTCACACATAGGCCGATCATCTGCCATGTTTGGTGGTTCGTCAATAGTACGAATCTCGGGTTCGACTATTGGAATGGAACGTCGTCGGTTACGTCTTCTTGGAATTTTTGCGAGTTCAATTAAAGGGCTTACTGACGTAGACGAACGAATGCGCATGCACTATAAAAAATAACTCAATTAAAACACGACCGAATCAAAAACACAAGGAACTTAAACCAATAATCACAAGTAAATGCTCACTTTGAATGAAAAATTCTTAGAGTGGTGAGAGAACAAAGGTGAGCAATAAATGCCACTTACGTACCTGTTCTTCCTTGGTTCGCTATTTAATGTCAGAACCTACCTAGAACCGCTCTTTTTCAGTCAAAAGTGTACCAAGTTCACAAGGGATACAAAGGAATGTTTTAATCTTTGGTTTGGGAACTTATTAATGGTCATACCCCCAGTTAGGTAGTATTCTATCGAATGTTTCTCGATGGTTGTTTTTTTATGTTTATTTTTTATTTAACAAGAAAAACGGAAAATATTTTTGTATTTTTATCTTATATATATATATATATATATATATATATATATATATATATATATATATATATATAAAACATTCCCCTTAAAGGACCAAGATATACATGTTTTTGAAAAACCCTAAAGTTCTCTCTACTAGGGGCGATTTTCTGGCCACCACTTCCTAAACTTTTCCGGCCATAATCAACCTACTAATTCGTATCTCTACCTTGTGTATGCAATCGGATTAGTAGGCTGTGTATTATGTGAAGTGGTGTGCTGTTTTTATCTCTTATTCTTTTTCAAAATCATCCCATACTGTTATAAGGTTTTTAAACCCTAACTATACTAATCGTTTTTCATCTTTTCTGCCTTTAAGGGGAGGAACTTGGTGAATCGTTTTAGGGTTTATAAACCGCCATTGGTGATTTAATCGTTCCTTAATCTCTTATTGATTCTTTATACTAGGATCAATCTGTTGATTTGTGTAACTCTAACATGCATATCTGGTGTATCCTTTTTAGGGTTCTAAATCATTATGTGGGTTTTTAATCGCACCCTTTATTATTCTGATTATCATAGTCGGTTTTAATCGATTATCCATATCCAAGGGTCGATTTGTCGTGGTTATGAGCAATTAAAAATTATCCCTAACCGCTTTTGCGATCGTTAGGGTTTTCCAAGGACGAATCCCTATTTTTAGGGTTTCAATTTATTCTGTTTTGATTTGCTATTGGTGGTGATTTGGTGTTGCTGTGCGTTCATGTATATCTTATGTGTTTTACTAGTTGGATTTATTAATCCATTCGTTCTGGTATGTCGATCTGGTGATCGTGGTTGTTATGGAATGTGTAAGTGGGTTGTTCTGCATATCGATCTGGTGATCGTGGTTGTTATGGTATGTTGATTTGGGTGTGTAAGTGGGTTTGAGAGAGATTGAAGTTAAGTTTTAGGGTAACTTATTCAAAAATCCTAGTTCTGATCGATCGGATGGTTTTGCATCTCTATTGATCATTTATGGGTGGATCGATTTAGACACATTGATGGTATATTCTGTAATGGATCGAAGCTACCTTGTTCACTGGAAGTTAGGGTTCTTATTAAAGAATTCTATGATTTGTTTGACATGATCCTACTGTTACCGATTGTGTTTATATTCTGGTTGGATCGATGTTGATGTGGTTATGCTGCAAGTTAGGTTTTCTGACACTTGGAACACCCCAAGAAGACTTTGCCATTGGAATATTGCTTTGGGACGTAGCTTCATATTCTTAGCTGTTCATGTGGGTTTGGGATAGAATATGGTGAGTGGTATAAAACCTATGTTGGTTGTGATCATGCTACTCTTGTTGTCTTCTGGTTGGAAGCATGACGGATGTGGCATGAAGAATGTTAGGGTTTAATCCCTATTATTGGTTCGACTAATGGGTAATTGTTATGGTGCTGCTGTTGATCATTACGCTTATGCTAGGTTGTAACAATTCGCAATTTCAGGTTAATTACTATTCCCGAAAAATTTACTATTCACTTTTACTATTCATTTCTTTCTGAAATTTTCCCGAAAGTTGATTTTTATTTCATATTCTCGAGTGATAAATCATTTCCATGGCAAATTAAATGTTTGACATTCGTCAGATCATTTTCGTGAAAGTTATTAAGGAATTACACGGAATTACACGTTTTAGGGTAAAACGTCAATCAGAAATTTTACGCACAACGAAATTCAACCCCGTCAGGTGACCCCACATCAGAAAAATGTTTGACACACTCATGATTTATTTGAGAATAAATCATGACTGAGAAAAATCATGACCAAAATAAACTTCGGCCGTGAAAAACTGGAATTTTCAGTTTTAAGCGTTTTTACTCAGCCGTAACCTTAGCCTATACCTGCACCGCGTTTCTAAGATGATTTGAGCTTTCAACTTATTAAAATAATTCAACATAATTTTCCCTCCTCCATTGACCAAAAATCATCTCTTGATTTTATAAGTCATTCCTTGATTTTTAGGTTTACGGTTTGATGTCTAAAAGACATTTAATACCAACCGACACTAGACTGAGCCCAGTCTAGACATTATAAATCATTTTAAATCATTTATATCATATTAGAAAAGTAACATTTTACTTTTCTCAAGTTTACGCAATATTCGTACATTTTACGTATTACGCGTTTTAGACCCGTGTTTCCAGTTTTAGCAGGGTTTTACCACCCAAATGGAACCTATCACCCATTTTATATTTTATTATGGAACATATGGACATGTTTATCAATACTTTCAAGTTTCATAATTTTACGACACCCGGTTTTACGTTTTGAGGCCTAATCATTTACGGTTGGCATTTCCTGGAGTCAAAACTAACCAAATATCTAGATATTATCATCCAATGCACACCTCACCTCCCCCTAGCCTTATGAACCGCCATTAGGGGGGGGAGTCACCCTTGGTGTGGCTTAATCCTAAGCTAGGAGGTCTTGGATGGTTTACATGTGTTAAACTTGTCATGGAAGCCTTTGACAAAGTCAATTTTGTAACCTCCTCTTAAGACTATAAATACCCCCCTCCCCCCCTTCCTTGTGCCGTCCTTCACCAACACCAAAACCACTCACACTTAGCTTTATTTCCTTCAAAGTTCTAGCAAGGATCAAGTGCTTCTTCAAGGTAGAAACCCTAGTTAGGTTATCATTCATCAAACACTTCCATAACCTCATATACTTGGTGATTTCTCTTGAGTTTTAATCCACTCAAGTCACCTCAATCTTCATCATCCATCTTTCAAGATTACAAGGGTAGAAAGATTGCATGAAGTAGTGGGTTGAAGCAAGTCTATCAAAGTCCTTTTCCTTACTTGCTACTTTCCTTTCATCTTTGAAAGCCAAAAGTTGTAAGCCTAAACCTAACATGCTTCTTGTTTATTAATCATGTTCATATCATTTACATGTTATTCTTGCTATATTATGTCTTGTATTCATGTCCATGATGTGTAAAAATAAGTAAAAGATGTTGTTATAATTGATTGTTAAGATAAGTTACTAAAACAAGTAAACTAGTGAATTTCTTGGTAAGACCTGATCAAAATGGTAAAAATATGATATTGGATTATTACATATTGTAGTAGAGGACCTAACAAGGAAACCATAGCAATTTGAACCACCTAAAAAGAGTATACGAGTCAAAAGTTATGGCGATTTGAAGTTACCAAAACTTTCCGGCAAATCTGCCAAAATAGTTTCTGTGACAGAACCTAAAACACGCAAAAAGAGGCCTTTCTGGTCCGATTCATGAAAAAGTTAAAACACGAAAGTTGTCCGGAATCACGTTTTCGTTAAGGAACAAAGAAGCTCGAGCCTTGAAAACGCCTTCTGAGTGAGATATTTCTCAGTTTCTTAACAGCTATTTACATATATATAAGTCACTATATATTGGTTATACTTTAAAAGGAACAAGAGGTCTTATGACCTATAAACAAGACCACCACCATGGCTAGAGCCAAGGTTGAGTCTCATGACCTTGGAACAAGGACCAAAGGTCATGGCTAGGCCATGACGAAATGACCATACCAACTTACATAGGCGTAAACATGAAACAAGGAATTGGCGATATATTGAACAAGCAATTTGGATCTACTTCACTTAAAAAGGAACCATGAGATATTACAAAGAAAAATGGTCATACAAGACTTATGAAACATACCCTAATAACAATCTTCATGTACCAATAAACTTTCCTAAGTTTATTCAAATATCGGACATGTAACTTTTCGGATCAAAACTTATATCTATATATTTTATCAACTACTACAATAGTAGGGAGCCTCATGTGAGGAGTTCATTATGTAAGCCGTCGAGATAAGTTGTGGATTTACGAATTAAAGTGTCCTGGCTCCTCGAACGCTTACTAACATGACTTCTGAATTATGTCGGCCCGAACGGTAGTAAACGATATACAAAACATACATGTTCATAAATCTTTTCTTTCAAAGACTTACAAATATACATCATACCACATCATGGACTAAATGAAAGATATTTATATAGGCACTACTTCATATTCTTTACACAAATCCTAAGTCACAACATTCTATTATAGGTTGCTCGTAGAAACCTACACGATCCAACCATCACCTTCATTACTTGCTATCTTACTTAAGGTGAGTTCATAGCCCCACTTTACATTACTTCAATGTTTTACAAACCCTTGGGGGGAATACATGCTACTTTTAAACCGAACACAATGCTTTGAAACTGTATGTTGCCTGATTGTTTTATTATTACTAAGTACCTACCTTGCCAATCCTAGGCCCCTATCATGAACCATTAAATCACTAGAATTAGTGAGCGCGAGTATTGTGAATAGGCCTATTGGGATTGACGAATCCCATTTGTTTGAGCAGATTAGTTCAAACGAATGCACTATATTTGAAAACATTAAGTATGACGGCAAAGTACTTACCGGGGCAACATAACCGCCGATTGATATTGGTACCCGTTAACGTATTGGTTGCATGAGCTTAGTATATAATAATAACTGTTTTGTTTTCTAACATAAGTATGAGTCTAATTAACTCTTACTACCAACATATTGTGTTCAACCGTTAAACAAACTCTATGAATTTCACTCAACCTTTGTGTTGACCTCTTAAGCATGTATTTCAGGTCCATGATAATCAAGAATGGAGCGGAAGGGCACGTACCGAAGGAAGAAGGCTATAAACTATTATGTCATTCGATAAAAACATCAAAGACTTTATATTGATGTATTTTGAAACATGGAAACTTTTGGGACCTTACTATGTAAACTCTGATATATTTGAATAAATATGAATGACAACTCTTTTTAATACGATTCGTTTAGAGATCGTTTTCTATTATTATGACTGTTGTGCCGTCGAGTAACACCCAAGTTGAATTCCGCTGCATCATGAATTGGGGGTGTTACAGATTGGTACCAGAGCCATGGTTATAGAGAAACGGGTCTAAGTGAGACCTAAACTATAACTACAATTACAAGCAAAAACATTTTTATAGCCTTCCGCTCTTCGTGCCTTCCATCCTCCAGAAGATTATGGACTTATTACACATGTTATGCTACATAAACATATTTGTATATTGTCATATGCACATTCCCTTAGTTTTAGCATTTTCCATAAACATTTGATTTATTTTTGACATCAAAATACTAATTGTAGACATCATGTCCGCACCTCCATCTCCCGATCATCTTCCTGCTATGCCTGAATATTTACCAATTCTTCCCGGACCCGGTGATCCTTACTTTGAAGCAATTGACTACGACGATGAGGAAGAACCTTATGAGGATCTAGACAACGAAATAGATTCGGACGAAGATCCTGAAATGGATATGGACATAAACATCGATGATTACGAAGAGGATCCTGAAATGGATGTTGACATCGAAGGCATCGATGACATTGAGGAAGCGGAGGAACAAATAGTGGTGCCACATCTATCACCATTAACATCTCCACCTCCTGTTTCACCAATTTCATCCGAATCTAACCGTACCACTCCAGCTCAAGTTCCGAATTCTACTCACCAAACCGGCGGAACATCTACATCTACACATATGTTCGTGAACTCAGCTCAATACGAAATCTACTCTTTGAAACAAGCTCTCAACCTAACCCAACTCAAAGTTCAAAGTATGGCAAGTCAAATGAACGACTATATATCCAAGGTAAATTCTGCCAGAATGGATGCCATGAATGCTCGAGACGACCTATATTGGTTTAAGCTTGACATGAGCTACGTGAAGAGTGACTCGACTCATGTTGGGGAAGTAGTCTTAAATCCTTTGATTGGCTTGGATAACGTTAAGGATAGACTCACTTTGGTTGAGAGGGCCCAAGAACAAGATGCGGTGCAAATTCACAAACTACTTAACCGCCTAAATACCGCAGAAATCCGGTTAGATGTTGCAAACTTTGACAGGTATCAACTTAAGAATGATTTGTGTGGAATGCAAACTCAAATGAGTGCCATACAACAAAGGCTATACCAAAAGGATGTCAAAGAATACCGTCCAAATGAAAGTGTAGATGTGTTAGCAACACGCGAAAATAATAATCCGTCCGGACCACAACAACCTCCCAACCGACGTTAGACTAGTGTTATAGTACTAGTTAGCTTTTGTACAACGTTGTAATTACTAACTGAAAGTATCAGTTAGTAAGTTTTGAATGAACTTGTAATAAGTTCGATTTTGTAAATCAATCAACGTTATATGAATAAAACTCTTGTTTTATTTACTATCATGTGTTATGTTTTTAAGTTTCAACATTATTACCCTATCATTCTTATCAAATTGTGCTCATCTCACAACTCTCTAATTACAATGTATCTTTTGAACAATAGAATCATGGCGCCAAAGAAAAAGACACCACCAACAATGACGCAAGCTGCCATCCGCAAACTGGTAAAGGACAGTGTCAATGCAGCACTTATCACAGAACGAGCAACCGTAGCTGCAGCAGCTGCCGAAGCCACCACAGCTGCTGGTGCTGCTGATGCTGCAGCAGCCGCTGAAGCCGCCACTGCTGCGGAAGCTGCTATAGCTGCAGAAGCGGCCAGAATTGCCAGTCTTAACCTTGGAGGACCAAACTCAACTACCCCTCCGGTGACCAATGTTGCTACAGTACCAAAGGGTTGCTCGTTCATTTCCTACTTGAAATGTGAACCCATCAAATTCAAGGGTACTGAAGGAGCTGTAGGTTTAACTCGCTGGTTTGAAAAAGCGGAGTCGGTGTTCTTGCTCAGTAAATGTACTGAGGGTGCTAAAGTTCAGTATGCCACAAGTACTCTGTTGAACGAGGCATTGTCATGGTGGAACTCAATTGCTCAACCCATGGGCATTGAGAATGCCTATAAGATTTCGTGGGATAACCTGAAAAAGATGATGATCAAGGAGTACTGCCCTCGCAGTGAAATGCAAAAGTTGGAGGTTGAATTCTGGGATCATACGGTTAGGGGAAATGATATCATAACCTACAACCGTCGATTCCAGGAATTGAGAATACTTTGTCCAACAATGGTTTCCACAAAGGAAAAATTGTTGGAAAGGTATATCTGGGGACTTCCATCAAGCATACAAGGGAATGTGACTTCGGAAAATCCCAAGGAACTTGATGAAGCTATGCGGATGTCTCGCAGCCTCATGGACCAAGTGGTACGAATGACAGAAACCCGAAAGCAAAACAACCTCAACAACACCAACAACTCCAACTACCGTAACAACAACAACAACATGAACAACAACAACAAGCGACCATGGGATGGTAACCGTGGGAATAACAACAACAACAACAACAACAACAACAACAACAACAACAACCAAACCCGAAACAACAACCATCATAATCAACAGAACAAGAGACTAGAAGCCGCGACGGCTTATGTTGCTGCACCAGCTGGTGGTAAGTACGTTGGTAATCTACCACAATGTACCAAGTGCAACTACCATCATGAAGGTCCCTGCCCGGCCAAGTGCAACAAGTGTCAGAAGCCCGGACATCTTGCCAAGGATTGTAGAGGCAAGGGTGTAGCTACTGGGGCAAACACTCAGCCAATAGTTACATGTTTCGGGTGTGGTGAAAGGGGACACTTCAAGAACAATTGTCCTCGAAACCAAGGACCCCAAGGCGGAGGTGCTCGCGCTAGAGCCTATGTCATGGGAAATGGAGAACCACACCAGGACCCGAACGTGGTTACCGGTACGTTCTTACTCAATAACATTCCTGTTAAAGTCTTATTCGATTCTGGTGCTGATATGAGCTTTATATCTACTAGAATTGCGCCTTTACTTGATATTCCATCAATCACTTTAACCACTAGTTATAGTATTGAGCTAGCTACCGGTGACTTAGTAAATACCAATACCGTAATCCCAAACTGTACCCTTAATCTCTTAGACCACCCCTTTAACATCAATCTTATGCCAATTGAACTCGGAAGTTTTGATGTTGTTATTGGCATGGATTGGTTATCTAAACATCAAGCTAACATCATTTGTGGTGAAAGAGTTGTGCACATTCCATGTGACAATGAAACTTTGATCATTCGTGGTGATCAAAGTGGAACTCGAATTAACATCATCTCATGTATCAAAACCATGAAGTACATTGAGAAATGATGCTATGCTTTCCTAGCCCACGTAACCGAAAAGAAAACCGATGAAAAACGTCTCGAAGATGTTCTTATTGCCCGTGAGTTTCCTGAAGTCTTTCCGGAAGATTTACCCGGACTACCACCAAATCGTCAAATAGAGTTCAGAATTGATTTAGTACCAGGAGCGGCGCCAGTTGCCCGTACACCATACCGGCTAGCACCTTCAGAGATGCAAGAGCTATCAAATCAATTACAAGAACTTTCGGACAAGGGATTTATTCGACCCAGTTCCTCACCTTGGGGAGCTCCAGTTTTGTTCGTGAAAAAGAAAGATGGGTCATTACGAATGTGTATTGACTATCGTGAGCTAAACAAATTAACCATAAAGAACCGTTACCCACTACCAAGAATTGATGATTTATTCGATCAATTACAAGGTTCAACCTATTACTCAAAAATTGACCTACGGTCAGGTTACCACCAAGTTAGAGTTCGTGATGAAGACATTCCAAAAACAGCCTTTAGGACACGATATGGTCACCATGAATTCCAAGTGATGCCATTTGAGTTAACTAATGCACCGGCAGTATTCATGGATCTCATGAATCGTGTGTGTAAACCATATTTGGACAAATTCGTGATCGTATTCATAGACGACATTCTCATATATTCCAAAAACGAAGAGGAACACAAAGAACACCTGAGAACAATTTTAGGACTACTCAAGGAAGAGAAATTGTATGCAAAGTTTTCCAAATGCGAATTTTGGATTCAATCCGTACATTTCCTTGGGCATGTGATTGACAAGACCGGTTTACATGTCGATCCCGCTAAAATTGAAGCTATCAAAAATTGGCCAACACCTACCATACCTACAGAAATTCGTCAATTTCTGGGTCTAGCCGGGTATTACCGAAGGTTTATTGAAGGATTTTCCTCAATAGCAAAGTCTTTGACTAAGCTAACTCAGAAAGACAAGAAATACGTGTGGGATGAAGACGAAGAAAATGCTTTCCAAACCCTCAAACAAAAACTTTGTAGTGCTCCTATCCTAGCATTGCCAGATGGGATCGAAGATTTTGTAGTCTATTGTGATGCATCGCATCAAGGTTTAGGTGCCGTGTTGATGCAACGTGATAAGGTCATGGCTTATGCATCAAGACAACTCAAAGTTCATGAAGAAAATTACACCACTCATGACTTAGAGTTAGGAGCTGTAGTCTTTGCACTAAAAATCTGGAGGCACTATCTATACGGTACTAGATGTACTGTGTACACCGATCATAAAAGTCTACAACACATTTTGAACCAAAAAGAACTAAACATGAGACAACGTCGTTGGTTGGAATTACTAAGTGATTATGACTGCGACATTCGTTACCACCCAGGGAAAGCAAACGTAGTAGCCGACGCCCTGAGCCGAAAGGAACGGGTTAAACCATTACAAGTTCGAGCCTTAGTTTTAACAATAAATTCAAACTTTCCTACTCAAATCCTTCACGCTCAAGCTGAGGCGGTGAAACAAGAAGACATCCAAAAGGAAAAGTTGGATGGCATGATACAGAAGAAATTCGAAACCCGTTCAGATGGAACTCTATGCTTCCAAGGTCGAAGTTGGTTACCACTTTATGGTGGCCTACGAGACTTGATCATGCATGAATTACACAAGTCTAAATACTCCATACATCCAGGATCTGATAAGATGTATCATGATCTTAAGTTACTTTATTGGTGGCCGAACATGAAAGCCGACATTGCAACATACGTTAGCAAATGTCTTACCTGCTCCAAAGTAAAAGCCGAACATCAAAAACCATCCGGTCCATTGCAACAACCAGAGATTCCTATGTGGAAATGGGAAAGAATTACCATGGACTTCATTACCAAGCTCCCAAAGACATTAAGCGGTTATGACTCCATCCGGGTCATAGTTGATCGTCTCACAAAATCCGCACACTTTATACCAATCAAAGAGACTTACAAAATGGAACAACTAACCCGACTGTACGTCAAAGAAATAGTCTCAAGACATGGTGCACCGATATCCATCATATCCGACAGAGATGGTAGATTTACTTCCAATTTCTGGCAGTCACTCCATCATATCCGACAGAGATGGTAGATTTACTTCCAATTTCCGACAGGATGAGTACAGCGTACCATCCTCAGACCGATGGTCAGAGTGAACGAACCATTCAAACACTTGAAGACATGCTTCGAGCTTGTATAATAGACTTTGGAAAAGGATGGGATACTCATTTACCATTAGTCGAATTTTCCTACAACAACAGCTATCATACAAGTATTAAAGCAGCTCCATTTGAAGCACTTTACGGTCGAAAGTGTCGTTCACCTGCTTGTTGGGCTGAAGTGGGAGAAGTTCAACTCACTGGACCAGAACTCATACGAGAAACAACGGAAAAGATTGTACAAATCAGAAGTCGACTACAAACCGTAAGAGATCGACAGAAAAGTTATGCCGACACACGACGCAGACCCCTAGAATTCCAAGTCGGAGATAGGGTTATGCTAAAGGTATCACCTTGGAAAGGCTTGATACGATTCGGTAAACGAGGAAAACTAAACCCAAGATACATCGGACCATTCAAAATCCTAGCCAGGGTTGGCCCTGTGGCGTACAGACTTGAGCTACCATTAGAACTCAGTAGTGTACACCCCACTTTCCATGTATCTAACCTAAAGAAATGCTTGTCGGATGAATCACTTGTGATTCCACTCGATGAAATTCAACTCAATGACGATCTTCAATTTATTGAGAAACCCGTAGAAATCATGGACCGAGAGGTCAAACAACTCAAGCAAAGCCGTATTCCAATTGTCAAAGTTCGTTGGAACTCACGACGTGGTCCTGAATACACATGGGAACGAGAGGACCAGATACGTAAGAAATACCCACATCTTTTTACCAACGAAGCTTCTACTCCCAACGCAAATTGATCTCCGGGACGGAGCTCTCATATGGGGTGGAGACTGTAACAATTCGCAATTTCAGGTTAATTACTATTCGCGGAAAATTTACTATTCACTTTTACTATTCATGTTACTATTCATTTTCCCGAAAGTTGATTTTTATTTCATATTCTCGAGTGATAAATCATTTCCATGGCAAATTAAATGTTTGACATTCGTCAGATCATTTTCGTGAAAGTTATTAAGGAATTACACGGAATTACACGTTTTAGGGTAAAACGTCAATCAGAAATTCTACGCACAACGAAATTCAACCCCGTCAGGTGACCCCACATCAGAAAAATGTTTGACACACTCATGATTTATTTGAGAATAAATCATGACTGAGAAAAATCATGACCAAAATAAACTTCGGCCGTGAAAAACTGGAATTTTCAGTTTTAAGCGTTTTTACTCAGCCGTAACCTTAGCCTATACCTGCACCGCGTTTCTAAGATGATTTGAGCTTTCAACTTATTAAAATAAGTCAACATATTTTTCCCTCCTCCATTGACCAAAAATCATCTCTTGATTTTATAAGTCATTCCTTGATTTTTAGGTTTACGGTTTGATGTCTAAAAGACATTTAATACCAACCGACACTAGACTGAGCCCAGTCTAGACATTATAAATCATTTTAAATCATTTATATCATATTAGAAAAGTAACATTTTACTTTTCTCAATTTTACGTAATATTCGTACATTTTACGTATTACGCGTTTTAGACCCGTGTTTCCAGTTTTAGCAGGGTTTTACCACCCAAATGGAACCTATCACCCATTTTATATTTTATTATGGAACATATGGACATGTTTATCAACACTTTCAAGTTTCATAATTTTACGACACCCGGTTTTACGTTTTGAGGCCTAATCATTTACGGTTGGCATTTCCTGGAGTCAAAACTAACCAAATATCTAGATATTATCATCCAATGCACACCTCACCTCCCCCTAGCCTTATGAACCGCCATTGGGGGGGGGGGGAGTCACCCTTGGTGTGGCTTAATCCTAAGCTAGGAGGTCTTGGATGGTTTACATGTGTTAAACTTGTCATGGAAGCCTTTGACAAAGTCAATTTTGTAACCTCCTCTTAAGACTATAAATACCCCCCTCCCCCCTTCCTTGTGCCGTCCATCACCAACACCAAAACCACTCACACTTAGCTTTATTTCCTTCAAAGTTCTAGCAAGGATCAAGTGCTTCTTCAAGGTAGAAACCCTAGTTAGGTTATCATTCATCAAACACTTCCATAACCTCATATACTTGGTGGTTTCTCTTGAGTTTTAATCCACTCAAGTCACCTCAATCTTCATCATCCATCTTTCAAGATTACAAGGGTAGAAAGATTGCATGAAGTAGTGGGTTGAAGCAAGTCTATCAAAGTCCTTTTCCTTACTTGCTATTCCTTTCATCTTTGAAAGCCAAAAGTTGTAAGCCTAAACCTAACATGCTTCTTGTTTATTAATCATGTTCATATCATTTACATGTTATTCTTGCTATATTATGTCTTGTATTCATGTCCATGATGTGTAAAAATAAGTAAAAGATGTTGTTATAATTGATCGTTAAGATAAGTTACTAAAACAAGTAAACTAGTGAATTTCTTGGTAAGACCTGATCAAAATGGTAAAAATATGATATTGGATTATTACATATTGTAGTAGAGGACCTAACAAGGAAACCATAGCAATTTGAACCACCTAAAAAGAGTATACGAGTCAAAAGTTATGGCGATTTGAAGTTACCAAAACTTTCCGGCAAATATGCCAAAATAGTTTCTGTGACAGAACCTAAAACACGCAAAAAGAGGCCTTTCTGGTCCGATTCATGAAAAAGTTAAAACACGAAAGTTGTCCGGAATCACGTTTTCGTTAAGGAACAAAGAAGCTCGAGCCTTGAAAACGCCTTCTGAGTGAGATATTTCTCAGTTTCTTAACAGCTATTTACATATATATAAGTCACTATATATTGGTTATACTTTAAAAGGAACAAGAGGTCTTATGACCTATAAACAAGACCACCACCATGGCTAGAGCCAAGGTTGAGTCTCATGACCTTGGAACAAGGACCAAAGGTCATGGCTAGGCCATGACGAAATGACCATACCAACTTACATAGGCGTAAACATGAAACAAGGAATTGGCGATATATTGAACAAGCAATTTGGATCTACTTCACTTAAAAAGGAACCATGAGATATTACAGAGAAAAATGGTCATACAAGACTTATGAAACATACCCTAATAACAATCTTCATGTACCAATAAACTTTCCTAAGTTTATTCAAATATCGGACATGTAACTTTTCGGATCAAAACTTATATCTATATATTTTATCAACTACTACAATAGTAGGGAGCCTCATGTGAGGAGTTCATTATGTAAGCCGTCGAGATAAGTTGTGGATTTACGAATTAAAGTGTCCTGGCTCCTCGAACGCTTACTAACATGACTTCTGAATTATGTCGGCCCGAACGGTAGTAAACGATATACAAAACATACATGTTCATAAATCTTTTCTTTCAAAGACTTACAAATATACATCATACCACATCATGGACTAAATGCAAGATATTTATATAGGCACTACTTCATATTCTTTACACAAATCCTAAGTCACAACATTCTATTATAGGTTGCTCGTAGAAATCTACAGGATCCAACCATCACCTTCATTACTTGCTATCTTACTTAAGGTGAGTTCTTAGCCCCACTTTACATTACTTCAATGTTTTACAAACCCTTGGGGGGAATACATGCTACTTTTAAACCGAACACAATGCTTTGAAACTGTATGCTGCCTGATTGTTTTATTATTACTAAGTACCTACCTTGCCAATCCTAGGCCCCTATCATGAACCATTAAATCACTAGAATTAGTGAGCGCGAGTATTGTGAATAGGCCTATTGGGATTGACGAATCCCATTTGTTTGAGCAGATTAGTTCAAACGAATGCACTATATTTGAAAACATTAAGTATGACGGCAAAGTACTTACCGGGGCAACATAACCGCCGATTGATATTGGTACCCGTTAACGTATTGGTTGCATGAGCTTAGTATATAATAATAACTGTTTTGTTTTCTAACATAAGTATGAGTCTAATTAACTCTTACTACCAACATATTGTGTTCAACCGTTAAACAAACTCTATGAATTTCACTCAACCTTTGTGTTGACCTCTTAAGCATGTATTTCAGGTCCATGATAATCAAGAATGGAGCGGAAGGGCACGTACCGAAGGAAGAAGGCTATAAACTATTATGTCATTCGATAAAAACATCAAAGACTTTATATTGATGTATTTTGAAACATGGAAACTTTTGGGACCTTACTATGTAAACTCTGATATATTTGAATAAATATGAATGACAACTCTTTTTAATACGATTCGTTTAGAGATCGTTTTCTATTATTATGACTGTTGTGCCGTCGAGTAACACCCAAGTTGAATTCCCCGGCATCATGAATTGGGGGTGTTACATAGGTGTTATTCCTAGCTATTGGTTCGTTTCACACACCTGCTGTCTTGCTTGTCGATGGAAGTTTGGGTCGTAACCCTATTTTTTCTTTTGGTGAGGATGGGGACTATTCTTACCAATAGATGTTCATTGAAGATCGTTTGGATTCTTCATGGAAGTTAAGATGAAGGCCATAATGATATAGAAGGCTCAAGTGTTTCTTGAGTAGTATTGTAAAATTTTTATTTACTTTTGTCATTTTTGGTAGTTTCATTTTATTGTAAGTTATAAGAATGGTTTGTCATTCTTATAGTCGAGTCTGTAAGTGTCCTTAGGGACTGAGATGAGGGACATCACCCTCATCCTATTGTACATCAACATTTTTTGGTGTAATGAATTTTGCCGGGGTGAATTAACCCTTTTACCCAATATATATATATATCTTTATATTATATATAACAGGAGGCGTTACACGTAGATAATGCCACGTAAACGCCACCTCATTGCCCAGTAATTCATTATGTGCCATGTCATCAGCCATGTCATCACATTGTTGCCATGTAAGCAATTTTTTAAATTTATTTTAGTTGCATTTTCCATGTCATAATTTATTTTAGTTGCATTTTCCATGTCATCATTAAATAAATCCGATTTTTTTTTGTATAATAATTTCGGATTTTTTTTTCATTTATATACGTTAGCAATTTTTTATATTTATTTTATTTGCATTTTCCGTGTCATCATTAAATAAGGAAAATATTTTTTTGAAAACGATAACTTTTGATGAAGGTTCTACAAGTCACTAATCGTTAAAATCGTAATGAAATTGTCGCAACACAACCTCCCTGGCAGCGACGCCAAAATTTGATAGCGTAAGAAACGTATAACAAATAAATACAAGTAGACGTGAGTGGAATTTACTAATCAACCATAGTGAAAAGGCCGACATGCAAAAACTCGTGAATACAATATATATATATATATATATATATATATATATATATATATATATATATATATATATATATATATATATATATATATATATATATATATATATATATATATATATATATATATATATAGTGAGACTTTCTTACGAGAACCATCTTATCTGCGAGAACTGAGAGAACCACCAAAAACATACATTCACGCCTTCAATAATTGTATTTTTGCACATATGTTCTAAAAACAACATACATGTTTTTTTTTTTTTTTTTTTTTTTTTTTTTTTTTTTTTTGTTTTTTTTTTAATATAGTTGTTTTAAAGAATTTGATAAGAAATTGGAAATACAAAATTTTTCATTGAAGATGTGCATGTATGTTCTTATAAGGCGTGCAACAGCAATATTGCGGCCGTGTGTAAGGTTTTTGTGAAAAAAATAGGATGCGTTTATAATGATATTGAAGAACATTAGTGGATACTTACGATTATTAATGATTTGCATGCTTTTTTTATTTTATTTTAAAAGGCGTGCATATGTTTTCGATGGTTCTCTCAGTTCTCGCAGATAAGATGGTTCTTGTAAGACAGTCTCCCTATATATATATATATATATATATATATATATATATATATATATATATATGTGTGTGTGTGTGTGTGTGTGTGTGTGTGTGTGTGTGTGTGTGTGTGTGTGTGTGTGTGTGTGTGTGTGTGATACCGGGTAAGTGATTACCTGGGTCGTGTCCCAACGAGGTTTGAATGGGCAATATTATGTGAGATTCGTGATTAAAATGCTTGTAAGAATGGTTGAGAGCTTATTTGGTATTGTAGAATAATTATGTAAAGCAACGAAACCAAAAAAAATATTTAAAACTAAAAACGCGCGTTTTAATTAAAATTAACGTCAACGCGCAAAAATAAAAGTAAATTTTAAGCTACACTAATCCTACGGGCATGCAAATAATTTTTCTACCTACAAGATGACAAAAGAAAGTTTTAGAAAAAAGAAAATTAAAATTTCAATTAAAATTCTATTTATTATTATTTAATTACTATTTAACACTAATTAATTACTAGTAAATATTAAAAATTCTAAAAATTCTGAAACTTTTTTAACAAATATTACAGGTTAATATTAATCTAAGAAAAATATAAAAAGTGGGGGCAAAGTAGAAAAATTAAGCAGTAATAAGCAGAATAAGGTGAAAAGGGCTTAATTAAACAAAATGGACAAAGAGAGGTTATGTATTAAATTCTGCAAAGGATAACCAGAGAAGACCCAAGGGCGAGTTGGTAGTGGGGTGTGTTGTGTTTGTGACAGAGGTGACAAGGGTTCGAATCCCCTTGGCACCTTTTTTTACAATTATTTTTTTTTTAATTTTTCTTTTTGCAAACTTACTTAACCAACAAAATTAACAAATTTTGTAAAGAAAAGTTTTCTGAAAAGCTTTTAAACAAGCTTATACTATCTCAAAATCTCACTGTAGTGAGTTTTGTGTTTCAAGTGTGCTTTTTGAGATAAGCAGTTTTAGCACAATAAGCAACCAAGCACGGGCCAGGCTAAACTTCAACAACTACCACAATAAACAACACAAACAAGCTAAAAGACAACAACTAACAAGCTGGAAACTAGAAATCAATCAAGCTCAGACCAACTGATCTAGTAGCAGCAACTAACAGCCTAGGGGCAACTTCGGAGCACAAAATAAGCTAGAAAATAAGCAAACAAGGACAAACAAAAAGCACTTTCCACAAGACAGTCCTAGTGGCTATCCAAAGCAGAAAGAATCAAGAAAAATGATCAACTAATGAACAAGATATGGGCAAAAGAAAAATGGGTCAAAAACAACTGAGCTGGGTACAAGGCAGAAATGAGGCCAAAGGGGCTATTTTGAGCTTATTTTTAAGACAGCAAATGAATTTCAAACCAAGATTTTCTTTTTGATACAGATAAACAAGCAACCAAATAACCTATAACAACCATTTTCACCTAAATACAATGATTAATGAAGGCTAGGACTGATCTGGACTTTTGCTCCATTTTGACAGTTATAAAAATTTGTGCACACCTCGCCAAGGCGGAAACGCGAGGGTGTAACTTCATGGATATCAACACAACACCTGGTGTCTATATAGAGAACAACTACATGCACAGCAATAGAGCAAAGTACAAACACAAAGTGTTGTAACAATACCCTAAAATAAAATAACCAAAAACAAAATCCAAAACAAAACATAAGATCCAAACAAAGATGATAAACCACTTCCAATGCAACTAGGGTCTCGTCTAATCACATTCTTCTATCTTATCCTTAGAAAGCTCACCTGAAAATGATGCTTAAAACGTCAACATAATGTTGGTGAGATTCATAAGTTTAAGACACACATACACTCTCAAGGCAACCAGTTCACTGTGATTATAAAACATAGCTGGACAAATAATTATAGTTATCATATAAGCTACATGTATTCGAAAACCAATAATCACACACAAAGGCAACCATCTGGACGGATCGTGTCCACCGACCCCATATTGGCATCAATTAGGTCTCATGCGCGAGCAACAGGATAATTATCCTCCTAATCGAATCACGTATATATCCACACAACAATTGGCATCAAATGGGTCCCCAAATGAATCACGTATAATCTCACAATCAAATCATCACACATAGCATACATACGATAACATTATAAGTCCAAGCTCTTTGACACACACATAATCACAGTAACCCAAACATTTAAGACAAGCATCATTCCCATCCCAAGTTTAAAACAAAGTAAAAATATGGGACTATGAACTCACCTCAAACTTTGCAGCTTCCACAAAATCAAATCACAATCTATAACACACAAAATAAATCCACATTACACATGGTCAAGCTAAAAGTTATAACCCATGTAATACACATATGATGGATGTCTAAGACTCATATGACCCACCACGGATCTCCTAGACCCCATACTAATCATCATCATAACCTACTACTCACTAAATCCCTTATACTTTTAAAATCAGAAAACGCAGAATTTTAGGGTACATTCGCCCACACGAAATAATAACAATTAAAGCTCAAAAACTCACACCAAAAATTCACCATGGTCTCTCATAAGCATAGAAGCTAATCCCAGAAGGCCATAGTCTAATAACACACACAAGTACCCATAAGAAAATCAAACTTGTCAACTATCCAAATTCGGATCTGAATGCACACCAAAAAGTTTTAATTAGAATAAAATACTTCTACAACTTTTTATCGCTAATCCTTTTGTTGGTAGTCTAAGATAACCTAAAACTCAACTTTTCCAGAAGGGCTAACCTTAATATCACTTTTTCTCCCACAAATCACTATCAAACTTTTACCCAAACTCTATCCCGGTTTAACAGCTTTGACACCTTATCAAAGAAAAATCAAAAGATTAACTTCCCGACCTTGAAATCAATCGTGGCCGGACTTTTTGGAAAGCTCTTTCAATAAAATTCAATTTAGACAAAAAAATTCGTGATCTAACTCATAACCATCTATTAAATACCTTTGAATCTTTACAACCCTTATTTTCTGTCCAAACCCTAACTCAATGTTTAACATGTTTTATAACCAAATCTCCTTCACTAATCATCATACTATTATTAAATAATGATCCTAACATGTTTAAAGTCATTAATTTACAGAAGTTTACAAACCCTAGATCCATCATAATTAATATTACATGAATTAGATTAACTAATCAATTAATTGAACATAGAGTTTAAAGATTTTACCTTGATTCTTTATTATTGCTTCCAAATTACAAACCCTAATTTTTCTTCTTGTTTCTCCTTCTCTTGGATCGACCATAAACTCAAAAAAAAGAGTGTGGGTCGTTTGTATGGTTATATGGGTTGGGGGTTGGGCTTGTTTGGGCTGGACTAGGATTCCTTAGGCTAGAAATTGTATTTGGGCTAAAATTGGGTTTCCTTTTCCCCTAAAACCCCTTGGGCCGATTTTTATATATCATATACATATATTTTATATTTTTTTTATTAAATTTAATTATTACACTTAAAACCTTATTCTCTTGATATTTTATTAGAACCAATAACGAAACCTAACGTCTTACGCGATAAGCATTAGTTTTACGATAAACCGGAAAAATTATCATTTTCAAAACAAAGTTTTCAAAAATAGAATTTCACACTCTTTTTGAAATATAACTCATAAAAACAAGCTCCTCGTAACTCACTAACGCTCAAACACTTGAACGAAGACTTGTTATGCAAAAACACAAAAACTCCAAAACTATACAAGTCATTTCTACACCACAAAGGCGATCAAAATGAACTTATCCAAATTCCATACTTTCCAAATCACAATAAAAACCATTTACGCAAAGGGATTTAGTGCTAAAACTCACCTATATCACACATATATCACTTCAATCACCTAGGACACACCAAATAAACTTCAATCGAGTCAAGACTATCAATCAAACTGACCTGCTAAAACAACGGTTGTTACGTCATCCCCCACTTAGGGAAATCACGTCCCGAGATTTCATCAACTCTTGTCACCACTCACAACAGCAAAAGAAAATTTATGGATATTTAAGCGGAATAATACCACACTATAAAACCACAGAGAAAGAACCACAAAAATGTGAACCGACTAAGTACTCGAATTCACACGATAGAAAACATTCCGTCACTCAAATAGATACACGCAAATAGATACACTCCCCGATCAATAACACCAATGATCCAAATGACTTCTCACAGGTAGGTACGATACCCGCGAACCAAATGAAAATCCAAATGGTAACCGCAAGACATACTCACAAATAGTAGATACCCATAAAACAAACATTAATTAAAACATTTGTGAACACCCCGCATCTAACTTCCATGATCCAAATCCAACTTCAAACGATCTACTTCACCAACCACATCAGCAAACAAATTTGTGTACTTAAATTTTATCTGATCCTCACGTTCCCAAGTAAACTTAGGACCACGCTTAGAATCCCACCATACCTTTACCAATGCTATCTCACCACACTGCAAACCCTTAACATATCGATCCACAATCTCAACAGGTTTCTTGACAAAATGGAGGGTCTTGTCAACCTTATTCTCATCTAATGGCACATGCAGACTAGCATCCGCCAAACACTTCTCCAAATTAAACACGCGAAACGTATCAAGCACACTACTAAACTCCTCAGGTAATTTCAACCGATATGCCACAAATCCAATCCTTTCCGGAAATCTCGAATGATCCTACGTATCTCAGTGCTAGCTTGACTTTCTTACCGAAACGCACAATCACCCTTCCAAGGAGATACTTTTAAACTCACAATATCACCAACACCAAACTCTAAGGGCTTACGGCAATAATCCACATAACTCTTTTGGCGATTTCTTGCTGCTCTAAGTCTTTCCTTAGTCAGAAAACCTTATTCGTAGTCTCTCGTTCTAGTTCAGGACCAATTAGTTGGCTTGTCCCAACCTTTACCCACAGAACAGGTGACCTACATTACCTTCCATACAACTTTTCACACGACACATACTCAATACTAGAATGATAATTGTTGATATAGGAGAACTCAGCTAAGGGTAAATGTATACCCCGGCTTCCTCCAAAATCAACACACCCATGCTCTCAGCTCACCATCCAACGCCTGATTTGTACGCTCACTTAGTTCACTCATTAGAGAATAATAAGTCGTACTCACATACATACGCGTTCTCAAGACTCTACAACACGTTTACCACTATCGTGAAGTAAGTATTTCATCATGTTTCTTGATGATCAACGCGACCCCCCATGGCTCTTTACAAACTCACCGAGCGAAAAGTCTCGCCAACTCCTCCTTAATAAAATCTCCAGGTACCTCTGGCTGTTGCAACACCTTAATAATCGTTGACTACAACCTTTAGCTTCAAGCATTTCAAACACTTGCTAAAGTATCGGTATTCTCCTTCATACCCACTCCTCCATACATCTCTTGCTATGGTAATAATACGTCTTATCCATTCTCGGGTGTATCAAATACCTTGCATGATTAATGCCCTTACGCTTCCTCTTAATGAAACCAATAGTTGGTCCGCAAAGTACATTCCTCCATCTTCGTTCCTTTCCATTTACTGGTATAAACCAAATAATTATTCTTCTTACATGTTCTCATCCTTGAACCTCTCTCTCTAGACTGTCAGTATCATCCTTTTAACTCCAAAATGAATTATCACAATCATTGTTCATAGACGACTAAGTTTCACTCATTCGCTCCTGCTCAGCGCTCTTCCCACGATGTCCGCTCTTCCTTGACGGTAGCAAATCAGACAATCGTAGTCACTGAGAAATTCCACACCCAACTTCTCTTCAATATATATTAACCTCTTGTCAAATATATGCTAAAGATTCTTATGATCTGGGTAGACCACACTCTTTGCTCCATAAAAATATCGTCCCCACATCCTACTCGCAACTCTAAGTCATGTATCACACAGTTCCTCTTATGGATCTTCCACCTCCGCGATACCTACGCAATCTATAGAAAGATAGAAATGAATCGTCAACAGTACCTGCCAACCCTAAGGACAATCGTCTCTCAGATGGTGTCTTAGGTACTTTCCACTCTTCACCACTTTTATCTTACTAATGTCCACGAACACTCGCTATCGTTGACCACCTTCCTGAAGAACGTACATCTTAAAGCTACACCTCTCACTTGAACAACTTTGCAAACACCCTCTTCTACTTCAACGAACAAATTGATAATCAAAACGACAATCTATCCTAAGTAAACGACGCGAACTATGAAACCGGTCGAACTAAAACGTATATCAACAAACTCAAAAGGGGTACGAATTACCGACTAGCGAAGTAACTAACATCAAAATCAAAGCTAGAAAAAAAACACAATGAGAAATTTTCCCCCAATAAAAGTAGACATGGATAAAATGTTCATGAAAACCCATACAAAGAAAATATAAAATACACGTACCCATAAAACATCCACAAGCGTACCTCAACGAAAGAAACACTCGATGATCCAAATACATAACAAGTTTGGTAAATGAGAACCATAGACAGTTCTTATTCCCGTACTCGACCTTCCCAAAAAAAAATGAACACCGTTTTTCACAAGACTTATCTTAAAACTTATACATTTTTTATAAAGTATATACAAACCATTTTATGTAAGACATCAACATAACCATTTTTTTTCACACTTCATTTTCACCATAAAAATAATAGTTTCCAACAAATGACCTTGAAATACCCAAAATGAATTTTAAAATACCATAAGGACTATAACACATCCCCTTTATTGGATGCGAAAAACACAGAATAATCAAGATAATCATCAAACAAATCTCATACCAGTGAACACTCACGCAAATACATTGCAAACCAAACGATGAACTTACAGACTCATTCGTAAAACGATCAAACCAAAATCATAGAAAAACACCGATACTAACAGGTCACAAAACATGTCACGAACTTCAATTGGTGTGTAAATGAGGGATTAAATATCCGCACCAACTCGTCACGAACCAACAATACTCGAAGAAACGAACCAGTATCCAACAAAACAAATTCGATTACCCAACACCTATCACGACGTCAAAGAGAAAGAATATGGCATCTTTACCATCATGGTACGAATAGGAATGTCAACCAAAGTATTACGTATACAAACGGAGTGTCTAGCAAACGAATCAACTTAAATACCACAATATTAATCCCAACAGATATTTGAGGTATCAATCATATGATAGGTAGAGTGGAATCTTACCACCTACACACCCCAACATATAACGACTGCACAAATGGTTAAGAGAATACTTCCCTAACCATGCAGCCATCAACAACATGATATCACATACCATCTACCACAATATATAACAAAAAACATCAATCAATGCAATAATGGTCACAAGTCCACGTGTGTGATACCCTTATAATTATGTTCGCGACCATAGTTATAAGCCTATTCCACACGCATACTTACTTCTAAAACCACACATCTCAATGATAACGCACATATACCACATAGCACCTAACACACCATGCAATCTATGCTATCATACTTGCAAGTCCACTTGTGTTGTGACGCATAATTATGTTGGCCACCATAATTATCTATGCCCCCTTTCACAAGTGTACTCCTTCCTATGAAAACACATCATGCAGACAATCACGCAAACAAAAACAAAAGACGGCGCAAACAATCATCTCACATGGAACAATTCCAACGATCACGTAAACTCTATAATCAAAATCACTTGGATAAGGTCGATCCAATATCCAAGAGTAATCACGCTCCAACATGGCTCCAGCCGGCAAAAGACAGTATACAAATTCCAAAACATAACACAAAACAAAAGACATCGCACAATGGCTCAAACTCCATCCTCGCACTTATCTCCCCACTCAGATCAATTCAACTTACTACTCGCTGTGGACTCTAGATCCGAATCCACACCATTCCATCCTAACTCCCATTCATCTTTACTCAACCACCCATTCCTGTTTCCTATATGTTGAGGTAGTCGACAACATGCAAAACCATCTCTATTCCTTTCTTCCAATTCCGTATGATTCACAAGTGCATACAAATCGCGAGGTTTAGACTAATCCACCTCTCCTTCCTATGAGAAGTGAGGACACTACCAAGGGTATTTAGTAATGGCTCCATCTCTAGAAGTCACCGTGGTTATAAACCTCTCCACTTCTTCTCTACCAACGTATTCTATAAACAACCTCTCCTTGTTTGAACATGGATACATGCTAGCGGGAATTCGGATTCTGCGGTTAGTCTGCTTCATCCTACCACTTCTCTCGCATCCGATAGAGACAAAGGTAGTCCAACGAAGCATCTTACGCGCCGAAGACGATATAATAAAGTCGATATATACAATACTACGTATAGGGGATAGAATAGACGTCCGAAACTCAATAAAACATCTCATAAATATAGGAAAATAGACATATAAAATACTATACTTACACATAGATCCTAAATGCAACTATATGAAGGACTCCTAGGTTATAGTCTAGGTTCAACCACCTACTTCTCTATAACCAAGGCTCTGATACCAATCTGTCACACCTCGCCAAGGCGGAAACGCGAGGGTGTAACTTAATGGATATCATCACAACACCTGGTTTCTATATAGAGAACAACTATATGCACAAAAATAGAGCAAAGTACAAACACAAAGTGTTGTAACAATACCCCAAAATAAAATAACCAAAACAAAATCCAAAACAAAACATAAGATACAAACAAAGATGATAAACCACTTCCAATGCAACTAGGGTCTCGTCTAATCACATCCTTCTATCTTATCCTTAGAAAGCTCACCAGAAAATGATGCTTAAAACGTCAACATAATGTTGGTGAGATTCATAGGTTTATGACACACATACACTCTCAAGGCAACCAGTTCACTGTGATTATAAAACATAGCTGGACAAATAATTATAGTTATCATATAAGCTACATGTATTCGCAAACCAATAATCACACACAAAGGCAACCATCTGGACGGATCGTGTCCACCGACCCCGTATTGGCATCAATTAAGTCGCATGCGCGAGCAACATGATAAGCATCCTCCTAATCGAATCACGTATATATCCTCACAACAATTGGCATCAAATGGGTCCCCTAATGAATCACGTATAATCTCACAATCAAATCATCACACATAGCATACATACGATAACATTATAAGTCTAAGCTCTTTGATACACACATAATCATAGTAACCCAAAAATTTAAGACAAGCATCATTCCCAAACCAAGTTTAAAACAAAGTAAAAATATGGGACTATGAACTCACCTCAAACTTTGCAGCTTCCACAAAACCAAATCACAATCAATAACACACAAAATAAATCCACATTACACATGGTCAAGCTAAAAGCTATAACCCATGGAATACACATATGATGGATGTCTAAGACTCATATGACCCACCATCGATCTCCTAGACCCCATACTAACCATCACCATAACCTACTACTCACTAAATCCCTTGCACTTTTAAAATCAGAAAACGCAGAATTTTAGGGTACATTCGCCCACATGAAATAATAACAATTAAAGCTCAAAAACTAACACCAAAAATTCACCATAGTCTCTCATAAGCATAAAAGCTAATCCTAGAAGGCCATGGTCTAATAACACACACAAGTACCCATAAGAAAATCAAACTTGTCAACTATCCAAATTCGGATCTGAACGCACACCAAAAAGTTTTAATTAGAATAAAATACTTCTACAACTTAACCTAAAAATCAACTTTTCCAGAAGGGCTAACCTTAATATCAAAGAAAATTCAAAAGATTAACTTCCTGACCTTGAAATCAATCGTGGCTAGACTTTTTGGAAAGCTCTTTCATTAAACTTCAATTTAGACAAAAAATTCATGATCTAACTCATCACCATCTATTAAATACCTTCGAATCTTTACAGCCCTTATTTTCTGTCCAAACCCTAACTCAATGTTTAACATGTTTTATAACCAAATCTCCCTCACTAATCATCATACTATTATTAACTAATGATCCTAACATGTTTAACATCATTAATTTACAGAAGTTTACAAAGCCTAGATCCATCATAATTAATATTACATGAATTCGATTAACTAATCAATTAATTGAACATAGGGTTTAAAGATTTTACCTTGATTCTTGCTTCGAAATTACAAACCCTAATTTTTCTTCTTGTTTCTCCTTCTCTTGGATCGACCATAAACTCAAAAAAAAGATTGTGGGTCGTTTGTATGGCTATATGGGTTGGGGTTGGGCTTGTTTGGGCTGGACTAGGATTCCTTAGGCTAGAAATTGTATTTGGGCTCAAATTGGGTTTCCTTTTCCTCTAAAACTCCTTGGGCCGATTTTTATATATATCATATACATATATTTTATATTTTTTTATTAAATTTAATTATTATACTTAAAACCTTATTCTCTTGATATTTTATTAGAACCCATAACGAAACCTAACGTCTTACGCGATAAGCCTTAGTTTTACGACAAATCGGAAAAATTATCATTTTCAAAACAAAGTTTCCAAAAATAGAATTTTACACTCTTTTTGAAATATAACTCATAAAAACAAACTCCTCGTAATGCACTAACGCTCAAACACTTGAACGAAGACTTGTTACGCAAAAACACAAAAACACCAAAACTACACAAGTCATTTCTACACCACAAAGGCGATCAAAATGAACTTTCCCAATTTCCATACTTTCCAAATCACAATAAAAACCATTTATGCAAAGGGATTTAGTGCTAAAACTCACCTATATCACACATATATCACTTCAATCACCTAGGACACACCAAACAAACGTCAACCGAGTCAAGACTATCAATCAAACTGACCTGCTAAACCACGGTTGTTACAATTTGACGTTTTCCATTTTATCTAAAAGTTGACTAATGTGAGATTCTAACTGTCCTAGATTAACTAATTTGGTGTTTTAGGGAAGAGTGAAGCTACAGAGGGGTAGCCTAATGATTTCTAAACATAAATTGAGGTCTTGGAATCCAAAAGTCTTGACAGTATGCCAAAAACTAAGAACCTAAGAGTGGTTGACTTTTTTTCTATTATAACCTACCACTTTTACCTTTGCACTACTCTATATAGACTTAAAGTGTTCTATCTAAACTAATTTAAGCTACACTACCAATTTTAAACTCAGGTTATAAGGTTAATCCAAACACCCCTTTATATGCAGAAATTTGGAGTTTAAGCTAAAAGAATCTATGATAAGCTGAATCTTAGGGTGACAGGTACTAAGCTAACTATATTAAGTCCTAAGAAACCATAAACAACAACTAATAAGCAGTGATAAATGAGCTAAGAGGGTGAGACAGTTTTGGGAAAAAATGACAGTTAAAGAAAAAGTTTTCTAAACTAAGTCTATCTACACTATCAATTAAGCTTATAAGGCATAAAAAAATCACTAAAAAGCAGTAGTAACAGAAAATAAGCAGTAGTGAGTAGGGTGATAAGCTGAAAGTTTATTTATTATTATTTTTATTATTTTTTTTAACAACTCTGAAGAAAAAGACTTGGAAAAGATGTAATGCTGAAAATTGAAACTTTCATTCATAAAATAAATGTTACATTAAAACTTAAAAGATGTAATGCTGAAAATTGGGCATGGGTTTTTTTTTTTTTTTCTGGATTGGGTTGAGGGTGTGTGTGGGTTTTGGATAAGGATCCGTTTGGTTTGTGATTAAATACAAGGACCACCTTTGCAATTTCCTGAAAATCCAAGGGCTGAGTTTGGCGTTTTTCCAAAGTTATCATAAGGGTTTTTCCGGCCAAGTTTCATTTATCAAAGGGCCTTGAATGTTTATTTTCCATCCTGAAAATCGCCGGGGGTCATTTCTGCCAAATATTGAAAATTGCACTCCAATGGTCAAAAATGTCATTCCTTGATTTTTAGGGGACTGTTGTTGACTTTTCATCAATATAAATCTTCCAGGGACCAATTCTGACAATTCTTGAAAGTTGAGGGACTGATTTTGCCAATTCTGCAAACTTTGCTCAATTTTCGTCTGTTTTTAATCCTTTTGTACCTGAAACACATAAAAACACAAACCAAGGATATCTGCAGTATAATTAGGTGTATTTGGTTGTTTTTAGTATTTTTATAGTCCAAATTGGATAGAAAATGATGAGTATTCACACACTCATCAGCCATCATACACATTTGGAACGTGCCTGGAGCATTACATAAACAAAAAGGCATACGTCGATAGGCAAAATTTCCGTAGGGGCATGTGAATGTGGTCTTTTCTTGATTTTGCGGATCAATGGGAATCTGGAATTAACCCGAGAAACCGTCTAGGAAACAATAGTACTCGTTTCCGCTAATCTCTCGAGCATTTGGTCCATGAAGGGTAAAGGGAAGTGGTCTTTACGGGTGGCGTCATTTAACTTTCTATAGTCAATGCACACACGCCATCCCGTAACCAATCGAGTTGGAATCAACTCGTTTTCATCATTTGTGACAACAATAATGCCACCCTTTTTTGGAACACAGTGAATGGGACTAACCCAAGGACTATCAGAGATATGGTAAATCAATCCGGCATCAATAAGTTTGAGAACCTCTTGTTTGATAACCTCGTGAATTTTAGGATTAACCCTTCTTTATTGTTGAATTGCCCGTTTAAAGTCATCCTCCATTAAAATCTTGTGTGTACAAAATTATGGGTTAATACCCTTGATGTCGAAGAGTTTCCAAGCAATGGCTTGCTTGTGTGACTTTAAAACCTTTATAAGAGCAGCCTTTTCCTCATCACTCAAGTCTTTTGCAATTATGACGGGTAATTTATCATAACCCTCCAAAAATGCATTTTCGAGATGAGATGGTAAGTCTTTAAGTTCGACCTCGGGAAATTCATCAGTTTTCTCAACATATTTGATTTCCTCATTATGAAGTTTTTGTGGGAGAACAGGAGGAGGAGAGGGATCTTCATTTAACAATTTCTCAAGGAGAAGGATATCCCCCTCTGGGTCAATCTCTTGGTTGTCAATTCCAGCGAGAATAGATTCACTTTTGAGAAAGGCCTCTATTTCGTCTAAGATGAAGTCACTTCCTTCAAACGGAGTGAGGGAAGGAGAAGAATTAGCAATGATAGGTTGAGAGAAGGGAGTGGGATTGCCACTCGAAGAATTATCGGTGAAACCAAGAATTTCTTGATAATACTCTTCTGAAGCAACGTCGATGACATCGATTCGGTTAATTGACACTGAGTCATAATTGGAAGAGTACCTCGAAGTTTGATCAAGGTTGAAGGTGATGGCTTCATTACCAACACATAGAGTGATTTCTTCATCAAATACATCGATTAAAGCACAACCCGTTCTTAGGAATCCCCTCTCTAAAATGAGAGGAACCCTCAGATCTGCATCGAAATCAACAATCACGAAATCTGCAGGAAAATGGCACTTTCCAACTTTCACAAACACATCCTCAGCAATGCCGAGGGGACGAGATATGGAACGATCTGCAAGCTCGAGAGTCATGCAGGTAGGAGTGAGTTCAGGAAGAGAGAGTTTCTTCCAGACTGAGTGAGGCATCAGGTTGATGCTTGCACCAAGATCGGTAAAGGCAAAACATTCAACCATTCCCGGAAAAATGCAAAGGATGAGAAATTTCCCGGGATCTCCTAGCTTTTTGGGAAGCTGTTTCAATAGAACTACAGAGTAGTTTTCATTCAGTGGAGTTTTTGCCAACTCAAAAGTTTTTTCTTGTTGCTTAACAAGTTTTTGATTGTTGATGCAAATTTGGGCATCAGAAGAATAGCATCCGCAAATCTGATATCAAAATGTAAGTCTTAAAAAATTTGAAAGAATTTTTCCATTTGATGATTAGCTTTTTCACAGAGCTTTTGGTCATGTAAACGTGAAGGATATGGTATTAAAGGCTTAGGGTTGGGTATCGGAATTTAAATAGGATTCTTTGGAGTTTCGAATACAACTTTTGTTTTGGGGGTCGGGACCGGGACAACTTGAGGATGGACGTCGTCGGTACCTCCATTATTAGTAGGAAGTGTCGTGTCCGTAGTAACCTCAGGTTCACATTCCGCTACCTTGGGAGGAAGAGTAGAAGAGGTAGAAGGAACCGTGGGTCCATTATATAAAACTCCACTTCGGGTGGTGATCGCCTTGACATCTCCCCTTGGATTAGCGATCGTATTGCTAGGAAGTGTACCTGAGTCCGAGGGTCGATCATTTAAAGACTTCTTAAGTTTAGAGATCTGGCTGACCAATAACCCATTTGTTTCCTCTTGTGATTTCATGAATTGTTTCAACAACTCATCAGAAGAGGATTGGGTCTGAACAACATTTTGATTTTGATTATGAAAGTTTTGAACACGACTGTTTTGAAATTTTCATTGATGTTGGTTGTTATTACCCTGAAAATTGTTTCCTTGATGAAAATTACCCTGATTGTGGTTATTACCCTGGTTGAAATTACCATGACCTTGATTTCTTTGAAAATTTCCTTGGTTTTGAAAACCCTGGTTTTGACCGGAATTGAAATTCCCTTGGTTAGGGAAACCTTGGTTCATTCGATTTTGATTCTGATTCTGATTGAAATTTTGGTTCCGGTTTTGAGCATTCGGGTTTTGAGATTGATTAAAACCGAGAGGTCCAAGATAATTGTTTGAACGATAGGTCAAAAGATTACGGTCCCCTTGTGGTTGGTAAGTGTTACCCCCCGTGTTGTAGGAACCTTGAGCAGCATATACGTTCTCATGAGTGAAGCCACCAGAGGCTGGGCACTTAGTATATGGAGGTGGACCACCACATGTTTCGCAACTTTGACTGACAGCTCTAACATAATGATTTTGATTTGTTTGATGAATCCGTAAAAATGCAATGGACAAATCATCAAGCTTCTTGGTGAGAGCAGCTATTTCATTGGAAGCTGGAGTGACAGATTTACATGAATCATTCCTCTCAGCTGAGGAATCCTAAAAATTGTGGTGGGCAGTCATGTTCTCAATTAGATCATAGCATTCTTCGAGGGTCCTTTTCATGAAGGTCCCACCAGCAGCAGCATTGATCTTGTAACGATGACGAAGTGTCAAACCATTATAGAAGGTATCTATGATGGTGACAAGAAGCATGTTGTGATTAGGACAATGATCGTTTGCAAGCTTATAGCGTTTCTATGCCTCAAATAAGGACTCGTCACCATGGATGGTGGAAAATATTTGGCTAGAAACTTCGAAACCATTTCATCAAAACTATGGATCGAATTCTTAGGAAGACGATCAAACCAGGCAGTAGCATGATGGGTTAGAGAATATGGAAAAAGATATAAGCGAAGGTCGTCTTCGGCGACACCATTCTGCTTCACACTCTGGGTGACGGTTAGAAATTTATCAAGATGCTTGTTTGCATCCATCACCGGGTAATCCGTGGAACTGGCACGAATTCTGGACTTGCTGGATCATGTGATGTTTGAGTCCAAAGTCTGTGGCTCCAATAGTGTGGTGCAATAGGTCCACCCCTCCCATGCATGGTGGATTGACACAACTCCTCCATTGTTCGGAGATCGGGAGCTGCTTCATCCCTGGGAAGGATTGGTGGTATAGGTGGTGGGGGCTCGTCGTCCATTTTTATGATGGGTTCTTCAATTATAGTACGCAACTCAATTACGTTTCTTTGACGATTACCCCTTGTTTGTGAATGAGTGCGCATGCACTAAAAACAAAACCAATTAAAACAAAACCGAAGCAAAACAACAGAGAACTTAAACCAATAATCACAATATGAATGGCTTCTTTGAATATCACTCAAAAGTAAACCAATTCACAAGGGATACAAAGGCAAGTTTTTATCTTTGGTTTGAGAACTTATTAATGTTTATACCCCCCCCCCAGTGGTAGGTATTCTGTCGAATGTTTCTCGATAATGTATTTTATGTATTTATTTAAACAAGAAATTGAAAAATGTTTTTGGCTTTTTGTGGTGTGTGAAAAAAAATTTGGAAATATTTTTGGAATCGATTCGTTAACCGAAATCGTTTTCTTTAAGACTACTCGCAGGGTGGTGGAAGAGAAGAATGGATCTCTTTTCAGTTCGCAATTTAATGTCAGAACTTGCCTTTACTACCTATATATGTTGTAATCTTAAAGAACACGAAGTAATTTAACTTCACAATTTGTTTTGTTGTTTTTGATTTTTTTGGTATTTTTAACACTTTAGGAAAAGTGTCAATGACTTTTCTGATGTTTTGGTTAAAAATTTACAAAGTGGTGAAATTTTTACAAGGAGGAGTTTTGAAAATCACTAATCTTACTAAACGTTTTTAAATACTCAACAACCTCCCCGGCAGCGGCGCCAAAATTTGACTTGCCTCAGAGTAACTAATTAACCAAGGGTGGTCAATAAGTCAAACCTGAGTGTGTGTGCAAGTGATCAATTTATGATCCGGTGTAAGCACAGTGTTTTCCTGGGTCGTTATGTCCTAGCGAGGATTGAAATTGTATTTTGGAAAACGTTTTGGGATTGAGTGATTAGAGGAAAGTAACAGGAATATGATTTTTTTGGAATTACACTAATCAGATATAAATGAAAATAAGCTAAATTGACAATATTAACAATAACTGAAAATCAGATACGTATTTAAATCTAAAACGTACGTTTTAAATTAAAATAAACGTAAACGCGTACAGGAAAAAGGGAAAATAAAGCAGAATTAATCCTAAGGGGGTGAAAATTACTTTTTTACAAACTTAATAATAAAAGAAGATTTTATAAAAAAAAAGAAAATTATTATTTTTTTATGTTTTAATTATTTATTAAAAACTATGTAGTAACTAATTTAAATTACTAAAAATACTAAAATAACTTGGAAAATTATGAAATTTTTTCAAAATCTAGTTAACCATCACAGGAATCCTAATAAATTATAAAAAGTTTCTAAAACTTATAAATAAGTTATTTTAGATTTTTATTTACTTATTATTAATTAAAAGCTAATTAAACTAATTTAATTATGAAAAATAGCAAATGAACAGTAAAAATTATGAAACTTTTTCTAAAAATACTTTATAATTATAAAAAGCTAGGAAAAATATAAAAAGATGCAAGTGCTTAATAAAAAGTAGTTAATGATTTTATTTTTGATTTATTAATTAAAACTAATTAAACTAATATTAATTATTAAAAATACTAAATTCAAACAGAAAATTATGAAAATTTTTATACAACTACTTTAAGATAGCAGAAACTAAGAAAAAAAATAAAAAGCTATAAGTGCTTAATGAAAAAGCAGGGAAATAAGCTAAAAAGGGAAATAAGCTAAAAAGGGGAAAAAGTGGTTTAAATAAAAGGGGTGTGCCATGTATAACTGAAAAAGACCCTAGGGCAGTTGGTATGTGTGGTGTGTGGTGTGTTTGTGTGAGCTTGAGGTCCCAGGTTCGACCCCATGGTTTTGCACTTTTTTCAAATCTTTTATTTTTTTGATTTTCTTTTTACACAACGACAACACAACCAATACTAACAAACTTTTATGAAACAAATGTTTATAAAAAGCTTAAATAAGCCCTGAGATAGATTATTACACCAACAGTGAAGCCTTAATGGCTTAAAAATGATTTTTTGAGTGAAATAAGCAACCAAATAAGCTAAGAGCTGAACAAGGAGTAAAATAAGCTAAGACTTAATGATACAAGCTGGAAATAAAGCCAAAACAATCAAATAATCACACTGAATAAGCTACTAAGCACAAAATAAGAAAATCCAAAAAACCAAACAGACCAAAGAAAGAAAGTGCAGGCCTTATTGGGGCCCACCAAATAAGCTTGGAAGCCCAAAATAAGCCTGGAACTAGCAAGCCTGCACACTGAGGTTTCCAAAAAGCTAAATGCCACAAGCTAACTCCCACAGATAAGCTCACAAGGAGCTTATGAATTTGGCTCATTCACCACTGACTCAGTGTATACTGAGTTGGTGTGGATATCTTGTGGACCAAAATAAGCTAGGGGCAAGGGTTCCAAAGTCCAAAATAAGCACAAATCCTAAAAGCTAGCTGGTTGAGGTTTTAAAATGCCAAAAAGCAAGGGCTGGGGTCCACTAATGAGCTCAGTATGAGCTTATGAAAGTTGGCTTGTGTTCCTGCTGATGAAGCAGTGGAAAATGGGGCAACTTCTTAGGTCCAAAATAAGCACTTGAATAAGCTCTAAAGAGCCAAATAATTAAACCACCCTTGCTTTTTAAAAAAGTTCTCTCTCTAGGGGCGATTTCCGGCTGCCTTATCCCTAACAAATTCCGGCCATATTTTTTCACGTTTTTCTTTTAATTCTTCTTTGGGTTAATTGACAAAACGTTCTGATTTGATTTGTTAGGGATAAGGGTCGGTTATCTATTGAATATTATATAATCGATCCCTATTTATTCAGCCGCCACTTTATCATCTTCTTGTTCATTCCTAATCAATCCTTAAACGCCTCTCTACATCAAGTGATCTCTGATTGTTTTGTTTGTATGCAATCGTTTGTGGGTTATCATAAATGGTGCTGTGTGGTTATGCATGTTTACTCGAAACCCTAAATACTTAGCCTGGTCGTTTCTTGTTATCAATCGATTTAGGGTTTGGAGATTTGGTCGATCGTATTCTGTTATGGGTTTCATTCTTGTCGGTTTAATAGCCTTATTAAGTCGATCCATTTGTTTTGATACGATCTGGTAATCAAAATTGATCCCTATTCGTTTTTTGCGATCATTAGGGTTTTAATGAACGAAACCCTTTTTAGGGTTTTATATTATTCAGTTTTGATTAGCTTTTTCTGGGGATTGGTTTTGCTATTCGTTCAAGTATATATTTTGTGCTATGCAAGTTGGATTAACCAATCCATTTATTCATGAATGTCGATCTAGTGATCGTGGTTGTTATGGAATGTGCTATACGTCGTGTTTGTGGGTTGAGAGAGGGGAGCTATTGCTATTGCTGATTCACAAGATCTGGTCCTATTGTTACTTTTTTGGATCTGTGGTCGATTTGCTGGAAGTTTGGGTTTAGAAACTCTTGGAAGTTAAGTGTTTTTATAGGGTTCTTATTCATAAACCCTATTGATCGTTTGATGTGACTTGATACTACAAGCGTTCCTGTTTATCAAATTAGTTGGATCAGGTCTAATTGGATTGGTCATTCTCGACCTGTTATGTGGGTTAGCATTTGCTATGGATATTTGCATTGACTTGATCATGGTAGTCTTCTTGTATGTCACTCGGATTTGTTGAAAGACTGGTTGAAGCTCGGATATGCTGGAGGTTGGGTCGCTTAGACCATGTTTATGCTTCAAATTTATTTGCTACGGAAGTCACTCTTATTAGGTTATTAGATTATGCTTTGCATAATACTAATAGAAGACACAATTTGTTGAAGCTGGAAGTTCGCATGTTTATGATCTGGATCGCTAGGATGACTAAGAAGACTTCAATTTTATTTGAGTTGTGATGTATTGTATTTTTATTGCTAGTCATCGTTAGTTGTATTTAGATCTGGTAGTTATAAGAATGGCCTGTCATTCTTATATAGTGGTAGTGGTAGTGTCCTTAGGGACTTCGATGAGAGACTCACTCTCTTCCATTGTACTTAAACGTTTTTTTTTTTTTTTTTTTTTACAAAAAAGGTAAAATATATTAAATAAAACGGAAAGTTAACTACAAACAAAAGCACAAGAGGAGAAAAAGAATAGGACAACCCCTATCACAATTCTCTCTTGCCTAGAAACAAAAGTACCAAAAAATAACAATAGACAAACCAAACTGATAACAACTAAGCTACAAATACAAAAGAAAACAAATGACCAAAACTGCAAGTCCATAACCATAAGCAACCCCCTGAAATCAAATTCAGAATATAGACAGCTTGATCTAGAACTACTTGTGAACTCTGAATACATGGGGTACTCCAAAGGAATCAACCAAAAGAGCTCCAAACATCACCATTCACAAGCAGTCCATAGAAAGCAAAGACTAAACCTGAAAGCAGGGGAGAAAATGCATACAAAAGGGACCAAATGCAGCAGAAACCACAAGAGTAATAACCAAGTAGAACCAGATAATCAAAACACCAAAGCAGCAACAATCTCCATGATCTTTGAAGATATTCAGTTCTTGTAAACTTCAGCATCAGGCCTCAATACACTCTTGCCTGGAAAAGGAATAATCTTCAGCATAACAACATCAGACAGAATAGCCAAAGGAAGCATCCAGGTCTGCATAGTTTGAAACTCAGATCTGGAAATGGATGAATCACCAATAACATCAATCATCCAAACACCTTGTCTCGTTAAAAAACCTTGCCAAATAAAAACCCTGTGGGAAAACTTTGAGCAAGGAAAAAGAGTACAAGGTAAATTCGCGTTAGAGTACCAAAAGATCAAATCAAAAAGAGCGCAACTCCTGCTAACCCAAACCACCCCATACCCCAACCAAGAATCAAAGAACCCCATTAACATAGTAAAGAACAGAATAATATTCCAACAGAACCCATACCCAAACCTAACAATCATAAAATCAACTGATATCCAGAAAACAAACCAAACCATGGGAAACCACAGAGGAAAACAGTCAATGCAATCAAACCCATAGATACCGGCATTACTCCAAAACCTAATAGTCCTCAGCAGGCCCTCCTTAGGGATGAAATAAACCAAAATCCATGCAAGATAATTGACTGAGTTCTTGTTAGCCATCCAAATACTCCATCTGACCAGGTAGACAGAACCATCACCATCATCACAATCAAAAATTTGATTGCAATTCCAAAACCCGGTACCTGGACAGAACCAACAGACCCACCACACACGAAAATCAACGGGCCTGTAAGCAAAAAGGCAATATCGAGAAGTGATATGATAAAACATAAAACAATGATTCAAAATAGGCCTAAACCATAGATAATACCAAACATCATGTAGCAACAATGATCTGTTCATGTAACTGAAACAGAGCATGTGTATAAGTAACATGAGCCAAGTATTAAGTAATGCCATAATCACCATAATGACTCCTACTACCATCACAGAACTGATTTCCACCATTACCACCATCTGTAGTCTTCAACGGAATCTTCCAGACTAAAGCAGCCCTCCTAGCTTCCAAAGATTGCTTGATTTTCAGACCCATCAATTTATGCCTCACCGTATCCACAATAATCTTAAAAAGAGTCTCATCAGTCCTGAAATCATTTTAAAAAATCCTGATATTGCGTTCTTGCCATAAGAAATACACCACAGCACCAAAGACTAACCGCTGAATGACACTCCAACTGGAGTTGTTGGCAGTCTTAATAGCCAAACCCGACACCACTTCAGCCCAATTACATGACAAATCCTCAAGTTTGCATAACGGCTTCAAATTATCCCACACCCTTTTAGAGAACTCACATTTAAAAAACAAATGACAATGAGTCTCATCATCATTATTGCAAAGAGGACACAGAACACTAGAGACATTAAACCATTTGGAAATTCTGTCGGTAGTTTTGAGTCTGCCACGCATTGCCATCCAAAGCACAAAGGCGTGCCTAGGAATACATTGAGTGAACCAAATAAGCTTATACCAAATAACCTTAGGGCTGTCTAATCTTAAAGCTTTCCATGCTTCCTTAACAGTAAACACCACCTCCTTATTTTTTTTATTAATCCATAAAACCTTGTCCTCAAAATCATCAATTAAAATCGGAACAGGAACATTTAAAAATTCACCAAATAAACCATTCCAATCTATAGGCCATTTCCATCCATTATTGTCAATCCAATCAGCAACCTTATCATTCACATTAAAGCCATGCTCAACAAGAAAACTATGAGTGATAATCTTGCACAAAGGACCGTTAACATGCCATTTATCAAACCACATAGAGCAATTCTTACCATTTCCTAACTTATATGCAACAAAAGAGCGAATCTTATCCCTAAGGCTTAATATCTGATTCCATCCTGATGCACCATGCTCAAAACTAACATTGAACCAAATATTTCTATCTTTAACCCTATACGCATGGACCCATTTAACCCAAAGAGAGTCCTTACAAATGACATTCCAGAGATATTTTGATATTAAAGCCTCATTCATGAGTCTGAGTGGTTTAAGACCAAGACCACCCTGACTTTTGGGTTTGTAAATATCATTCCACGAAACACAAGCAATACCACTGCCATCACCCCCGCCAGACCACAAAAAGTTCATACAAATCTTGTCAATACCATCACAGACATGGGTAGGAAGTAAGAACATGGAAGCCCAATAGATATGAAGAGAAGAAAGCACAGAAGATATTAACTGAAATCTACCAGCAAACGATAACGTTTTGTTTCTCCAATCATTAATCCGGTTTTTCACTTTTTGAATCAAATCTCTACAATCTTCATTTGTAATCCTCTTACCAGACAGTGGAATACCCAAATATTTCAAAGGAAGAGTACCAATTTTGAAAGGCATTGCAAGCAAAATTCTATTCCTAATAGGATCGGGAACGCTTCCAAAAAAGGCAACACTCTTGGATAAACTAGGAAATAGGCCAGAACACATAGCAAATTCATCTAATGCTCTCCTAAGAATACAAGCAGAAATCTCGTCACCATGGCAAAGAAGTAATAGATCGTCCGCAAAACACAAATGGGTCAGATGAAGCTTGTGACAACCCAAATGATATCTAAACCTATCATCTCTCCTAATCTGCCTCTTAATCATCAAATTAAATACTTCCATAACAATAGTAAACAAATAAGGCGAAATCGGATCTCCTTGCCAAAGACCACGCCTACTTTTAAAGAAACCATGTAATTCACCATTAATACATATAGAAAAGGAAGCAGATGTAAGACATACCATAATCCAATGAATCATGGAACTATGGAATCCAAATTGCACAAGAACCGTCTTCAAAAAATCCCAATTTATAATATCGTACGCCTTCTGGATATCAACCTTAAACGCACACTTACTAGAAGTACGCTTCCAGTTATACCCCTTCAAGAACTCCAGAGCTAATAATATGTTGTCACTAATCTGCCGTCCCGGAATAAACGCACTTTGGTTGCAGTCAATCAAACTACAAAGACCCTCTTTCAAACGGTTAGTGATAACTTTACTTATGCACTTATAAATGACATTCCCACATGCAATGGGACGATAATCAGACACCTTCAATGGAACCTGCAACTTAGGTATTAGAGATATAACATTAGCATTGAATTCACCAAGCAACTTACCCGAACTGAAAAACTCTTTAACTGCAGCACACACATCGACACTGACAATACTCCATGCAGCTTTAAAGAACTTAGAAGTGTAACCGTCCGGGCCAGCAGCTTTGTCATCATCGATACTAAACATCGCATCTTTGATTTCAATATCAGAAATAGGTCTGATCATACTAACAGCAACATCAGGGTCAAGCTTCTTAATGAACAGATCATCACAGTCATCTAAAGGAATCACATCATCTTCAGCCCCCAAAAAACGCTCAAAATGATTAACAAAACATCCCGGAACCTCATCACCATAAAATTTATTACCCTGATCATCACAAACCAACTGAATCCTACTCTTATTAATCCTACTCTTGAGCACATTATGAAAATAAGAAGTATTCTGATCGCCATCTTTCAACCATTGAACCTTGGTTTTTTGTCTAAGTAAACTAGCCTCATCCTTAACGGCTTCATGATAAGCTTTACAAAACACATACTCTTCTTCTCTAAGGCTAGGATTATTAGGCTCCTTATCCAACTCACGCTGAATTCTCTTAAGTTCAACCCTCAAAGCCTTAACCTTATTAAAAACATTACCATTGACCCTATTCATATTTCTCAAAAATCTTTTCATGTTTTTCAGCCTTCTAGCCAAAATAAACATCCGAAACCCTTGAACATCAACACCCCAATTATCTCTAACAGTGGGAATAAAAGACTCCTTATCCGCCAAAAAATTAGCAAAACGAAAAGACTTAGGTTTTCTATGTCTGGCTAAAGGATAATTCAGAACCACAGGACAATGATCCGAAGTCATAAATGGCAAAAACTCAGCGAAACAATTATCAAAAGAAGAGATAAAACTTAAGTTTCCCAGAGCTCTATCTAACTTTTTAAGGATACCAGAATTAGGATCAAGCCGTTTTTGAATCCAAGTATAAAACATACCTTTACTCGCTATATCATCAAGCTCCAACGTTTCCAAACACACTCTGAAATCTTCCATCTCACCATCTCTAGCAGCATTAAGATAAGAACAATCCCCAATATTAAGCGCAACATTAAAATCACCTAGAAGAACCCACGGCTCACCATTAACAATGCTGCTATGATCCACCAGGTTCTTCCATAACACCCGTCTTTCATTTCCTTTATTTTTAGCATAAATAAAAGACACAAAATGCTTCCTGTTATCATGAAACAGATTAACAACAAAATGCATAGCTTGATCAGAATATGAAATCAGATTGGAATCAATAACATTAGAATCCCACCCAACCATAATTCTGTAAACACCTCTGCATTCCACCATATTCGATACCCAATTCCAATTACCGAAAATATTATCCCCCACAGTCTTAATGAATTTTTTCCTTATATGAGTTTCCACAACAGCACACATGCCTAAACCCTCTTCTCTATTAAGCGAAATAACCTCATCTTGTCTATCAGTAGTAGACAACCCACGCACATTCCAAGCACCTATTTTAATACTCATTGAATAATAGATTCGTGTGATGCAGGCCCACCACTAGCTTGAACCAAAGAACTATCAATGTCATTAACAACTTCATTCTGTGTCATAAAACTCGCAGAACCAGTAGTAACTTCTTCCACTTCATCAACAGAAAGAGAGCCATCCACCGCAGAATTCTGACCCTTGACCCGATCACTCTTAGTCTCCTTACATCTAGCTAAATAATATTCCATCATATCATCAGACCAAATATCCGTATGCTCTTCATCCAGGGGTTTGTTAGATAACAAAAATAGGTCCACTTCACAGAACCGTTTTTCTTTAAGTAACGCCTCCACTTTAAACAGTTCAGCTTTATACGCATCAGCATAAAATTTACTATATGAAGCATCCATACTCAAATTATTAGTAACCCCCAAACTTTTCACCATTTTTTCAGCATTAAATTTAGCATTGTTATTCATGTTCCTATTAAGAAAAACAATTTGACTAGACAGACCTTTGATTTTAAAATCCAATTGTTGTACAGGCGAACCAGACCTCATAACTCTGTCATTCCATTTGTCTGTGTAAAATTTAACCATATCATCAGTCCAATCCTGAGTATCACTCTCCAAAATTGGAACACCAGAGCTACAAGCATGCTCCACTTGAGCTTTCACCTTATTCCACACTTCAGTATCCTCACTAGTATTATCATGATTCAAAACGTCAAACCGATTACTCGTACTAACATTCTTAGCCCCCAATATAACTTTAGAACTACCAATATCACTATTAGAATTATCATTACCCTTCCTGTTATTAAGCTTAATAGCCGTATTCTTTTTCTGCACATTCTTTAAACCATCACTATTACCACTAGTACCAATACCAGTCTTTCCACTAACACCCTGACCAACTTGACTTTTACCCTTATCACCAGGCTTCCAATTATCATTCAAAACTACGCTATCATCCACATTACCAATATTACCACCGTTAACAGGTTCCGACTTCTTACTATCCTCCTTAGTACCCATATTGCCCACCTTAACTGTATTGTTATCATTAGACCTACTAGCATACACACCTCTTTTAACTTGATAGCCACCAGAAACACCTTGTGCATTAACCCCAGAAACATTACCATTATTAGTATTATTATTATTAGACCTACTCGCATCATTATTACTATTGTTACCAGCATTAACACCACCACCCCTATTCCCATTAAACACTCTTCTTCCATAATACCCACTACCATTGCCTTGACGAACATTAATCCCATTACCCCTGTTTCTATGATTACCCACAGTAGTCCAACCCTCATCGCTGTTTCCATTACCTATATCAGCATTCTTATTCCCATTCCCAGTATCCGTAGGTTTCACATTCTCCCCATCCTTGTTAACACTCTTGGCCACATTAACTTTGTTCTTACAATCACTACGATAATGACCAAAAACTTTGCATTCCTCACACCTTGGTGGAACCCAGTCATGTTCAACCCTTAAACTTAATATCTTACCCAAACTTTCATACCAAAGTTCAACAGAATTAACAGCAGGTTTCTTAGAGTCAATCTCTACCAATACCCTAGCAAAAGATGCCCTGCCATACGGTTTGTCACAAATAGAAGTAGTCATACGATCCATAATGATTGGGCCACCAATTCTGCTCACAATTCTGCTAATACTCTCAACATTCCACGCCTCTAATGGGATATCAAAATTTTTAACCCAAACAGGAACCTTAGTAACTTCAGGCCTAGACATACATAAACCCGGTTCCCATTTCTTGACAAACAAAGGTTTATTATCAACCAACCATGGACCGTTTTCAATAACCAGCTCCATACCATCCTTCGACTTAAAACTAAAGAAGCACATACCATTTTGATTCATGAACACCTGATCTAATTGATACAATCTCCACATCCTCTTCAAATGAAATACTAAATCTCTGTAATTCATTCTGAAACCAACAAAAAATCCAACCACAGTATTTCCCCATTTCTTACACCCCTCTTCCAAAACCGCATCCATCTTAACAACTTCCCTCCCCTCACCAATCACAGACGGAGGGACATAATGAAGTTTATTATTACCATTGCCACCAAAACTTCTAGAAACCGCTTCACAAAAAGACCTATTACTCTTCCCCGCCACTTTATCCACCATAACCGTATCCTTAACCACACTATTCTTAACACCACTAGATTCCCCAACTTCAAAATTACTTACCTCACCATTACCTCTAGCTAAACCACTGACATTACCACTAACCTTAAACATACCCGGCACCCTAACATCCCCAAAACTAACCTTAGAAGGATTATTCGACTTATTCAACACAGGTTTAGGTTTAGGATTCAACACTGGGTTATCCTCCACAGGCACTGGAATATCAGGCATATTATTACTAGCATTAGACACATTAACATTACCCACATTACCCACATCACCAACAGGCTTAACACTAACATCAACAGACTCATTGTTCATACTTTTAGCAATTTCATCAATAATGTCTTTGTTACTAACATCACAATCAAATGAAATATTATTATCCTTACCAGAATTCACCTTACCAGCCTCAGAACCATCACCAACACTACCCCCATCATCAATACCAGAACATGAGCCTCCAAAATCCTCACTACCCTCCACAGACTCAGAAGCCCCATCATCACATACCAAATCATCCATATCCATTGCTTCCATATTACCCCGAGAAGCAGATCTAGTCTTCTTAGAGTATAAATTCCTAGGAACCTTAGATAACATATTAGTATGTTTCATAGCAGATTTACTCATTGGATTCATGGTTCGAGTTGTTTTTTTGGGTTTAAGAGATGAATCCGTCCTATGAGAGGACGGATTAGTGTTAGAATCAGGGTTTGAATCCATGGAAATTAATGAAACAAATTCATTAAAAACGATGAACAGTAAAAGTGGTTTATTATAACGGAAAAATGAATTGAAAAAGGGCGGATTGTGTATAAGAGATGAATTAATGAAGAACAGGACACAAATCTACAGTAACCGGATGATATTATAAGATTGTATTAAAAATAAAATGGATTTAAGAAAGTATTGATGAACAGGAAATACGTATGAAACCCTAGGTTCCAAAATCGCCCATAGTAGTGTGTGAAAAGTACTTAAACGTTTTTGATTAATGTATTTTACCGGGTGCAGGATTACTCCCCTTTACCCAAAAAGAGCCAAATAAGCACAGGTCCTTAAAGCCAATCAGAAAGGCTTTCTAAAACACCAAAAAGCTCAGGGTATGGTCTACTAAGGAACAAGCTATGGTAGATTAAAAATGGGCTTGTGGACTGAGTGTCCTGGTGTAGGGCAACTTCTTGCCCTGCAGGCCAAAAGATGCTTATGAATAAGCACTTAGAAAAATGTATAAAAATAAGCTAAAATATGGATTAAAGAGCTAAGCTGCCAAATATTTAACATCAAAAAGCTCAAAGGTTGAAATGAAAAATTGAGATCATGAAAAATCTCACAAAAATTGGTTTTCTGAAAGACTATGCAATTTTGACTTTTTGGATTATGAGCTAAGGTTGACTTTGGTGAACTTCTACTGATCCTAGATTACTTAAAATGATGTTACAAGCTATTATGGAACGAAATTAACCTATATTAACTACTTATGTAATGAAATATGTGATCAAGAATCCAAAATCCTTAACAGTTAATGAAAATGATGGATTTAAAGATGATCTTGACTTTTGATCAAGGGACCTCTGGTTTTTATGACCTATATGAGCTAATGGTACTTAATGTGAGTTGTCACACCCACAAACAACAATAAAAACTCTTTGGAACACAGTGAACTAGTTTAAACCAAACACACCTTTATGAAACTGATTTTGAGATTTTTGAAGCAAATGAAGGATTTTAACCATGAAACTAATGCAGAACTATCCAATAAGCTATATGAACTAATTTGAGTCTAAAATTAAGCACAACCAACCCTTAACACAGGTTATGAAGTGAACTTGAGTTTTTTTTTTTTTTTTTTTTTTTTTTTTTTTTTTTTTTTTTTTTTTTTTTGGGGTAAAGGGGAGTAATCATGCACCCTGGTAAAATATATTAACCAAAAACCATTGAAGTACAATGGATGAGAGTGAATCCCTCATCTCAGTCCCTTAGGACACTTACATAACCACTAACTAAAAATGACAGGCCATTCTTATAACGTACATATCCAAATACATTTACAATGACTAAAAATAAAAAAAAAATACAATAAATCGTAACTCAAGTAAACACTTAAGTCTTCTTAGTCATCATAGTGATCCAGCATGAGAATAGGGTACATGAAACCCCAAGTTCCAAATAACCAAAGAACCTTGAGCTCATCTCCATACCATTCCGAAAAAACCCATGAAGATAACAAAACAGCAAGGTATCACAATCACCAACGGCACCAAATATGAACCATAAGAAGAATAAGCCGCATCATAACCAAAGTCAAATTCAACTCCACCACCCCTACATGACACGAACAGCCATGAAGAGCCATAGTAGATCGAATTTAACACTAACAAAAGGTTACTGTGATCACATGTGGGATATGAAGAAAACTCCACCAACAATAATAATCCAATGTAACCAGCACATCAACTATGGTACATCATGCAACAAGAGAGACATAACCATAGACTCCCCTAGGGTTTTTATCGAGCCATCAAAATTATAGACCAGTAAACTACACTAACCGACGACTAATGATACTAACCCTAACAACCCACAAAACATTCCAAGATCTGTTAGAACAGATCGAAGAAAAATTACTTATCACGACCTAGCAACATATACACATGTACGTCCAATAACCATGTCACAATAAACATATCCATAGGGTATAACGATACCCTAAATTACCAAGAACAGAACCTGATACGATCCAAAGCAGCAACAGAATTAGACCTACAAACACTTTAGCAAGGATCCATCATAATGTAAAACAGGGTTTACACAAACCCTAACATCCCATATCAATCGTCCCATCAGGCCCCATAACAAACCATGACAGAACTCACGCAACAGCACCATCCCTCTCTCTACCCACTTACACGATATCACATCAAACTAGCAAAAACAATCACGATCACCAGATCAACTTACAATAATGAATGGATTAAACAATCCAACTTTCATAACATAAGATATATATTTGAACGCGCCTCAAACCAAAACAACATCAAGGACTGATCAAAACTAAAAATACGAAACCCTAAAACTAGGGTATCGTTCTTGAAAAAACCCTAACCCTAACGATCGATCTCTGTTAAACATAGATATAACCGTCGGTTAGGGAATGTCAAGATCGCCCATAATAACAAATCGACCCTAATATATGAACAATCGATTGAAAACCTACTATGATAACAAGACATCAATAACGATTCAAAACCCTAAGAAAACGATTCACCAGACAATATTTGATGAAAACAATTGAGAGTAGTAAGGGTTTTGAACAAGAAGAAATCCGTATAAAAAGAATTATGCCCAGCCGCCATCTGAAACTTAATAAGAACACGTCCCCTAACCACGTATTGCATACCCAAGAACCAATAATGATTAAAGGGTAGAGAGGACGTCGTGTGGAGGATGGTTTATGACCGGAGATTGAATAGCAGATGGCGGCCAGATTTCTCCCTAGGGGAGAGAGAATTAAAACACCAAAAATTAAGTTAAGGCTATAAGTGAACTTGAGTTAACTAATGAAATATTGGTTTAAATGCATAACTAAGATACAAAAGCAAATAAGCAACTACAAAATGCTATATTAACTCAGAATAAGCAAAATGGAAATACAGATAAGCTAAGTTAAACTACCAAGCAGAATATGGAATTTTAAGCTAAAAATGGAACTTTGATCTTACAAGCACAACCCTAGCTGAACAAGGGTTCTTCTTGATCCATGCCTATCTTTAAATAGGCTTCAAGCTCAGGTACAAATGGCCTTCACACCTTCTGAAAAGCTCAATTAAAAAAACCCTAAATTCGTCTCTCTCCTTTGGAGATTTCCGGCCGCCACCCTTCCCTTAATTCCGGCCACTAAAACTGCCCATTCGTCCTCTCTATCTCTATTTTAAGGGATATGCAATACGAATCTGGGTAGTTTCATTCATTGGAGGGTGGTTGGTATCATATTATCTCTTATCTTTCTCGGATCTCTCTTGCTTGTGGTTTTTTTCCCTAAATCGTTTTTTGTAAATCGTTTTAGGGTTTTAAACCGCCATTTATTTTCTGATCGATCCCTATATATCCTTTAATCCTAAGTCGGTTTTTCTGATTTATATATATTATAGGGTCGATTTTTAACTTGCTGCATATATTTATCTTCATTCAACGATTCTCTTTTTAAGGGATTCGTTTTTCTTTATGCGCAAGTCTTATTCTGGCCCCATCATGCGTATATTCAAATTCATGGGGGTTTGATTGTATAACAATCATTATTTGGTTTTGGTCGATCAGTTATCTTGCCCTAATTGCATATATTTTTTATATCCATCTTTTGGATTTAATTGATTGGTCATTAGGTTTTTACATGCACGAATTCCTTTTTTAGGGTTTCGTTTAGTATGGATCGGATCGAATGGGTTGATGCTACGCGTTCATGTTTATGAAATCTGTTAAGGGTTTCGACATTTTATGGGGTTTGTGATCTGGTTTGTGATGAGTATCTGCACGTTATGCTTCATGGTAGCCTTTTTAGGGCTTGATTGTTGGTTGTGCGTTCTGATAGATGGATGTAGTGGTACGTGGGTAAAGGGAGAGATATAATGTGATGGTATCTGTAGGTTAGGGTTATTTAGACCCTATTTTCTGCTCGTGCATGCGTTGTATGGTCCTTGCTGTTCAGAACTATGTCTTGTTGACTTGGTGGTATGATGTTAATATGGTACGTCTGCAGCTAGGTGGTAATGCTATGGTACGAGTTTTGGTTGTTCAATGGTTTGTTTGCTATTCGTGTTTCTAGTGGATTGAGTTTTTCATCTATGTTAATGGTAACTTCTTATCGAATCTGCTGCTGCTCGAATAAGTGATGTAAGTTAAGTTTAAGGGTCTTATTCAAAACCTTGTTTATCATCGTTCATGGACATGGCATTAATTATTTGATCATGTGTTCGATGGTTCGCGGTTCATCTTTCATAGACTTGGTCATGGGTCTATTGATCGGTGTGCTGAAGAAGGTTGGTGTTTGTTTGCTATTCGTGCTATCAAGTGGATCATTATTACGTTCATCAAGGATCTTCTTGGTGTTTTATGGGTATCTGCTGCTGCGTGAATAGTGATGGAGGTTAAGTTGAAGGGTCTTATTCAAAACCCTTATTATCATCTTTCTTGGACTTTGCATTTTCCGTCAGGTTAATCTTTTGGTCTTATGATTGATGGTGCTCTATGGGCTGTATGTTAGGGTTTGTCAACCCTATTTTCATCTACGACTGATCAAGATACATTGCTTTTCATTCTTAGCTTGAGTTTCCTGCTCTTTTGAAACTTATAGTAGTTGCGGTATTGGATCGAGTTGTAGTGTTGGTTTGATTCTGATTGAATCAATGAAGATTGGTGTAGTTGTTGGATCAATTGTGTGGATTGACTTGTTTCTATCCTACCATGGTTTCGGCTGCATCGTTGAAGGTTATGGACTTCTATGACGACATGAGAAGATTCAAGTTTACTTGATGTTTTTATTTGTAATCATATAGTCGTTGTAGTTTTTGTTCATATAGTAGTTGCATGTTGTGCAGGTTTGTTATAAGAATGGTTTGTCATTCTTATATTTGAGTCTGTAAGTGTCCTTAGGGACTGAGATGAGGGGTGTACGCCCTCATCCTTTGTACTTCAACGTTTTTGGTGTAATGTATTTTGCCAGGGTGTGTTATCCCTTTTACCCAAAAAATAAATAAGTATAGTTGACTTTCTTTGACTTTTTGAAACAATGATCCTTTTGATACTAATTCTACCTCTACACGACTCATGGAAGCTGTGAAAAGCTAATATGAGCTTAATCTAATGGAAATCCAGCTTATTGAAGCTAGGGATTCAAATGAAAGCATATTTTTGATTTTTCAAGTATATTTTCTGATTTTTTTGGATTTTTGATTTAAGATTAACAATGACAGAATTTTATGGTTTAGATAAGCTAAACTTGGTTAATGTAAGTAAATGTAACAGTAAACTAAAGCTTTTGACAAGTAATAAGCTAAAATGGCATTTGAGTAATTTGAAAGTAAAAACTGAATTGAACTTAATAACTTGATTCTTTGATTAAGGAAACTTGAATTATACTAGAAAGTTGAGATTACAAGTTTTTAGAACTAAAGGAACACTTGAAATGGAACTTTAAGCTAAAACGACAATGAAATTTAAACTAAAATCTACTACTCTTCATCTATTGCTTCTTCTTCCTTTTATAGTGACAAATTAGGGTTTAGGAGACCCACTTGAGCTTTCCCAACACTAATATTGACCATTGGATCTCTGGAATTGATCCTAGCCCTCAAATTATTTTTGGCGCCAAAAAGCACAACTGCAAATTGGGTCTGTGGAGTGTGGGGAAGGAAGGAGCATTTAATGCTTGGTGTTTGGGAGTGTTGAGGTGATGCGTTTGGGCGGTGGGAGGTGACTGGAAAGTGGGTGAGGTTGTAGGTGGTGATGATGGAGTAGGGGAGCAAGTGGGAGGGAAGGGTGGTGGTGTTTGACTGGGGTTGACTATTTGACCCCGGTTTAATATTAAAGGGTGTTGGTTGGGCTTTTGGTGGGATTGGGCCAAGAATGGGAGTGGGCTGGGTGATGGTTGTGTTTGGTTTGGATTGGATTTTTGGGTTTTGGGTTTTAATAATAAAAGGGTCCGTTTGTATTTGTAGTTTACACAAGGACCATTATTGCAATTTATCCGAAACTTTGAGGGCTGAGTTTTGCCATTTTCCAAAGTTATCATAAGGGCCAAACTTGCCAAGTTTCATTTATCCAAGGACCAATATTGAGTATTTTCCAAAATAAACACCCAGGGACTAGTTTTGCCAAATTTTAAAAGTTGAGGGACTAAACTGCAAATTCTTCAAACTTTTAACCCAAGGACCAATTATGAAAACTTTTGAATTCCCAAGGACCTTGGTTGACATTTCTTCCAAAACAAATGCTCAGGGGCCAATTCTATCAATCTTTGAAACTTGAGGGACCATTTTTGCCAATTCTTTAAACTTTTGCTCCAAGGACTATTTATGGCATTCTGTGATTCCCCAAGGTATATTTTGACAAACTGAGCTAAAAAATGGTAATTTGCTTCCCCGGCTCTGGCTTTGGACACGTTTTCCAATCTCGTGCTCGTTTTTGTCCTTTTTAGCCTGTTTATTGCTTGTTTTTCAAATATCCATTCCTGCACGATCACAAACACAAAACACAATATCTTTGGCATTTTATGGTTAGTTTGTGTTTGTTTTGGTCTTAATTTGGCCAGAAAAAGGTGTGTGAATAAGCACATACCAATAATCGCTTGTGATATTTTACACAAGTGAACGCGAATATAATTGATAGATCTATTGGAGTTTGACAACTCCCGTTGGTACTACCTCTTACTGTAGGGTACCAATAAGTATTATATTTGAACCCTATGAAGGATTAACTTTGGCAAGTTATCCTTCTCATCCCCTCATGGTTTGGTCTGCAGACCCCATGACCCGGACTATTAACGTGTGGTTCATGAGCTTAGTGCAACAGACCAACTCTTGATAATTGTACATGCATTACAATTATCACACACACTAAATTTTCCTTGAAGGGTGTAACAACTGAACCTTGAAGAACTTGTATTCACTAACACTTAAACCTATGACTCTCACTCAACACCTAGTGTTGACTTTTAAGCATGTATCCTATGTAACGGAGCTCTGTGGAAACTATGACATGTAGTGGCACGAGACTTGAAAGACTTTCTATATGGTTATCATTCAAGCTTCATAACAAACTTAGATTTTGGGGACCTCCTCTTATAAAACTCTGATAATTTTAATGAATGATAACTCATTTTTATAAAATGTCTCTTTTCGACTCATTTTCTATTACTGTATCTGTGATCCATGAGGTAATACCCCAAACACTTAATCCGCTGCGATCAGTGAAAAATGGGGGTGTTACAAAAATTCTCTAGGACATCGAACAGACATGACACCATTTGGGTCTGTCGATTGTCTTACAAAATTCGCTCACTTCATCCCTATCCGAGATGATAGTATGGAAACCCTTACAAGGTTGTACCTAAAGGAAATATTTCCCCTGCATGGAGTGCCAATATCTATCATATCGGATCGTGATACTCATTTCACCTCTAGATTTTGGTAATCTATGCAAAATGCCGTAGGTACTCAGATAGACATGAGTACGAAATATCACCCTCAGACCTACGGTCAAAGTGAAAGAACTATTCTCACACTCGAAGATATGCTTTGATCGAATTCTCATATAGCAATAGTTATCACGCCAGTATCAGGGCCGCACCTTTTGAAGCACTTTATAGTAGAAAGTGCAGATCCCCTGTCTGCTGGGTCGAAGTTGGAGAAGTTCAACTCACGGGTCTAGAGATAATCCATGAGACTACTAAGCAAATAGTTCAAATCCGTAGGCACTTGCAAGTTGCAAGAGATAGGCAGAAAAGTTATGCTAACATTAGGCGTAAACCCTTAGAATTCCAAGTAGGAGATCATATCATGCTTAAGGTATCACCTAGGAAAGGTGTCTTCCATTTAGGTAAGCTAGAAAAGCTTAATCCGAGATACATTGGACTATTTAGGATCTTAGAGCGAATTGGTCCAGTGGCGTACAGACTTGAGCTTCCGGAAGAGCTCGGTAACGTACATGACACATTTCACATCTCCAACCTTAAGAAATGCCTAATTCTTCCTATCTAATCTGTTTTTTTCTTTAATCTTTGTGGATTATTGAACTAAATACAACGATTCTGGTTTGGTTAGGGTGGAGGGTCGATTATCTCTGTGTTTATTCTATAAATCGCCCCTATCTACTAAACCCTAAATCCCTAATCATTTTTCTCAATTAACCCTTTCAAATCGTGTGATTTTGGGCTTGCTGCTGATCCCATATTATTTGTTTAGTTGTTATTGATAAAATCGGTTAGGGTTTGCTCATTTATTCCTATACCGATTAATCGGTGTATGCCATATTTAGGGTTTCGATCTTATTGTTTTAGATCTGGTTTATAACCGACATAATTAACTCTTATTTAAAGTCGGTCTTTGGCTGTTCTTCATTGGTATATCTTTGTGTTCTGATTGGTGTTGAAAATCGCATCAGGTTCATGCAAGCTTATAATTTAAGTGGTGCGATTTTTGGGTCTGATGATGCTTTGATGGTGACGATACCCTAACTTTTTAGGGTTTCGATTTTTCTTGATATTCATGTGGTCATTACCTGTACGTGATTTCTATCTGGAGGTTTGGGTGCTGGTTCGTTCCGTATGGATGCTGTTTGATATGTATGTGGGTTATGGGAGAGAGGCTGCTTTATTGGAGGTTAGGGTTTTGATAACCCTATGCGTTATCTGATCATCAAAGACACATGCGTACTGGTCTATCTTTGTCTTGGTAATCACGTTGTTGGAAGTTAGGGTTTGTTTCAGCCCTATGTTTGTCTATGGAAGAGATTAGTTTACTATTGGTTTGCATTCTGATTTTGGTTGCTTTTGGCAACTTATTGGTACTCTAATCCTTGTCATAATGTTTTGTTGTGCTGGTGGCACATGGAAGTTAGGGTTTTGCCACCCTTGATTCGTTGTATGATGATATCACTCATGGAGTTATGTGCTTCACTTGGCTGTCTTGTAGTGGGTGATCATGACATTTCTTTGTTGATTTGCTGCATGGTTTTAAGGGCTTGCTCATGCTTATACTTTGAAGTAGCAAATGGTTTTGATTTGGCATGTTGGAGAATTCTCCATGGAAGTAGATGGACTGATATAGTGACTAGAAGGCTCAAGTTTGTATTTGAGTAGTTTTGTAATTTTTATTTAATTTGTCATTATTGGTAGGTTCATCTTGTAAGTTATAAGAATGGTCTGTCATTCTTATATAGTTGGTTTTTGTTTTTTTGTTAGTTGTTTGGCATGTAAGTGTCCTACGGTACTGAGATGAGGGAAGTCACTCTCATCCTTTGTACTTCAACGTTTTTTGGTGTAATGAATTTTGCCGGGGTGAATTAACCCTTTTACCCAAAAAAAACCTTAAGAAATGCCTATCTGACGAATCTCTCGTCATTCCTATGAAAGAGCTTCAATTAGATGTGAAGCTCAATTTCGTAGAGGAACCCTTAGAAATCATGGACCGAGAGGTCAAAAATCTAAAATACCATCGGATCCCTGTCGTTAAGGTATGCTGGAACTCCCAAAGAGGACCAGAGAATACCTGGGAACGAGAGGACCAAATTTGTGCCAAATATCCTCATCTTTTCCCACACTCTACTCCTACTCCTAGCTAAATTTTGGGACGAGATTTCCCTTTTAGGAGGGAATACTATAACAACTCACAAAACCCACTTAGGTTATCTATGCTTATCTTATCTATATAGCACTTTTTAGGGTAAATTTTTTGCCTTAGCTATCACCACTATGCCTTAGCTTCATGCTAAGACACATTTCCCCACTATACTTTTATTTGATCTATATCTATTGATTTCTTCATGGTTATGTCTAATACCTATCCCTAACCGACTATACTATCTTGATCTGTTGATCGTTATTCTTTTTGTTAGTGGATCTGGTGGTTTTCTTTGTGGCGGGTCATTAGGGTTTGTGATTTTTATCACAAATCTGTTCGTTCTTATGGTTACTTATATTATCTAACCACCTTTTGGGTGATGATCGCTGCCTTTTATCCTAAACAATACTTAAGTCGGTTTAAGGTTTCTTTAAATCGTTTATCTACCTTGGGGCGATCTGTTGGGTTTTTTGTGATTGGTGCATGTTCCTAAAGCCTATATGTCGGTTTATATCGATTATATATACATGGTGCGATCTGGTTTTGTCTTGGTCGATCCTTCTATAACTCTTTTTTAGGGTTACTGATCTGGTCGATTGGACTGTGTATGGCGCTTCAATGCTGAATGGAACCCTATTTTTAGGGTTTTGTCTACTTTATTTCCTGGAAGTATACCTTATTGGGTATTGATTTCTTGCTGGTATTTTTTGGTACGCAAGTTCTTAGTTTGCTGGATGTTAGTGGTTAATGGGTTTGAGAGAGATGGAAGTTGATACACATCTTTGGCTGTTTGATCTTGCAACCCTTGTTTTAGGGTTTGTTATTCAATGAATCTTATCCGATTGTGTGATGCCATGGATGGGTGCTGTTTTATTGGAAGTTAAGTTTTATTTGTTTCTTGTTCAAAAAACGTTTGTGATCTTTGTTGTAGTTAGGGCTTGTGGGTACTCGGTTCTGCATCTAAACACACACCTTTGGAGTGAGGTTATACTTGCTGCTCTATCCGTGGTTTTAGAGTCCCCCACCAACCGTTGTGTGGAATTTGTGAACTGATTCATATTTGATGGCTACAAGATCATGTGTTATAAGTTAGGGTTTGCAAAACCCTATTGTTCGTCTATGGCAGATCATGTTAGCTTCGGGTTGCATTCGGATATTGATTGCATCTAGCAATATATAGTTTACAGATCGTGTCATAGTGGAGGTGCTTGGAAGATCTACGATGACTTAGCTTTGGTGCTTCTACCATGGTTTCGACTGCATCGTGGTACTGTAAGTGTCCTTTGGGATTGAGGTGAGGGATATCACCCTCATCCTATGTACTTCAACGGTTCGTGCTGCTGGGTGGATGTGGGATGTTCGAATCTCATGTTTTGTCTTGTTTTTATACCTAGTTTGATTCTTTGTAATTAGCTAGGTTTGGTTTGTGTTTATGGCCTGTCATAAACACTTGTTTATCAGGCGCCTGTGCTTGAGGTTAATGTGGTACTTCAGCCACATTCCATTTGTACTTAACTGTTTTTTTGGTTATGTATTTACCGGGGTTTTCCCCTTTACCCAAAATATGTTTCATTACAACTCCCCATAAGTATCATTAGACTTACCTACTATGTAAAATAACTTACATAGCCCCCCTAGACGACTCACGTAACCACGATTGCCAAATATCATCAAGGTTATGCCTTGTAAACCTCCTAGTATGTCAAGCCTAAGTTTTAGACATCATTTAAATAAGTATTCTATCACTCTAGTATACTATAACTACCATAAACCCTAAACAAGCCCTTATGTGTTTACGGTTATCTCTAAAACCCTAATTTCTCATCTAAACTAGTTTGAAAGTGTCCAAGGCTTATGTATAGGATATCTTAGCTACATTACCTCACTAAAATCCTAGTACCACTAGTCATAGCTCATAGTACAAGTCCCTTAAGCACAGAACCCTAAATAGGTCATATAGGTCCCAAAACTAGGTCAAAACCTTCCCGATTCTTTATAATAAGCTACCATCACCTAGGAAATGATTCCTAAACCTTAATCATAGTCCCTAAAGCCTAATTAAACCTTAATCTAGGTATTACACCCTAATCCAAACCTAGGTTTCTAAACTAACCCTAAACCTAGGAAAACCTTACTAAACTAGCTCCTTAAGCTCCTTAAGCACCTCAAACACCACAAGCTACCTCCCTAGCAGCTTAATCTCCTCCTTATCACCACCAATCACCCTAGCACATACCGCCATAGCACCTTACAAGTAGGTGATCCACCTACTTGTAGCAAACTTAGTCGCGGCACCCCTAGATGTCACCACCACCATTCTCAGCCCCCTAGCTACTCCCTAGCCACCCTTAGTCACCCTAGTAGCTGCCATGAGTCACCTCCCCCCTCCTCATGCCACCATGGACACCCTTTCTTGGTCCTTACACCTTTTTGACCCTATATAAACCGTCGACCCCTATTCATTCCAAATCACACCTCCTCTTCTTTCCACCTTCAATATTCTGTAACTAGTAGTAGCACTCAACCCATATAAGCCCTAGGAGTTGAAGGAATCAAGCCACGAACCCCTATCGAAGTGAAATCCCATTGAGAAAACCCTAGTCCCTCGTTAAACCCTAGTTCGACTCAAGTAAGCTTAATCTTTGATCCTATTAGCTTTAGTACTAACCTATCATGGTATATATGAGTATCAGATCACCTAGGAACTCTTGCATGAGCCTTGGTCATTTCCTTTTGCTCGTTTCCTTTTCAAAACCCTAAAATGAGTCGAAACCATGTTTGCATGTCTTCAGCCCTTTTCATAAGCCATGATCTGGTCTAGGATACTTTAATAAGCTTATATCAGTTACTCGTAAGCTAGGAAAGCTTTTTGTTTCATAAAAATATAGTTTACATGGAAAAAGGACTAGTTTTGAAAATGTTTTCATGCATAGGGGTATATATTGTAACTTTCTAAAAATATTAAGTCTAGGGACTTTTTTTGCCATTTCTTAGAAGTATTAGGTATAAGACCTATTTTACAAAGTTATATAGTATAAGGATAAGTTATATTAGTTATTACCGTTAAGGACTAAATTCAGAAAAGTTATTAAGTTAAGGGTATATATTGTCAATTAGTAAACTTAAGGGTATAAATGAAGTATTTTCATAGATATAAAAACCTATCTTGTTAAATAACAACATAACACAATACTAGGGAGCTTTATGCGAGGGGTTTCATTTGTGTATTCATTTTGAGGAGTTTGTTGGGTTTACGAGTTAAAGTGCCCTAACTCCTCAAGCGTTTAATACATGACCTCTGGATTATGATGGCCCGAACGGTGTTATGTTCTAGCTTCCTAAGCATATAACAACATAACACAATACTAGGGAGCTTCATGTGAGGGGTTTAATTGCCTCTGGATTATGATGGCCCGAACAGTGTTATGTTATATCTAAATCTAGAAAACCCTAAGAATAATTAATTAGGAGAACTTAGAATACGCCCACTCAGGCTTGACATACACACTACACCAGGTTGCGTGAGTAGTTCTTCTAGTAGCACCCACACTCATATCTAATCCTAGGTGAGTGTTCATAGCCTCACTTTTTAAATGCTTTACAAACCCTGTGAGGGGGATACATGCTTTAAACCGAATACAAGTTTTTTTCTTTGGTTATTGCACGAGTACCTACTATGCCATCATTATATTACACCCAAATTTCATGAACCATAATCACTTGCGAGTGAACGCGAGTATAGTAAATAGATCTATTTGGAGTTTGACAACTCCCATTGGTTTGCCCCTGTCGAGTACCAATAGCACTATATTTGAGAACTAAAAGGGTTAACCTTGGCAAGTTAATCCTTATAATGTCCCGTCATGCAAGGGTCTGCAGTGCCCCATGACCTGGACATGTAAACGTGAGGTGTCATGAGCTTAGTTCAATAATACTCTTTCATTACTTTTTCCACAACTAGGGTTTCAGCTGAACCCTGTGGAACTTGTATTCAACCCATACCTACTTAAACCTATGACTCTCACTCAACCTTAGTGTTGACCTTTAAGCATGTTATCTTAGGTAACTAGGCTTAAGGCACAGAGTGACACTAGATATAAGGATGTCCAGACCTGTTATCATTCATAATCTTTTGCTTTACACTGAGTCTGTGGGACCTCTCTTTTGTAAAAGTTTATCTTTTACTGTAAAAACTCTGATGAATAAATGAATGGTAACTCTTTTTCTATAAAAACGTCTCTTTTGTGTCGTTTTCTATTATTGTGACTATGTTTCCATGAGTAATAGCCCAAGATCTAGCTTCCGCTGCTATCTATGAAATGGGGGTGTTACATCAATCGATGAGATCCGTTGTCCCTAAAGGCTAACTTTATGAGTGTAATTGTCCCTTACATGATGAGAACCATTGTGCTTAAAGGCTAAATGAGGGAAATTGTCCCATACATGATGAGAACTGTTGTCCCTAAAGGCTCACTCAATGAGAGAGTTACTTGATTAGAGTTGTTGTCCCTGAAAGCTTGCTCACTTGTTGAGAGCAATTACCATTTGCATGATGATTTCCATTGTCCCTAATGGTTGCGCACTTGATAAGAGCATTGTCACTTACATGATGAGAGCCGTTGTGCCGAAAGGCTAACTTTATGAGGGTAATTTGTCCCTTACATGATAAGAGCTGTTGTCCCCAAAGGCTCACTTGTGGAGAGCAATTTTATGTTACTTTATGGGAGGCGTTGTCCTTAAACGCTTTTTTTTGTAAGGGGGAGTAATCCCACCCTAGTAAAATATATTAACCAAAAAACATTAAGTACAAAAGACGAGGGTGAGTTCCCTTGCCTCAGTCCCTTAGGACACTTACATTGACCACTATATAAGAATTACAAGCCATTCTTATAACTTACATTTCATACCGATAACTTAACAAAATGAACTACTAAAAATGACCACAAGTAGTACAAGCACTTGAATTACGAAAACCCTAGTTCTCTCTCCCCATTGGAGAAATCCGGCCGCCATCTCCCCTGTTATTTCCGGCCATAAATCCACTCCTTCACGTCCTCTCTACCCTAATACGATTTTCATGCTTGGGTATGCAATACGTTGATTGGGGTTAGGTTTTTCTTTTAAGGAGATGGCGGCTATTAATTTTTTCTTCATATATTCGTACGATTTCTTCATGATTATCTAGTCGATTATCTATTCCTTATAGCGATTGTTTGTGATCGTATTTGGTTTATTAGGGTTTCGATTTTACGGTATCATTCTCACATCTATAAAACCTTAATAATTATTCAGGTTATCGATACTTTTTAGGGTTTTATAGTTTTGGTTTGTTGGGCTTCGATTGTACTGGTCTCTAATGGCTATATGGTTTGATCTATTTTGATTTGGTATGATCTGGTGGTGTCATGATCTCAATGAAAAATGAAACTCTAAGTTTTTTAGGGTTTGGTTTTTATTATTCGATCTTGTGTTTAACCCTATTGTTGGGGTGTGCTTTTTGCCTGTGAGTCGATGATGATGTCGGTATTGTTTAAGGTATGGTTTGTTGGTTAATGGGTTTATTGGGGAGATGATTGTCGATTGATTGATCGGGTTTGTCATGCTACTCTTCTGCCTTAGTTGGGTAACATGCGTGGTTGTGATAGGGGTCGGTTCCTTATCTTTCATGCTTGATTGTCACGACAGGTAATTACCCTAGGTTCTAGGGTTTGGTCATCTTATGTTCTGACCTGAGGCAGTTGATGTTGTTTCGCATATGTAGGTATTAATGTATGTTACTAGCTTGGTCATGAAGCTACTTTAATTCATATATGTTAGTGGCTTCTATGATCATTTGTTCACTAGTATTGATAGACGTTTTGGAATTTAGGGGCTTGGTAAACCCTATAGGTTGCTCGATCTGGTGCTTAACGACACCCATCTTTAGGGTTTGATCTTTATTTGTTGTGGAAGTAAACCCAGTAGGTTTTTATTGTTTCTTCAAAGTGTTATTACTGATTTTTGGGGTTGCTTCTCATTGGTTGAGGGTTGAGAGATGGTTATGTGTTTGTTTTCTGGAAGTTAGGGCTCATTCACCCTATTTTTTGTTTATTCCGATCGTATATGGTGCTGAGTTCGTGGTTGCTGGTAAGAATTGTTTGGTCTATACTACGATGGAGTTTGGAATTTTTGCTGTGTAAGTTAGGGTTTTTAATAACCCTATGTTTCGTCTATGGGAGTTTTTTTGTGGCTTTGTATTTCATTCTGATCCACTCTTCCGAGTGGTTGTGGTTGCTGCAACGAATCTTTTCATAGCTTTATGTGTGGCATTATTTATCACATGATAGTATAAGTCATGCAGAATATGATTCCTTATAACCTGCTGATCATGGGTGCTGCATTATTATGTATGTGGGTCTTATTCATGTGACTCGTTGTTACATTTTTTGCCAATTTGTGGTTATAGTGTGGATGTTGGTGGTGCTCTCGATGGGTAATAGTGAAGATTGTTAGATTGAGTCAATCACTATGTATACGGTTCTTCAAGAGACCTCAAGGTACAAGGACGCAAGAAGATATAGTTTATGTCATTTATTTTTTCTTTTGTGTTTCTTGTTGGTAGGTAGCTTTGATTAGCTTGCTCGTGGTTGTTAGTTGCACGTGTTATGCATGTAAGTTATAAGAATGGCATGCCGTTCTTATATAGTGGTTGATTGTAGGTGTCCTAAAGGACAGAGATGAAGGAAGTCACCTTCATCCTTTGTACTTTAATGTTTTTTGGTATAATGAATTTTACCAGGGTGAAAAATCCCTTTCATATATTCGCTATTATTGAAAAATCCATTTTTTATAAACATGCGACTAAGCCCTCAAAGTATTCTCTCTGGCGAAAAGCGAATTCAATTCCCTAACTAACGATCGATCATAACCCTTTTACTTTTTAATCATTCTCCAGCGTCGTTGGTTGATTATTAAAAGGTTTGTGATTATTCTTATTATACTCGCTCGGGCAAGAAAGTGATTCCTTAAGTGATTACACCTTCATACGTTTAGTTATCTTGCGATTTTTTAAATCTTGTAACTATTAACGTGGGTCGATGGTTCCCAATAACTTTTTTCTTGCGTTGATATATATTCGCTATTATTGTTGACGGCAAAACTTTTAGCTATCTCATTAATTCATTAATATTGTTTTGTCGTTGGTGCATGGTACCTTCATTCAAACTTCTAACTGATTGGTTGATAATTGCTATCGATCTGTCGGTGGTGAGTGATGAGACGAAAAGTGTACCGCTTTTGGGGGGTCATTTAAGGCCAAAGTCGAGATTATTTGATCAAATATTGCCCTAAATCGTTCCTTTTGCCATTTTAGGTACTTTTGAGAAGAAATTTACAAAAGGAAGCATTTTGGACGTTTTTGGAGCGAAAAAGTGAAGAAAACGACGAAGTCTAAAAATCATGCTGAAAATTGTGCCTGACGGCGTCACAGCTTACTAGTGACGGCGTCAAGACTTGACAAAGAGGTTGATAAATCAAATACACGTTACGCGCCAGAGAAGTTTTTGGAGATTTGTACATAACGGCGTCACCAAGGCCATCAAGAGGAAATTGCACATGACGGCCAAGACCAAGTTTATACGTGACGACGTCAGAAGTGGATCTAGGCAATACGAGTATTATTTTGGCGGCGAGTTGACGGCGTCAGACCCTACTCTTGACGCCGTCAGATTGTAAATTCTTTTTTTGGGTAAAAGGGTTAACACACCCTGGTAAAATTCATACACCAAAAAGCGTTGAAGTACAAAGGATGAGGGCGTACTCCCCTCATCTCAGTCCCTAAGGACACTTACAGACTCTAATATAAGAATGACAAACCATTCTTATAACTTACATAATACAACGTACCACCTACAATGACTATACAAGTGAATAAGAAAATAGGAATTAAAACATGATTCACTAAAAGTAGCACCAGGAACATAGCCATCATAGAACTTCCATCAATCTTCCATGGAGAAACCTCCAACTTGCCCACTTATGAATCATCAACTTTGAGAATCAGTCCACAAATGTCACACAACGGTTGGTGAGAGACTCTAAAACCACGGATAGAGCAGCAAGCACAAACTTGCTCCAACAGTGCATGTTTCTCTCTCCCATGGAGAATTCCGGCCGCCATTCTCTTCCCATATTCCGGTCATAAACCCAACAACATATGTCCTCTCTATCCTCGAATTTTATTCTTGGGTATGCAATACATATTCTTTGTTGCGTTTTTTTTATTTTATTTTAAGAGATGGCGGCTGAGCGGTATCCGTATTAATCCAAAAGAATTCTCCATGTTGCTTCACTTCCGTTACCTTTTATTTAATTGTTTAATTCCCCACTCATCATGGGTCGGTGGGATTCATTAAATGGTACTGGTCGCTTTTGATATTTTCGATTTGATTTTTGCATGTGATTATCATCGTGGGTCGGTTCCTTGTTTTATATTTAAAACTCGCGTGTATTCCATGCAATCACATTTGTTCCTTTATGATCGTTGTCTGCTGGGTATTATACGATCTGATCTATTGATCGCTTGTGTGTTGCGCTATACATGTGAAACCCTATTCTTAGGGTTTCTTATTTATTATCGTTTGGAAGCTTTACTGCTCGTGCACCCGTTTAAGGTGTGGTTTGTGATTTTAAAAGTTATATTGCATATATATGCTATATGGACATGGGGTTATGAGAGAGATGTAAGTTCAAGTTCAAGGGTATCTTGTTCAAAAACTCTTCATGGTCTGATCTGTTTCACAACATATGTTATTATTTATAGATCGGCTGGATTACTTTGGAAGTTAGGGTTCGTTAATTACCCTATTCTCATAACTTTTCATCGTTAGGTTTTTTTAACTTATGTGGTGAACGTTGTGAGATTATCAGATCAGGTGGGTATATGTTATCGCTTTGCATATCAGACATGTTATTGGTCTGGTTCATCTACGATGCGCTTGGTCTGGTTAGAAGTTAGGGTAGGGTTGGATCTGTTTACCCTATATGGTCGCTGGAAGTTAGGGTTGTGGAACCCTAGATGGTTGTTTTTTTTCCCGCTAGGTCCTTGAGGAGAGTTGCTGATCTGCTATTACATACCTTGTGGTGTCATCGTTTCTCATCAGACCTGGTGTGGTTTTTCAGCACGAACAGGTTCATGTGCTTTGGTACTGTTGGAGTGTTTGTGATCTGATTATGATTATGACAGTGAGGGTCTTCTACCTTCTTTGGCTGTCATCGATTTGCACATATGACCGGATGGTGTTATGATCTGCTCTTTCAAATGTGTATGCTATTGGGGATGATTATGGTGCTCGATGGCTGGGCGTTACTTACCGAGCTGCTGTTTTGTTATCTTATGCTTCTTGCGGTTTGGTTTATTGGAAGTTAGGGTTTTTTAAATCCTATTATATTCGTTTGGTTATCGTATGATGGTTCTGTACTTGATTTGTTGAATGATCCATTGTGGAGGTGGTTATCATTCTTATTTATTTGGTATGTCATACGAGCCATTGGTGTAAGTTAAGTTTAAGGGTCTTATTCAAAACCTTTTTATCATCGTTCATGGACATGGCATGGATTTCTTCCGGTTAATTATTTGATCATGTGATCGATGGTGCTCTATTTGATGTAAGTTAGGGTCGTCTAGCCCTATTTTCGTCTACGACTGATCAAGATACAATGTTTTTCATTCTTAGCTTGAGTTTCCTGCATCTTTGAAACTTGAAGTAGATGAGGTATTGGATCGAGTTGTAGTGTTGGTTTGGTTCAGGTTGGATCAATGAAGATCGGTGTAGTTGTTGGATCAGTTTGTGTGGATTGGCACTGTTCTATCCTACTATGGTTTCGGCTGCATCGTTGAAGGTTATGGACTTCTATGACGACATGAGAAGCTTCAAGTTTATACTTGATGTTTTTATTTGTAATTTGATAGTCGTTGTAGTTTTATGTTCATGTATTTGTTATAAGAGTGGTTTCTCTTATAGGTGGTATTGGTAAGTTATAAGAATGGTTTGTCATTCTTATATTAGAGTCTGTAAGTGTCCTTCGGGACTGAGATGAGGGGTGTACGCCCTCATCATTTGTACTTCAACGTTTTTTGGTGTAATGTATTTTACCAGGGTGTGTTAACCCTTTTACCCAAAAACAGTGCATGTTTAGATGCAAAACCGATCACTATCAAGTACCAAGCATGATGACCAATACGAATGAACAAGGATTATCAAACCCTAACATCCATCATATACAAACACACGACCCAATATAGAATGAGAATGACAGGTCCATGATTGTATGATTGAGGTTTTGAATAAGAGCCCCCACAACTTAACTTCCATCAACAACATGAAATCTGTCCCAAACAAACCTATCACGCTATAGAACAAGCAGTAGTAGAATTTAACAACCCTACCATCCAAACACGATCAAATCTGCCGCAAAATGAGCAAACAGAAACGACCAGCCAATGTGACTTCCATCTCTCCCAAAACCCACATACCGGTAACAACCCTCTGATCACGAACTCGCAGCCAACAACCAAGCCCTAATAAGGGCTACAATACAGAATAACGAGCAGCCGTAACACCAATAAACCATTAAGAAAATCAAAACCCTAACAAGGGTTTCATAAGCATGATCGCATAGAACAATCCCATCCAAAACGCACCATGTTAAATTAAGCTGATCCATACAAACCAACTGGCTTCAAAACATGAACATGCCACGCTTAACCAATCTTGAAGATCGTAGAAAATATACCCAGTAGCTTTAACGATCGAACAAGTACCCACAAATCCCTAAACCGATTGAAAAAACAAAAAAGTAATCGTGAAGAGTTAAACCCTCACAATCACCCAAATCGTTAAAGGTTATTAATCGTATAGGGGATAAAAACCCAATCAGCAACCGACTAAGGAAAAATAATATAGAAAAATACGAAACCCTAAAGTCGGTTGAATAATGAACAACGACCAGAAAACCCTAATAAAAAACGAATTGATCGAAACCCTAATACCCCAATAACGATCAGGAATAAAGAGTTCAATATAAGGGTTTCCTGGATAAGAAGTGGATCGATTTATAAAGAAGTAATGAATAGAAACACCCAGCCGCCACCACTAGAGAAAAAAAATACACAGCCTAATTCGATTGCATACCAAAGAATAAGGATTAAATCACTCATTAAGAGGTAGAGAGGCGCGTTAGGCTGTAAATTTGATCGGAAAAAGCATAGGTGATGGCGGCAGGAAAATCGCCCACACAAGGAGAGAGACGCTAGTTATCTGGCACTTATTCTATTTCGTCAGATTGTAAATTCTATATATACTTTTCTAGTTTTCATTCATTGTGTGCAACTTTGAATGGAGAAAACCCTAGATGAATTTTACTGCTTTTTTAAGGGTTTCAAACACTTGTTTCATCCATGCTTAATTGAAGATAAGTCTTTCAATAAATCATTCAATATGTCTATGTGTTGTTTGATTATATCTTATTCTTGTCTTCTCTTTAACATGCTAGGCTAGGTTTTCTTTGTGTTTGCTTAGATGTAATAAAACTTAGATATTGATTATTGGTTGGTTGTTTGTTTATAATTGTTGTGGATGAATGAATTCGATGTTAGGCTTAAGAAAACTGGCAGACTTCCAATTGGTAACTTGCTTGAACGTCTTAAGAAACATGATTGGAGGTGTACTATTATATATTGGTTATATTTAATGCATAGGTAACTACTGATGAGGCCATGTTAGGAGCTAGTAGTCGGCTCGACATAGGAAGAGGTAGAAGCTTATAGAGTTAGGGAAGATCATACACAGCCCTACGAATGGTATTAAGGAATATAACCGTCATCCATGCAATTGTAACAAACTAATCAACCGGTAAAAGATAGCTAGAGAGTAGTGAAATCTAAGTAAACACATTTTCTCTCATTATTGTTTTCGCCACAATTAGTTTAAGTTTATTTTATTTTATTTTGATTGCATCTTTAGTTATTTGGGTTAGTTGATTAGCAACTAATTCCGCCCACTGCTTCAAAAACCAAGATTTTTACTTGCTTTCCATAAAATATAAAAATACAAAAAGAATCATCCCTCATCTCTAGACCTAGTTTAAGTGAGTTTTAACCCTAGCGAACACTATTCTTTGAGTTGAACAATCAATCCCCCGGTACTTGTCACTATACTATACTACAACGGTCAGGTACACTGCCTGGTGGGGATTGCAAGCTTCTCAAGATTCCTTGATAGGTAAAACCTTTTGCGAGGGTGCAATTCCACGCATCAAGTTTTTGGCGCCGTTGCCGGGGAATAGTTATTGTCTAGGTTAAAATTTCTTTTTATTAGGTCTACTTGCTAGATTCCTTTCTTGTAAGATTTCTATTTTTATTTTTATAGGTCTTCTTTAGTCTATCTTTTCTTTGTGTGTTTGTTCGTACAATCCTTATTAATTATTCTGTTGGCCACTATGGAAAACGCGAATCCACCCCTTTCACCTAGCGAGGTTGCTTTGTTGCGTGAACAGATTGAGAATGAGATTAGGGAACTTAGAGAACTCAATAGATTGGTTGATATTGAGCTTGACTATGCTTTATGACCTAGCAATAGCCATGAACTTAGATAAGGAACTTGAACCCAATGACTTGGCAATTGTAGAAGATGTTAAGGAAGAAGAAGAGGAGGGTTTAGATGATGATTATTTCAATTTATATCCCACTGAGGAGGAAATCGCTTATTATAACAATCTCATTGATAACCCTAGGCCTCCTTTTGTTAAGATTAACCCTAAGATTAAAAGAGGTGACCCTAAGAATGTGAAGATACCACGTATGATTGGGTATAAATGCATTGATCAAGCCTACATCGAATTTGAATCCCCAATCAACATTATGTCTTCAAGTGTCTAAAATGACATAGTAAAAACAAGACTCGGACCTAGGAAAGATCCCAAATACCCCGGTGGAGTTTGTAATTTTGTCGGGAGAGTCAAAGGTCTACATGTCTTTGTTGGGAACTTTACTTATATCGTTGACTTTATGGTTGTTGAAGACTTGGCCAATGTTACAGATTGTCGCTTATCCCATGTTGTATTAGGTAAGCCATTTATTGAGGAGGCCAAGTTAAAACACGATCAAATAGAAGGAACGGTCCAATTTTCTAATGGAATCGATAGGATCACCTGCAGGATGCCTAATAAAATGAAGGAATTTTGTTATGTGTCTCAACTTGATATGGATAACATTAGTGCAAACGAGGACATTATCGAAGAAGATAAGAATAAAGGAATGAATTTTGCTTGGGAGAAGAGGAGCCTTTACTATAAGAATTGTTTAACCCTTGGGCCTAAGTATGAAGTTGACACGGAAGTAGTTCAAAGGTTAAGAGAATCGATTGAAAAGTGGGAAAGGAAAACGTAGTAGTCCATGACCTTAAGTCTAGCTACAAGACTCGTAAATAAAGAAAAGCGCTTCTTGGGAGGCAACCCAAGTTTTATTAGTTTTATTTGTTTTGTTTGATTGTTTGTTTACTTGATTTTATTTGTTTCTGTATGCATGCTTTATTTTTATTGTTTGTGGATCATGTTTCCTAATAAATTGTGAAAATGTTTTACCTTGTTGTTTGTCTTAACTTCATAAAAAGGTATTTCGCAAAAGATAAGTGTAAGGGAAATCTAAATTTGTTTTTAAGAACGGAATTGGACATGAACCACAACAATATTAAATGAACATGTATATTTTTGGGTAAAATGGATTTTTCACCCTGGTAAAATTCATTACGCCAAAAAACATTGAAGTACAAAGGATGAAGGTGACTTCCTTCATCTCAGTCCCTTAGGACACTTACAATTAACCACTATATAAGAACGACAGGCCATTCTTATAACTGACATGCACAACACGTGCAACTAACAACCACACACAAGCTAATCAAAGCTACCTACCAACAAGAAACACAAAAGAAAAATAAATGACATAAACAATATCTTCTTGCGTCCTTGTACTTTAACGGCTCATGAAGAACCATAAACATAGTGATCGACTCAATCTTCAATAATCTTCATTATTAACCATCGAGAGCACCACCAACATCCAAAAATAACCAAAATTGGTAAAAAAAAATGTAACTATGAGTCTCATGAAGGACTCACGTACATAACAACGCAGCACCCATGATCACCAAGTAATAAAGACTACCATGTGATCAAATAATGCCACACTTAAAGCTATGAGAGGAATCCTTGCAGTAACAGTAACCAATCGTAAGAGTGGATCAGAATGAAATCCAAGGCGACACAAAAATTCCCATAGACAAACATAGGGTTATTCCAAACCCTAACTTACACGGCATAACTTCCAAATTCCATCAAAATATAGACCAAACGAATTCAGCACCACACTACGATTGGAATTACCAACAAATAGGGTAAACCAAGCCCTAACTTCCAGCAAAGAAAGAATTAGCCGTTTAAACCATCTACCCAAACCCTAATCCGTCTCTCTCTATGGGAGATTCCAGCCGCCACCTATTCCCCTATAATTCGGCTAAATCATCTCCTTTAATCGCCTCTCTGCCTATACACGATCTCTGATTAGTGTATTTGGTATGCAATCGATTATTGGGTAGTGTTTTTTTAAGGTGGCGTGCTGAAATCTTGCCAAAACCCTAACTATACTTTTCTATTTGTAATCGTTCTATTTAGGGTTTTGGTTGCATTATCCTAGTCGATCGTATTCCTATCCATTATTCAAGTCGATTTGATTCATATTAAATTGACTTGTTATTTTTTTTATGATCTGCTGGGTCTTTATCGTACCCCTAATTTGTTCTGATTATTTAAGTCAGTTTTTATCGATTTATATATCTGTGGGTCGAACCCTAATATTTGTTAGGGATTATTTGTAATCGTCTAACGATTTGTTGCTATAATTTATCCTTTTAAATCGTTATTCGATTGTGATGGACGATCAAAACTTGCCCTAACAGCCTGGTTTCCTTTGGGGATCGATTGTTTATGTGGGATTGTTTTCAAGGCCAAACCCTAATTTTAGGGGTTCATATTATTATGTTTTGATTGGTCATGCTGTTGATGTGGTGTTCCTGCTCGTTAAAGTATATCATACGCATTGTAAGTTGGATTGTAATCCATTTTTTCATGAAAGTCGATCTGGTGATCGTTTTATGTTTCTGGTTTGTGGTGTTATCCGTATTAGTGGGTTTAGAGAGAGGTGCAGGTGCTGGTTGTTTTGATCTGTGATTGGTTCGCTGAAGGTTAGGGTTTAGGAAACCCTATGACGATTCATTATTGTCCTTACGTTGCTGCTATTGGATTCTGATGATGATCGTGGTTATTGTTATTGTTGTATGTTGATCGCATGGCAGATTGGTGGTATGGTTGTATCATTATTGATCCTGTTGCTACTACTTTCATATGGTTTAGGGATCGACCTGCTGTGCTCATGTTTGGTTTGGGTTTTTTACACCCTATTAGTCGACGTGCATTGATTGTTAAGTTACTGGCCGACTTGGGTTCTTGTGATCGTCTTTGCTGATTATGGTTATTATTCTATTAAGGGTCGATCTTGAACCTGCTATTGCAAGTTAGGGTTTGCAATAAACCCTATTGGTGATTATTTTGTTGGTGAAGTGATGCGAGGTACCGGTATAAGTTTGACTCAATTCTGGGCGATCTGGTTTTATCTTCATCATTGTAAGTTGCAGGCTTGCTGCATTTGTTGTTGCCATTCAAATTGGTTTCATGCCTTTGGTACCTACATATTCACGTTGGTTTCTCCATGATTCAACGTAATGGCGTGGCTTGGTTATCGTTTGTTTGAATGGCAGATGGGAACTGTGAATTGGTTGAAGCTGGAAGTTTGGACTACTATGACGACCTGATGATACAAGGATTTAAATTGCATTTTATTTGTTTCTTGTTGGTCGTTGTAATATATTTTACCAGGGTGAATTAACCCTTTTACCCAAAAAAACTTCCAGCAAAGAACACCACCTCAAATGAGGAACATAATAGGGGTTAAAACCGACCCTAACTTCCACTACCCACGAATACCAGACCCAAAGATCAACCAATCACCACTAGCAAAGGACTGATAATGGTACGATTTAAACACCAGCAAGTTTGACAAGGGATAATAAACCCTAACTTCACAAAATCGATCATAAGATCCAAATAAGAGTCGTTTACCTAAAGGCTCACTTGTTAAGAGCAATTGTTCCTTATTTTATTGGATCCGTTTTCCCTAAATGCTTGCTCACTTGATGAGAGGATTTGCCCTTTACATGATGATATCCATTGTCCCTAATGCTTGCACACTTGATAAGAGCGATTGTCACTACCATGATGAGATCCGTTGTCCCTAAAGGCTAAATTTATGAGGGCAATTTGTACCTTACATAATAAGAGCCGTTGTCCCTAAAGTGTCACTTGTTGAGAGCAATTGTACCTTACTTTATGGGATCCGTTGTCCCTTAACACTTGCTCACTTGATGAGAGCAATTTCCCTTTACATGATAATAGCCATTGTCCCTAATGTTTTACACACTCGATAAGAGCAATTGTCACTTACATGATGAGATCCTTTGTCCCTAAAGACTATCTTTATGAGGGCAATTTGTCCCTTACATAATAATAGCTGTCGTCCCTAAAGGCTCACTTGTTGAGAGCAATTGTACCTTACTTTATGGGATCCATTGTCCCTAAACACTTGCTCGCTTGATGAGAGCAATTGCCCTTTACATGATGATAGTCGTTGTCCCTAATGCTTGCACACTCGATAAGAGCTACTGTCACTTACATGATGAGATCCGTTGTCCCTAAAGGGTAACTTTATGAGGGCAATTTGTCCCTCACATATTAAGAGTCGTTGTCCATAGAGGCTCACTTGTTGAGAGCAATTGTACCTTAGTTTATGGGATCTGTTGTCCTTAAACGCTTCCTTACTTAATGAGAGCAATTGCCCTTTACATGATGATAACCATTGTCGCTAATGCTTACACACTCGATAAGAGCAATTGTCACTTACATGATGAGATCCGTTGTCCCTAAAGGCTAACTTTACGAGGGTAATTTTTCCATTACATAATAAGGGCCGTTGTCCCTAAAGGCTCACATGTTGAGAGAAATTGAACCTTAGTATATGGGATCCGTTGTCCCTAAACGCATTCTCACATGATGAGAGCAATTTCCCTTTACATGATGATAATCGTTGTCCATAATGCTTTTTTTTTGGGTAAAAGGGTTAATTCACCCTGGTAAAATATATTACGCCAAAAAACATTGAAGTACAAAGGATGAGGGTGTATCCATCATCTCAGTCCCTTAGGACACTTACCGACGCTAATATAAGAATGACAAACCATTCTTATAACTTACACAAATGAACCTACCAATAATAACAAAAGTAAATAAAACATGACAGTACTACTCAAGAAATGTTCTTGAGCTTTCTAAGTCACTATGTCGGTCCACCTACTACCATGAAGAATACTCCAACTTCCCAAAAAAGCAACCTACCTACGACGAGTATTCAAGCGAATATCAAAATGATCACAAAATGCTTGCAGTTTGTCAGGTAGTACCACCTGATCATCATATCCGTCGTAGTAATCTTCCAAATCATCCAGAAAACCTCCACCCTCAGGCATCAAAACTTCATCAACTTCATCATCCGAGTCTTTTGAACCTGATACTGGAGATTTATTATTACTTGTAGAAGCATTAAACTGCTCCCACAAACTTCCACTCGCATTTGGATCACCAACCGAACTTGTAATATTAGTAGGGCTGTTAGAAACCTCTTTATTAAGTTGCAAATCAGATCCATTCCCAACACCCTCCACGTTAGAGGAAGTAGAAGCTAGATCAAGAACCTTCTCAGCTTCCCATACTTTTCCATATCACGTTTGAGTTCATCAAGATTAAAATTATCTTTAAAATAACCAAACTCGTTAACAGATTGAGATAAATCCTCATTAGTAGTCATAGGAGGAGTAGAATGCGGGTGTTCATTAGGCTTGTCCTCCTTTGTAGCTTGATTAGAACTCGGCTTAGAAACAGGCCTGTAGATAAAAGTAGACTTAGGCTTGAAGAACCTAGACCCTTTTTGTGATTTAGTACCCTTTTTCCCAGCCTTCTTATTGTGAACTTTCTCCTTAGGACTAACAAATACATCATCAGGTCCCAAATCAACACTTCATTTCAAAACTTGACATATCCCCACCTCATGGCCGAAAATCTTGCAATGTGAACAACGAGGAGGCCACCATTCATACTCAATATCAATGTATTCCGTATAGTGACCCTTCCCATAAGGCAGCGGAATATCAACTTCAACAAATTCCAAGACCTCATGAACAGCGGATAACTCAATGAGACATCGTGCAAAAGAATAACGACCCCAAGGGTTAATGCACATAGCAGAAGTACCCTCATCCATTCGTATGAGTTTCCCCACTCGTTCAGCAATCAACCTAATACTAGTTTCCGAATACACAACAGCAGGTAGGTTATGAAAACGCACCCATACGGGTACCTTAGTAATGACCTCCTTTACCAATTTAGTATTCGCCACCCAATTATCCAAAAAGATTGGAGTTGATCTAACAAACCAAGGACCACCTTCTAGCACCTTAAAAAATCCTTCTTGTGACGAAAATTGGAAAAAGAAAAAGCTACCCCGTAGTATAACATGTTGGAAACCAAACTTAGCCCAAGCATGCTTGACATAATCTTCCACCAAAGGAAACGCTAACCGTTGACCAGTAAAATAACCGTATAATGTATTAGAAAATTTATGGCACATCTCCTCAACCACGGTAATTGGAATAACGACCTTAGCACAAGAAGTGGAACTTTCCTTTGTTGATGTAGGCTCGTGTACCATATGACTATTAGTAGCAGAAAACAAAGAAGCAACAACAGGTACACCTGTATGAGTTACACCTAAACTTCCATCATCATTTTGTGTAGGTGAGTCGTTAGGAACCATCTTTATATTAGCATTGACACTAGAAGTACCAACCAAGTTAACATCATCAATAGAAGTCACACCCGCACCATGAGAACTGATACTTTTGTTATTACCTTTCCCAACCAGCGTACACTTAAAAAAAAAAAAAAAAAAAAAAAAAAAAAAAAAAAAACCCTAAACGTTTCTCTCCTAAAAAATAGGTGGCGATTTTCAACCCTTCCTTCTCCAAATCGTTTTTTTCCACTAAATCAGCCTCTATTCTTATGATTCTTGTTCTGAATTGATTATCCTAGTGTTTAAGCTTCGTGTTTATCATTGGTCTAATCAAAACTTTACTTGTTTCATTCGAATTAAGTCAGATCTGGTGAATCGTTTTTGAAGGGTTGTAAATCGCCACCTATACTATCAATCAATCGATCCTTAATTCCCTTTGATTTATTAAGTCGGTTCCTACTGATTAATATCTATAAGGATCGATTTTGGGTTACAGGAATCACTTTTAGATTTTATCCCTATATCGTTTTTAGGGTTTTCCCTAAATCGTTTTTTAGGGTTTGTTGCCAACCGACTTTCTTTTTTATATATCTAAAGGTGATAGGGCGGTCAAGATTTATTCCTAACATCTGTCGATTGTTAGGGTTTATTTGAAGAACGATTCCTTTTTTTTAGGGTTCGTATTATATGATCTTGATCGTTGTTTGTTGCGCTGAATTCTTATAAAACCTTTCCTGGTTTTTACATGATCGTTTCATGTGTTCTGGTCTATGCTTTGATGACAACGAAACCCTACTTTGGGTTTTGACATTCTATGGGGTTTGTGATGATTATCTGCACGTTTTTCTTCATGGTAGCCCTTCTAAGGGCTTGATTGTTGGCGGTGCGTTCTGTTTTGATGAAGGTTGTGGTACGTGGGTTAAGGGAGAGGGCTAAGTGATGGTATTGGTATGTTAGGGTTTTTTAGACCCTATTATCTGCTCGTGTATGTATTGTCCTTGCTGTTCAGTACTATGGTCTTGTTGACTTGGTGGTATGTTGTTATTATGGTACGTCTGATGCTAGGTGGTAATGCTTTGATGCGAGCTTTGGGTGTTCAATTGTTGACTTGGTGGTATGTTGTAACTTTTCAGGGTATCTGCTGCTGCTCGAATTAGTGATGTAAGTTAAGTTTAAGGGTCTTATTCAAAACCTTTTTATCATCGTTCATGGACATGGCATTGACTTATTTGATCATATGATCGATGGTGATATCTTGATGTAAGTTAGGGTCGTATAGCCCTATGTTTGTCTACGACTGATCAAAATACACTGTGTTTCATTCTTAGCTTGAGTTTCATGCTCTTTTGAAAACTTTTAGTAGATGCGGTATTGGATCAAGTTGTAGTGTTAGTTTGGTTCAGTTTGGATCAATGATGATCGGTGTAGTTGTTGGATCAAGTGTGTGGATTGGCGCTCTTCTAGTCTACCATGGTTTCGGCTGCATCGTTGAAGGTTATGAACTTCTATGACGACTTGTGAAGATTCAAGTTTATACTTGATGTTTTATTTGTAATTTGATAGTCGTTGTAGTTTTTTGTTCATAGAGTAGTTGCTTTGTTTAGCATGTTCGTTTGGTAAGTTATAAGAATGGTTTGTCATTCTTATATTTGAGTCTGTAAGTGTCCTTAGGGACCGAGATGAGGGGTGTACGCCTTCATCCTTTGTACTTCAACGCTTTTGGTGTAATGTATTTTGCCAGGGTGTGTTATCCCTTTTACCCAAAAAAAAAACCAGCGTACACTTAGTATTAGCACCAGTAGGGTCACAAGAAACCCTAGAACCAGAACCATACTCATTAGGCAGCCTGAAGCTTCCCGTTTTACCCTCAAGACCCGTACGCTTCAGAATGGACTTCAAAGGTTTATCCATATTAGTAATAATCTTACCATCAATGTTACTAATCTTCGAAGCCAATCCAGAAGTTGCAGAAGACATCTTTTTATTAAGAAACCCCGATTCCATCTCTCAAAAAGGCTCATCTGGTTCATCAATCTCCCTCGAAGAGATGGGCGGATATATGTGGTCATTCATGTGTCATTAGATGGTTATTTCCGGTTGGTGTATTGGTTATTGTAGTTATTTATTGTTTTAACGCTTAGTGGCCTGTCACAAGCATTTTAGTTGGATGTTCAAGCGTTGCTTGAGGTTAATGTGGTACCTTAGCCACATTCCATTGTACTTAAACGTTTTTTTGGTGTAATATAATTTACCGGGTGGAATGCCCTTTACCCAAAAAAAAAAAAAAAAAACGCACTTGTAATCAGAAAACCCTAGAACGGGACTTGCAATCAGAAAGTATCTAAACCCTAATCGAGTCTAGATAGAATTAAGCACCAACGATCAGATGATAGCGATTGAGAAATAGAATATTAAAATAAATCGCACATGCAGATCATATATACCATGCACCACCGACAAGACAATAATATTGAATTAAAGAGAACAATTCTTGCCGTCAAATAATACCAAAAGCAAAGAAACGAATCTTAAATACACCGACCCACGATAGAATTGTTGGAGTGTGAATCTTTAATAAAGAGATTCGATTATTCACCAATAAACAACAAAAAACGACAAAACAAGAATGAAAAGCAGCGATTGAATAATAACGAACCAACCCACGATTACAAATCAACCAATTAAATAGTTTAATGATCGACTTGAAACGCAGATAATATGTTCGCCAACTTTTCTTTTTTGTCGTCACCGAGAGATACTTTTTAGGGTTTTTACCTTTATGAGGGCAATTTGACCCTTACATATTAAGAGTCGTTATCCCAAAAGGCTCACTTCCTGAGAGCAATTGTACCTTACTTTATGGGATTCTTTGTCACTAAACACTTGCTCACTTGATGAAAGTAATTGCCCTTTACATGATGATAGCCATTGTTCCTAATGCTTACACACTCGATAAAAGCAATTGTCACTAACATGATGAGATCCGTTGTCCCTAAAGGCTAACTTTATGAGGGGAATTTGTCCCTTACATAATAAGAGCCGTTTACCTAAAGGCTCACTTGTTGAGAGCAATTGTACCTTAGTTTATTGGATCCGTTTTCCCTAAACGCTTGCTCACTTGATGAGAGGATTTGCCCTTTACATGATGATAGTCATTGTCCCTAATGCTTGCACACTTGATAAGAGCAATTGTCACTACCATGATGAGATCCGTTGTCCCTAAAGGCTAAATTTATGAGGGCAATTTGTACCTTACATAATAAGAGCCGTTGTCCCTAGAGTGTCACTAGTTGAGTGCAATTGTACCTTACTTTATTGGATCCGTTGTCCCTAAACACTTGCTCACTTGATGAGAGCAATTTCCCTTTACATGATAATAGCCATTGTGCCTAATATTTACACACTCGATAAGAGCAATTGTCACTTACATGATGAGATCTGTTGTCCCTAAAGACTATCTTTTTGAGGGCAATATGTCCCTTACATAATAAGAGTTGTTGTCCCTAAAGGCTCACTTGTTGAGAGCAATTGTACCTTACTTTATGGGATCCGTTGTCCCTAAACACTTGCTCGCTTGATGAGAGCAATTGCCCTTTACATGATGATAGTCGTTGTCCCTAATGCTTGCACACTCGATAAGAGCAACTGTCACTTACATGATGAGATCCGTTGTCCCTAAACTTTATGAGGGCAATTTGACCCTCACATATTAAGAGTCGTTGTCCATAAAGGCTCACTTTTTGAGAGCAATTGTACCTTAGTATATGGGATCCATTGTCCCTAAACGCATTCTCACATGATGAGAGCAATTTCCCTTTACATGATGATAATCGTTGTCCATAATGCTTGCACACTTGATAGGAGCAATTGTCACTTACATGATGAGATCCGTTGTCCCTAAAGGTTAACTTTATGAGGGCAATTTGACCCTTACATATTAAGAGTCGTTATCCCAAAAGGCTGCTGAGAGCAATTGTATCTTACTTTATGGGATTCTTTGTCACTAAACACTTGCTCACTTGATTAAAGCAATTGCCCTTTACATGATGATAGCCATTGTTCCTAATGCTTACACACTTGATAAAAGCAATTGTCACTAACATGATGAGATCCGTTGTCCCTAAAGGCTAACTTTATGAGGGGAATTTGTCCCTTACATAATAAGAGCCGTTTACCTAAAGGCTCACTTGTTGAGAGCAATTGTACCTTAGTTTATTGGATCCGTTTTCCCTAAACGCTTGCTCACTTGATGAGAGGATTTGCCCTTTACATAATGATAGCCATTGTCCCTAATGCTTGCACACTTGATAAGAGCAATTGTCACTACCATGATGAGATCCGTTGTCCCTAAAGGCTAAATTTATGAGGGCAATTTGTACCTTACATAATAAGAGCCGTTGTCCCTAGAGTGTCACTTGTTGAGAGCAATTGTACCTTACTTTATGGGATCCGTTGTCCCCAAACACTTGCTCACTTGATGAGAGCAATTTCCCTTTACATGATAATAGCCATTGTCCCTAATGTTTACACACTCGATAAGAGCAATTGTCACTTACATGATGAGATCTGTTGTCCCTAAAGACTATCTTTATGAGGGCAATTTGTCCCTTACATAACAAGAGCCGTTGTCCCTAAAGGCTCACTTGTTGAGAGCAATTGTACCTTACTTTATGGGATCCGTTGTCCCTAAACACTTGCTCGCTTGATGAGAGCAATTGCCCTTTACATGATGATAGTCGTTGTCCCTAATGCTTGCACACTCGATAAGAGCAACTGTCACTTACATGATGAGATCCGTTGTCCCTAAAGGCTAACTTTATGAGGGCAATTTGTCCCTCACATATTAAGAGTCGTTGTCCATAAAGGCTCACTTGTTGAGAGCAATTGTACCTTAGTTTATGAGATCTGTTTTCCTTAAACGCTTCCTTACTTGATGAGAGCAATTGATACGACCCGTTTGGGATGTATCGAGATAGAGCACCACTTCAAGCGGGCGCGGGCTCCTTGAGAATTAAAGATGAAGAAGAACAGATTTATTAAACTGATTATGCTTGTTTATTGATAAATAATTGGATATAAATACCCAAAGAACCCTAACTTGTAACACAAAACATTCCTAAACAAATATAAATTAAAATAGGTAACTATCCAATGACATAGTCTTTATGCCAAACCGGAGTAGATGTGGACCTCTTGGGCCGGCCTTGTTTCTGCTGAACAGACGTAACATTCCCCTCCTCTTCTAAATCCACCTTGTCCTCAAGGTGATAACGATAAGCAGCTTGAAACTCGGATAACCCTTCCCATGTCGCTTCTTCCGAAGAACTTCCTAGCCATTGAACGAGTACTTGTCGAGTTGGTAACCCATTTTGTAATACTACCCGTGAATCACAGATAGCTAATGGTTGCTCCACAGGATGGCCCTCATATTCTTCATCAGGTGTAGTTCCTTCAAAGGGTTTGAGTAGCGAAACATGAAACACCGGGTGTATCTTACTTGTAGGAGGAAGCGCTAGACGATAAGCAACCTTTCCAACACGCTCCAATATCTCAAATGGTCCATAATATCGCTTGGCCAGCTTATTTGAAAGGCGCTTGGCTAGAGTTACTTGTCTATATGGCTGTAACTTAACAAAAACCATATCTCCTGGATTGAACTCAGCATCTCGTCGATGACGATTGGCCTTCATTTCCATGCGATGCTTCGCATCCAATAAATTATGCCGAAGTTGCCGCAACAATTTGTCCCGCTCGGACAACATTTCATCGACAGCGGCTACTTTAGACGAACCTGGTGGATATGGAATAATGGATGGTGGTAATCCGTACAAAGTTTGAAATGGAGACATCTTAATATTACTATGGTAGCTAGTATTATAGCAATATTCAGCCCATGACAAGAATCTCACCCATTGTTGAGGTCGATCCGACACCATAGCATGAAGATATTGTTCAAGCCCCCGATTAACGACCTCTGTTTGACCGTCCGTCTGAGGATGGTAGGCTGTACTATGATTCAACCAGGTACCACTAGCCTCAAACAAGTGTTTCCAGAAATTACTAACAAATATCGGATCACGGTCGGACACCACAGTTTTAGGAAACCCATGATGTTTAACCACCATCTCCATAAATAACTCTGCTACTTTGGGAGCGTTAAAACTAGTAGGCAACGTTCCAAAGTGCGCATATTTTGAAAATCGGTCTACCACTACGAAAACAACCGTCAACCCCTTGAAAGCTGGTAACCCAGTAATAAAATCCATAGACACATCCTCCCAAACCGCTGTCGGAGTTGGAAGAGGTTGTAACAGTCCCCCTGGTGCCTGTGTCACATACTTGGTTTGTTGACAGATGAGGCATTGCTTGACATATTCCTCCACCGATTTACACATGCCCTTCCAATAAAACAAAGCGGCTAGCCCCACCAACATTTTCTTTACACCACCATGTCCGAAGCTGGCCGTATTGTGGAATTCTGATAACAACGAAATTTTCAATTTTGACTCCGCACCAATATAATAGCGATCCTGGTAGACTAGCAGTCCATGTTCACGACGAAATCCTACGAATGCTTCCCCTTGATCCATCTTCTGATGTATCAGCCGCAACTCTTCCAAAGTGGCATTTTCACCACGCAATTCCTCTAAAAATCCAACCAATGGCTGACTCATAGCCATGAAAGCTGCAGTTACACCTTCATCCTCCTCGTATACGCGTGAAAGAACATCAGCTACCTGATTTGATGCCCCCGGTTTGTACTCGATAATAAAATCAAATCCCATAAGTTTCCTGACATACTTTTGTTGAATAGGTGTTTGAATAACCTGTTGCATAAGTTCTTTAATACTCTTATGATCCGTTCGAATTATAAATTGGCGCCCTATCAAATATTGTCGCCATTTATAGACGACTTCGACAATAGCAAATAGTTCTTTCTGGTAAGTAGCAGCCACATTCATGCGAGGTCCAAGCTTACGGCTAAAGAAACTAAGCGGCTGCCCCTTTTGTAGTAACACGGCACCAATGCCAACTGACGATGCATCAGCCTCTACAATAAATGTATCATCAAAATTTGGAAGTCCCAAGATTGGTGCATGAGACAACTGATATTTGAGAGCATCAAAAGCCACAGCTTCGGTCTCCCCCCACTTAAATCCCTCCTTTTGTAATACGCTAGACAGATGCGCCGCAATAGATGCAAAACCTTTAATAAACCGCCTATAATATCCCGCGAGACCAAGGAAACCACGCACTTGTCATGGCATTTTAGGCATGGGCCATTCCACGATTGCGGATACTTTCTTTGGATCCACTTGAACCCACATCCCGAGATAATGTGTCCCAAGTATTCATGTGTTGAGGCGCCAAACACGCACTTTGATTGCTTCACATAAAAGTGATGGTCCTGTAAGCACTGAAAAACACATTGCAAATGCTCCAAATGCGCGGTCAGATTGCCACTATAAATTAATATATCATCAAAAAACACTATCATAAATTTACGCAAATATGGGGAGAATAACCGATTCATAGTGGCTTGAAAAGTAGACGGGGCATTGGTTAGCCCAAACGGCATTACCAGAAACTCATAATGTCCATCGTGTGTACGGAAAGCGGTCTTGTAGACATCCCGTTCACTTACCCGTATTTGATGATATCCAGCCCGTAAGTCGAGCTTGGTAAAGATAACCGCACCTCCTAACTCATCAAACATCTCATCGGCCGTAGGAATTGGAAATTTATCCTTGACAGTGACCGAATTCAATGCTCGATAGTCTACACAAAAACGGTAACTACCATCTTTCTTTTTAACCAATAATGCGGGTGACAAAAATGGACTATGGCTATAACGAATGATTCCCTGACTTAGCATTTCACTAACCAACTTCTCCATCTCACCCTTTTGGTAATGAGGATAACGATAAGGTCTCACATTCACGGGTTTGGTGTTAGAATATAAATGAATATGGTGATCAATCACACGATGCGGAGGTAGGGTAGTAGGTACCTGAAAAAGTGTCGCAAAACGCGCCAAAAGCTGTGTCAGATCAGGATGTACTTCTGGTGTTCGTTCCGGAGTAACTGCGGTCCCCTCATCACTAACCAGAACGCTATGTAACTCGTATACCCCATAGACCTCCTCTGTGTCCAACAACACTTGCATCCGATGTAGGCTTACTTTCTTCATGCGCAACGATGCATCCCCCTCCAACATGTATGGTGTACCAGCAATTTTAAATTCCATGGATTGTTAGGCATAATCATGAGTCACTTTTCCCAACTTCTGTAGCCATTGGATGCCCAACACAACCTCAAGTCCCTTCATAGGAAGTACGTATAAATCAACCTCAATTGACAACCCTTGCATTTGAATTGGCACTTTATAGCAGATGTTTTCACATAATAAGGTCTCACCACTACCGATGTAAACCTTAAAAGCTTTGGTTGTTGTAACAGGTAACTTCATTCGCTCGACGATTCCTGGTTGAATAAAGTTATGGGTACTTCCATTGTCAATAAGCACGTGCACAGTTCCAGTATTGATCGTGCCCCATAGTTGGAGGGAACGAGGACTCCCATGCCCGACTAATGAATTGAGAACGGATATGTCCCCACTCTCCAAAGCCTCGTCGTCCTCCCGAGGTATCTCCTGATCTGCAGCATCTTCCTCATCCGCCATGAGTAACAAGAATTTGCCAGGGCATTTATGACCCCGCACCCATTTAGTATCGCAGTTAAAACATAACCCTTTACTAAGCCGTTCCTGACGCTCGGCCGATGAAATCCACTTAATCGGATGTGGTGTCGATCCAGAAGTAACACCCACTTTAGGAGGCATTGACAATACAGGTGGTTTAGGGTTTTCCAAATGTGATGCTCCAAAAACGGGAAGTTGACTTTGATAAGTTTTGAGAAGCACTAGTAATTGGCAGTCTACTGATGGTTGTCACTCCTTGATCCTCCAAACGTGCCTCAGTAACACGGGCTAAGGAAAACGCATCACCAAGAGAAGTTGGTTTGGCCACCAATAATTCTCGCTGTAGCGTAGGTTTAAGCCTTGACACATAAAAAGAAATCAACAGCCCTTCAGAGATATTTGTGACGCGATTCATTAATTTTTCAAACTCGCTTTGATATGGGGCAACCGTGCCTGTTTGTAACAATTTTGACAACGCCCCTTGAGGATCTTCTTATTTACATGGCCCAAAACAGTTCCTCACACTCTCCACAAAACCACCCAATTCGTGATTAAATTGTTACGCGACATCCAACGAACCACTCTGCCGCATCTCCTTCAAGATTAAACCCTACTATCCGTAGTCGTTGCTCGACCGGTGTGTTCAAAAGAGTAAAATATTCAGTGATCGAAAAAATCCAACTATCTGGATCAGACCCTGAAAACTTTGGCACATCTAACCGCATGGAACGTGGTAGTGTCAAAGTGCCAGCGTCACCACCGCCCCCTCCATGATGTGTGGCCTGAATCAAAGCTCGAGTATTCTGTAACTCCACTTGCAAGGCTGGTCTTTGAACAATAAACGAATCTCGTCTGCGTTCATGATGAAAGCACCAGTTGATACGACCCGTTTGTGATGTATCGAGATAGAGCACCACTTCAAGCGGGCGCGAGCTCCTTGAGAATTAAAGATGAAGAAGAACATATTTATTAAACTGATTATGCTTGTTCTTTGATAAATAATGGGATATAAATACCCAAAGAACCCTAACTTAAGAAAATCAAATATGGGATTGGACCTAAAATTCTCTCTAAGTGTGGGCGATTTTCTAACCCCCATTCCCTAAATCGTTTTTTCTCAATTCGATCCTTGATCTCTTGTTTTCCTGATTCCTCTTGATTCTAGTGATTAACATTAGTGTTTATCATTGATTAATCTGGGTGGGTGATGTAAATCTTGATTTTTAGGGTCGAATTGGTGTAAAAAACGATTTAGGGTTTGTGAAACTTCAAATCGTTTTTCTCTTTTGTGAGGGTTTAGAAAATCGTTTTTGGTTTATCCCTAACTATTCTAATCGTTATTCATAAGTTTCTGCCTAACCAGATCTTGTGAATCGTTTCTATAGGGATTAATCTTATGTTATAAATCGTTTTTAGGGTTCTGATCTTAACCGTCTTTATTCATTTTATCCCTAAATCGATTTTATGTTATCCCTAAATCGTTTTTTTAGGGATTTTTATCCCTAAATCGCTGTTTAGGGTTCTTTTTGAACCGACTTGCTTATTGCTTATCTATAATCGGTTGTATTGATCCTTAATATCCCTTGATTGCTTTAAGTCGGTTTCTAACCTTCTTCTATATAAGGATCGATTACTTTAATCCCTTGCACATTGATTGCATTATTGTGACGAAATCCAGCCTAGGGTTTTTTTTCTTAATGTGCTTTGGATTATGATGCGTATTGGTATTGGATCTGGCGCTGAACGTTTTCTAGACTCTTTTAGGGTTTAGATTATTTCAACTTGCAAGTAATTGGTGGTACGTTGCTGCTGCATGTCACGTGATTTTTTGGATGTTCGTTTGATGAAAGTGGGTTTAGAGAGATGCAAGTCAAGTTTGAAGGTAATCTTGTTCAAAAACCTCTCTGTCTATCACAGATCTGTATTCGATGTCCATTCTCATAGGTCGTGTGATTGATTCTATGGAAGTTAATGGAAGTTAGGGTTTAACCCTATTGTATGTTACCAAGGGGAAGTCAAGATCAGCTTGTGAATGTTCATCTCATGGTTATATCACATGTGCTCTAATTCTGATTCGTTGAAGGTTTGTGGGACTATGAAGATGATTATGGAAGTTTGGACTACTATGACGAATTGAAGACTCAAGTTTCTACTTGATTTGCAATTATTTTTTCTTTTATAGTTGTTGTAGTTTATGTTCAATTATTAGTTATAAGTGTGGCCTGTCACACTTATATTGTTAGTTATAGGTATGGTGTTTCATTCCTATAGGTGAGTCTGTAAGTGTCCTAAGGGACTGAGATGAGGGAAGTCACTCTCATCCTTTGTACTTCAACATTTTTTGGTGTAATGAATTTTGCCGGGGTGAATTAACCCTTTTACCCAAAAAAAAAGAACCCTAACTTGTAACACAAAACATTCCTAAACAAATATAAATTAAAATAGGTAATAATCCAATGACATAGTCTTTATGCCAAACTGGAGTAGATGTGGACCTCTTGGGCCGGCCTTCTTTCTGTTGGACAGTCGTAACAGCAATTGCCCTTTACATGATGATAACCATTGTCGCTAATGCTTACACACTCGATAAGAGCAATTGTCACTTACATGATGAGATCCGTTGTCCCTAAAGGCTAACTTTATGAGGCAAATTTTTCCATTACATAATAAGGGCCGTTGTCCCAAAAGACTCACATGTTGAGAGCAATTGTACCTTAGTATATGGGATCCATTGTCCCTAAACGCATTCTCACTCGATGACAGCAATTTCCCTTTACATGATGATAATCGTTGTCCATAATGCTTGCACACTTGATAAGAGCAATTGTCACTTACATGATGAGATCCGTTGTCCCTAAAGGTTAACTTTATGAGGGCAATTTGACCTTTACATATTAAGAGTTGTTATCCCAAAAGGCTCACTTGCTGAGAGCAATTGTACCTTACTTTATGGGATTCGTTGTCACTAAACACTTGCTCACTTGATGAAAGCAATTGCCCTTTACATGATGATAGCCATTGTTCCTAATGCTTACACACTCGATAAAAGCAATTTTCACTAACATGATAAGATCCGTTGTCCCTAAAGGCTAACTTTATGAGGGGAATTTGTCCCTTACATAATAAGAGCCGTTTACCTAAAGGCTCACTTGTTGAGAGTAATTGTACCTTAGTTTATTGGATCCGTTTTCACTAAACGCTTGCTCACTTGATGAGAGGATTTGCCCTTTACATGATGATAGCCATTGTCCCTAATGCTTGCACACTTGATAAGAGCAATTGTCACTACCATGATGTGATCCGTTGTCCCTAAAGGCTAAATTTATGAGGGCAATTTGTACCTTGCATAATAAGATCCGTTGTCCCTAGAGTGTCACTTGTTGAGAGCAATTGTACCTTACTTTATGGGATCCGTTGTCCCTAAACACTTGCTCACTTGATGAGAGCAATTTCCCTTTACATGATAATAGCCATTGTCCCTAATGTTTACACACTCGATAAGAGCAATTGTCACTAACATGATGAGATCCGTTATCCCTAAAGACTATCTTTATGAGGGCAATTTGTCCCTTACATAATAAGAGCCGTTGTCCTTAAAGGCTCATTTGTTGAGAGCAATTGTATCTTACTTTATGGGATCCGTTGTCCCTAAGACTGCCCAAGGAAAAACCCGAAGGAAAAACCTTTGAGAAGGGAAAAAAGAGTACAGCTCTCATTTGGATCTCCAACGAAGAATCCACAAAGCGAAACGCTACATCCAAAGAGACCGAACCCTCCATATCACACCATCTTCGAAAATAAACATCCATAAAAAAGGTCGCCATTAAGAGTGCATAAGAGATAGAGGTAACTTCCAAACGCGCAAAAGATCTTCAACGGACGCTGATTTCTTGAATCTACAAGTGAGGAGCTTGAGACGAATTGTAGACTTGATATAATCAACAACTTGAGCTTCCGATCTTTTTTGCTTCCTAAAAATCCTGTTATTTCTCTCTTGCCAAATAACATAAGAAGTAGCCGCAAACAATAGCTTAGAAACAACACTTCTAACGGATCTAGACTTCGCCATAGGAACAAGAAACTGCACAATAGCATCCAACGACGAAGGGATAGATACAAAACCTGCAAAATGCTTCAACGAATCCCAAACCTGCGAGGAAAATAAACAATCAAAGAAAAGGTGATCATGAGAGTCCGGTTGAACCCCACATAAAGGGCACTTCAGAATATCATTGTTAGAACCATCATCATGAACTCTCAACATATCTTGCGTCCTTAACCTCCTTTTCATAACCAGCCAAAGATGAAACGCATGTCTCGGAATCCTATGCGAAAACCACACCACATGAAACCAATCAACGGTAGAACCTCGAGGCCTAATACTGTCCCAAACCAACAAAACTGAGAAATGCATAAAAAGCCCATCATTGGTGCGCCAACATAAACGATCCTCCATATGATTAACCAAATTAGGAACAGTAATCGAATTTAGCTGCTGGAATCTATCCTCCCACGTAGAAGGCCATGCCCAACCATCTTCTCCAATAATATCACGAACACAAGCGCTTGAGGAAAACCCCACGCGATGAATCTCCCTAGATGAGACAACTTGCGAGAGAGGGCTAAGGTCACACCACGAATCAAACCAAGCAGAAGCTTTAGCACCATCCCCTAATTTATACCATATAAACTTGCGAATAAGAGGCCGAATCTGTAAAATTTTCCTCCAACTCCAAGACATATTACCTCTACACGGAACATCCCAAAAATTACGGTCCCTAAGCTTATAAGCATGAATCCATCTCACCCAAAGAGATTCCTTACCCGTAACAATGCTCCAAATATGAGAAGTAATCAAAGCATTATTAAAGGAATCAAGCCTTCTAATACCGAGACCTCCTTCTTGCCTAGGCAAACAAACAACATCCCAAGCAACTTTAGATTTACCTCTACTCGAATCACCATGACACCAAAGAAAATTCCTCATAAGCTGTTCTAGGTCATGAACAATACGAGCTGGAAGAATAAAAACCGATGCCCAATAAATATGCATAGAAGAAAGCACAGATTGAATAAGCTGCAAACGACCAGCAAAAGAAAGAGACTTATTTCTCCAGTCTTTAATGTGATTAGACAACCGATCCACCAATTCTCTACAATCTCTAAACAACAATCTAGTAGTGACCAACGACACTCCTAAATACTTAACCGGGAGAGTCCCTTCTTCAAATGGAAGAACCTGGAGGATGGCAATTTTAACATGATTACGAACATTGCAGAAATACGCGGTACTCTTAGGCAAACTAGGAGTGAGACCAGATGCAAGCTTAAATTCTTCCAACGCGTTCATAATAACTTGGGCCGAATTGACATCCCCATGAGCAAATAGGAACAAATCATCAGCAAAGCACAAGTTAATAATTTTCAAATTAGAACATTTGTGATGAAAAGTAAATAGCTTAGACAATCTAACCCGACGGTTGATAATGAGCGTAAGGATCTCCATGACAAGAGTAAACAAGTATGGCGACAATGGATCTCCCTGCCTGAGCCCCCTTTTACCCTTAAAAAAACCATGCAAGACGCCATTAATACTAATAGAAAATGACGTCGAAGTGACACACTCCATAATCCATGCAACCATCCGCGGATGAAAACCGAACCCAATAAGAATACTCTTCAAAAACCTCCAATCCACTGTGTCGTATGCCTTTTGAATGTCTACCTTAAAGGCACCCGAGAAGGACCTCGATCAAGATGATAATTATGCATAAGCTCCTGCGTAAGCAAGATATTATCTGAAATCCTTCTACCCGGAACAAAGGCTGATTGATTTAAGCTAATTAAGGATGTTAAACTCTCCTTAATCCGGTTAGCAATAATCTTGCTAATGCATTTATATAAGACATTGCAGCAAGATATAGGTCTGAAATCATTTATCCTGGAAGGAGATAAGACCTTAGGAAGGAGAGCAATAGTCGTATGATTCACTTCTTTGAGCAGCTTGCCATTAACGAAAAACTCCTGAACCGCCCTAGTAACATCCTCAGAAATAATATCCCAAGTGCCCTTAAAGAAAGCCGCAGAATACCCATCGGGACTCGGAGACTTATCATCACCCATCGAAAAAATGCACTCCTTAACCTCTTGAGCCGTAACCTCCCGAACCATATGCGATGCAACAATGGGATCAAGAGTAGTGTTGAAAAGATCATTATCTTCAAATGGAGCAGAAAACCCTTCCTGACCAAGAAATGAAGTAAAATGGTTAACAAATGCATTAGGGACTTGGTCTTGTTCAAACCGAACCCCCTCATTATTACAAACAGAATCAATACGGCTTCTAGCTTTACGGCTCTTAACCACTTTATGAAAGTAACCAGAGTTAGAGTCCCCAACACGAAGCCACTCCACTTTAGCCTTTTGCTTCAGAAAACGTTCCTCCACCAGAGTAGCTTCATTAAAAGCATTAAGATAGGCCGCTTCTTCTTCTCTAATATCAACATTAAACGGATCAGAATCAAGGTCCCTTTGAACAACATCTAACTCATGACGAAGTTTAATGACTTTCTCATGAATATTCCCCTCATTATGTAACAGCTTTCGCAAAGGCTTCTTCAACAACTTGAGCTTGCGAACAACACAAACATATAAAAGCTGCTAATATTAGTATCCCAACATTCCTTGACCTGAATTTTAAATTGAGTATTCTGCACAATAATGTTAGAGAATTTAAAAGGCCGAAGCTTAAATGACAAAGAGGTTGGAATAATAATGATAGCCGGAGAATGATCAGAAATACGATAAGGCTGAAAAATAGCATGAGCTCCAAGAAATAAATCCGTGAACCCAAGATTGGCCATGATACGGTCAATTTTTATAAGCGTACCATGCAAACCTCTCGTCTTCTGATTCCAAGTAAATTGGAGCCCCGAACGGTTAACATCAAACACCTCAATCACATCAACAAATTCCCTAAACTCGCGCATAGCGATATCTATAACGGAAGACCCTTCCAATTTGTCCTCCAAGTTAAGAGCTGAATTAAAATACCCAAGGAGACACCAAGGGCGATTCCGAATATACACCTTATGCAAATTCAGATTATTCCACAAAGAACGCCTGTGAATGTATCTATTATGGGCATAAATGAAAGAGCAGAAAAGCTCCCTTTTATCCGCTTTAAACCGGATACATGTAAGAATAACTTGATCAGCCATAGAGATAACATTCAAATCAACCTCCTCCTGGTTCCAACCCAACATAATTCGAGATCCTTTAGAACACAAATGCCCATTAGAAGTCCAATCCCAATTGCGGAAAACTTTAGAACACAAAACATCCAGCCGTGACCTAGCCACATGAGATTCAAGAATCGCACAAACTGAAAGCTTATTTTGTTTAGGGGATTGGTTCATTCCCCTAATATTCCAAGAGGCGATGCTATACATGGGAAACGGTAGTAGAGGAAGTGATTGCTTCCTTATTGTTGTTAATATCATCCTTAAAGATACCCGACTCATCTTTCATGTCAATAGCCTCATCCACTTCACTATCACTATCAATACCCACTTTAGAACCACCAGAATCAGCCGACACGATCCCATCATTCAATTCATAAATATCATTTTGTAACACATCAAACGTATTCCTCAAAGAGCCCATATGAATATTATCTTGAAAGTACTTCTTTTTACCATGTGCCTCTTTAATGGGCTGATCATCCTGAGTATTAGTAACTATATTATCATTAGGAGACATTTGAGGATTTTTACCTTTATCAACTTCAGGTTCCGCAAGCACGGTAGGTTTAGGATCATAGTTAACCTTAGAATTGGAAGTACCAGCATTTGCTTGAGAAGTTGAGGCTCCATCCGCATTGGTCTTAACAACCGGACGATAATAGAATGACACCTTAGGCTTTTGAAACCGCATACCATCCACATGTCTATTACCCGTTTGTTTACCTTTACCTTTCCCCTTATTCACAACAGTAAATCCATCATCATTAACCACCGGTTTCTCAACAGTTTTAACCCTTTTAGGACAACCATTATCATCATGGTCAAATATCTTATAATGTTCACATCGTGGTGGCTTCCATTCATATTCAATATCAAGTGTTTCCAAGGAATGACCAGATCCATTGGGATATGGAATCGCGACCACAATTGAATCAAGTAATGTTGTCAACGAAGAGACTTCCACAAGAACCCGAGCATAAAAATTATGGCCCCACGATTTAAGACACATGATACTCGTATAGGCATCTAACATAATGGGACGACCAATTTGTGTAGAGATAAGACTAAGACCCACTTTTGAATACGCTACTAGAGGAACATTATGGATCTTAACCCACACCGGGGCTGAAGTAATCTCTTCTTTCTTCAATTTAGAATTAGGGGTCCAAATATTCAAAATAATAGGCACAAGACGAATCAGCCATGGACCCTCCTCCAAAACCCTTTCCATACCCTCTTTAGTTGCAAATTGAAACATAAAAAGCCATTGTTAAGCATAACCCGCTGTAAACCAAACTTAGCCCATGTATTCTTAACATAACTTTCTACAATCGGAAACGCAAGCCTCTTACCAATAAAATATCCATATAGAGTGTTAGCAAATCTGTTGCTAACCTCATTTACCACCTCCAATGGAATAGCCACATTTGCTCCAGCCACATGTTCACTATTTCTCAACTCCGAGACTTTAACAACCTTCTTACCCGAAGATTCCTTTACCATATCTGCAAAAGATGTTGGGGCTGAAACAATTTTATGAGCATACGTACCATTCGACTCATTAGTACATGTTTTGTCCAATTCCATAGCCACTTTAGTCCCATTCGTGGGGTCTGATTGCGAACCCTTCTCATTCACATCACAACTATTCTGAACCGAAACATTCTCAATAGGAGAACCATTATCAACATGATTAGTTTGCTGATCAATGTTCCTTACATAATAAGAGCCGTTGTCCCTAGAGTGTCACTTGTTGAGAGCAATTGTACCTTACTTTATGAGATCTGTTATCCCTAAACACTTGCTCACTTGATGAGAGCAATTTCCCTTTACATAATAGCCATTGTCCCTAATGTTTACACACTCGATAAGAGCAATTGTCACTAACAAGATGAGATCCGTTGTCCCTAAAGACTATCTTTATGAGGGCAATTTGTCCCTTACATAATAAGAGCCGTTGTCCCTAAATGCTCACTTGTTGAGAGCAATTGTACCTTACTTTATGTGATCCATTGTCCCTAAACACTTGCTCACTTGATGAGAGCAATTGCCCTTTACATGACGATAGTCGTTGTTCCTAATGCTTGCACACTCGAAAAGAGCAAATGTCACTTACATGATGAGATCCGTTGTCCCTAAAGGATAACTTTATGAAGGCAATTTGTCCCTCACATATTAAGAGTCATTGTCCATAAAGGCTCACTTCTTAAGAGAAATTGTACCTTAGTTTATGGGATCTATTGTCCTTAAACGCTTCCTCACTTGATAAGAGAAATTGCCCTTTACATGATGATAGCCATTGTCCCTAATGCTTACACACTCGATAGGAGCAATTGTCACTTACATGATGAGATCCGTTGTCCCTAAAGGTTAACTTTATGAGCGCAATTCGTCCATTACATAATAAGGGCCGTTGTCCCTAAAGGCTCACATGTTGAGAGGAATTGTACCTTAGTTTATGGGATCCGTTGTCCCTAAATGCATTCTCACTTGATGAGAGCAATTTCCCTTTACATGATGATAGTCTTTGTCCATAATGCTTGCACACTTGATAAGAGAGATTGTCACTTACAAGATGAGATCCGTTGTCCCTAAAGGCTAATTTTATGAGGGCAATTTAACCCTTACATATTAAGAGTCGTTATCCCAAAAGGCTCATTTGCTGAGAGAAATTGTACCTTACTTTATGGGATTCGTTGTCACTAAACACTTTCTCACTTGATGAAAGCAATTGACCTTTACATAATGATAGCCATTTCTTCTAATGCTTACACACTCGATAAGAGCAATTGTCACTAACATGATGAGATCCGTTGTCCCTAAAGGCTAACTTTATGAGGGCAAGCCGTTTACCCTAAAGGCTCACTTGTTGAGAGCAATTGTACCTTAGTTTATTGGATCCGTTTTCCCTAAACGCTTGCTCACTTAATGAGAGGATTTGCCCTTTACATGATGATAGCCGTTGTCCCTAATGCTTGCACACTTGATAAGAGCAATTGTCACTTCCATGATGTGATCCATTGTCCCTAAAGGCTAAATTTATGAGGGCAATTTATCCCTTACATAATAAGAGCCGTTGTCCCTAGAGTGTCACTTGCTGAGAGCAATTGTACCTTACTTTATGGGATCTGTTGTCCCTAAACACTTGCTCACTTGATGAGAGCAATTTCCCTTTACATGATAATAGCCATTGTCCCTAATGTTTACACACTCGATAAGAGCAATTGTCACTTACATGATTAGATCCGTTGTCCCTAAAGACTATCTTTATGAGGGCAATTTGTCCCTTACATAATAAGAGACGTTGTCCCTAAAGGCTTACTTGTTGAGAGCAATTGTACCTTACTTTATGGGATCCATTGTCCCTAAACACTTGCTCACTTGATGAGAACAATTGCCCTTTACATGACGATAGTCGTTGTTCCTAATGCTTGCACACTCGATAAGAGCAATTATCACTTAAATGATAAGATCCGTTGTCCCTAAAGGCTAACTTTATGAGGGCAATTTGTCCCTTACATAATAAGAGCCGTTGTCCCTAAAGTATCACTTGTTGAGAGCAATTGTACCTTACTTTATGGGATCCATTGTCCCTAAACACTTGCTCAATTGATCATAGCAATTGCCCTTTACATGATGATAGCCATTATCCCTAATGCTTACACACTCGATAAGAGCAATTGTTAATTACATGATGAGATCCGTTGTCCCTAAAGGCTAACTTTATGAAGGCAATTTGTCCCTTACATAATAAGAGCCGTTGTCCCTAAAGGCTCACTTGTTTAGAGCAATTGTACCTTACTTTATGGGATCCATTGTCCCTAAACACTTGCTCGCTTGATGATAGCAATTGCCCTTTACATGATGATAGTCGTTGTCCCTAATGCTTGCACGCTCGATAAGAGCAACTGTCACTTACATGATGAGATCCGTTGTCCCTAAAGGCTAACTTTATGAGGGTAATTTGTCCCTCACATATTAAGAGTCGTTGTCGATAAAGGCTCACTTGTTGAGAGCAATTGTACCTTAGTTTATGGTATCTATTGTCCTTAAACGGCTTCCTAACTTGATGAGAGCAATTGCCCTTTACATGATGATAACCATTGTCAGAAAAAAAAGGTAAAAGGGATTTTTCACCCGGGTAAAATTCATTACACCAAAAAACATTGAAGTATAAAGGATGAGGGTGACTCCCTAATCTCAGTTCCTTAGGACACTTACAGACTCAAATATAAGAATGACACCATTCTTATGACTTACAAAGATGAACCTACCATTAATGACAAAAGTAAATAAAACATTACAATACAACTAAATAAATGTACTTAATCCTTCTTAATCACTATGGCGGTCCACCTACTTTCATGAAGAATCCTCCAACTTGCCCACTCGTGGATCATCACTCATGAGAACATGGTGACCATAAACGGATGAACATAGGATTTCCCAACCCTAACTTCCATCATAAACAATCACGAGACACCAAATAGAATAAGAATGAAGCATATCCGTGATTGTGTAATTGGGGTGTTGAACAAGGGCCCCCAAAAACTTAACTTCCATCAACAACATGACTTACAATCTGCCATGTGATCAATAAATCACCATAACCACCATACAATCACATATGTAGCAGCGTAAGAACCATGCAGAACCGACATAGAGTTACCAAAACTCTAACCTCCAGCAACTACCAAGAATGATCGAATGAGATTATGAATGGAAAACCAATAAGTTTCAAACTACCAAACGACCAGCAGCAATACGAGTATTGATTTTTGAACAAGAACCAACTAAACTTGATTTCCACAAGCTCAACTTGACTTCCACTCTCCCAAACCCACGAACCAAGATGAATCCACCACGTCCAGAAACCCAAATCATGTACCACGATCCATAATCGACTTGCAAAGATCAAAAACCTCGAGGGATACAATCAGTAGCGAATAAAACCAAAACCCTAAAAATAGGGAATCGATTTTCATTGAAGTCCTCTATGGAATGGATCAACCAAACTTAAAAACCATACGAATATCTCAATCCAAACACCAATCAATGATCGTTCAGCAAAAGATAATACCATGAAAATCCATACAATCGAACCCAAACCAACCAGCATAACCCCAAAGAATAAACCCTAAAAGGGTTTCGATAAAGCATCATGGTTAACACTCGATCTGAAAAAATATGAAGCCAAAACCGACTTACAAACATTCAAAGGATGAAAGATCGATTAACGAAACCATTGTCGCTAATGCTTACACACTCGATAAGAGCAATTGTCACAAACATGATGAGATTCGTTGTCCTTAAAGGCTAACTTTATGAGGGCAACTTGTCCCTTACATAATATGCGCCGTTGTCCCTAAAGTCTCACTTGTGGAGAGCAATTGCCCCTAAACACTTGCTCACTTGATCATAGCAATTGCCCTTTACACTTGCTCACTTGATCATAGCAATTGCCCTTTACATGATGATAGTCATTATCCCTAATGCTTACACACTCGATAAGAGCAATTTTCACTTACATGATTAGATCCGTTGTCCCTAAAGCCTAACGTTATGAGGGCAATTTTTCCCTTACATAATAAGAGCCGTTATCCCTAAAGGCTTACTTGTTGAGTACAATTGTACCTTACTGTATGGGATCCATTTTCCCTAAACACTTGCTCACTTGATGAGAGAAATTGCCCTTTACATGATGATAGTCGTTGTCCCTAATGTCTGCACACTCGATAAGAGCAATTGTCACTTACATGATGAGATCCATTGTCCCTAAAGGCTAACTTTCTGACGGAAATTGATTAAAAAGATGGAAAACCCTAAAAAATACTCTCTCTGGCGACACAAGAAGAAAAAACGTTTCACTCCTAAATTCTACGATCGATCTTGTGATTCATCCAATTGCAAATCAAATTATTTGTGAATCTTTTTCTTCTACGATCTACATCTTCCTTTGATTGGTTAATTCCCATCGTGGGTCGGTGGCAACTTTAATTCTTTCAATTGCTAAATTCATCGTGGGTCGGTGGGAGTTTATGTTATGTGGGTCGGTTGCTTCCATCATTGTTTCTTGCATGTGAATTGATTCCATTCTTATATATTATTCATGTGCATGCTATTATTGTTGGGTATACATCCATGGCGTATCTTTTATATGATACGTCTTGATTGTTCTGGTGCTTAACGCGATCAGATCCTTGTTAGGGTTTGATGTATCTTTGATCTGCTGCAAGTTTACCCGGCTTAGGGTTTGGTGATGATATATGAGTTCCTATTGGATGTTCGTGCTTATTACGTGGGTTCAAGAGAGAGATGCATGTTGAGGATTCTTAGGTTTCCTCTGTAAGTTAGGGTTCATGACCCTATTTTGGTGTACGATGATGAGTATTCTCAGATCTGCTGTGTTCGATGTTTCTATCAATTTGTTTGGTCTGGTATACGACTCCTATGGCAAGTTAAGGTTCTATAAAACCCTATTTTACACTGATATGTATGCTATTGATTAGTATACTCATCTTGTGTTGCTGTTACTGTACGTTAGGGTGGTGTTAAATCCTAGTTGACTATAGGTTGTTGGTCGCAAGGTTTACTACCCTATTGGATGTTTTTACATGAAGAGTTTTCTTCTCTTTGGCATGTTAGGGTTTTGACCCTATTTTTTGGTTCGGTTTGCTACTACTGATTGATGTACAACATGATTTTGCTGGTTGTTAATGGATGTTAGGGCTGAACCTATTATTGTTAGTACAACGATCTAGCTAGTGTGGTGGTATTGGTACTATTGATGACGGTATACTCTTTGAATCTGCTGGTGCCTCTTTATTCATGCTGCTGGTCGTTTGTTGGAGGTTAAGTTTTGTAGATTTCTTATTCAAAAAATCTTACCATCAGTATTGCAGGTTAGGGTTTGGAAAACCCTATTTTAGTCTATGGCAGGTTGTGTTCGAATAGAGTTGCATTCTGATCCTAATTGCTATTTGGTGCACTGAATCGTGTCATAGTATGGTGGTTTGGTTTGTAGTTCTATGATGATGTGCTACAAACTGATATTTTTTGAAGATCGTTTCGATTCTTCATGGAAGTTAAGATTGAGCGCCATAATGATTTTGAAGACTCAAGTGTTTCTTGAGTAGTATTGTAAAATTTTATTTACTTTTGTCATTATTGGTAGTTTCATTTTATTGTAAGTTATAAGAATGGTTTGTCATTCTTATATTAGAGTCTGTAAGTGTCCTAAGGGACTGAGATGAGGGGTGTACGCCCTCATCCTTTGTACTTCAACGCTTTTTGGTGTAATGTATTTTACCAGGGTGTGTTAACCCTTTTACCCAACTTTCTGACGGAAATTTGTCACTCACATAATACGAGTCGTTGTTCCTAAAGGCTCACTTGTTGAGAGCAATTGTACCTTAGTTTATCGGATCCGTTGTCTTTAAACGCTTCCTCACTAGACAAGAGCAATTGCCCTTTACATGATGATAGCCATTGTCCCTAATGCTTACACACTCGATAAGAGCAATTGTCACTTACAAGATAAGATCCGTCGTCCTTAAAGGTTAAATTTATGAGGGCAATTTGTCCCATACAAAATAAGAGTCGTTGTCCCTAAAGGCTAACTTGTTGAGAGCAATTGTACCTCAGTTTATGGGATCCGTTTTCCCTATACGCTTGCTCACTTGATGAGAGCAATTGCCCTTTGTATGATGATTGCCGCTGTCCCAAATGCTTGCACACTTGATAAGAGCAATTGTCACTTACATGATGAGATCCGTTGTCCCAAAAGGATAACTTTATGAGGGCAATTTGTCCCTTAAATAATAAGAGCCGTTGTCCCTAAAGGCTAACTTACTTTATGGGATTCGTTGTCCCTATACACTTGCTCACTTGATGAGAGAAATTGCCCTTTACATGATGATAGCCATTGTCCCTAATGCTTACACACTCAATAATAGCAATTGTCACTTATACATGATGAGATCCATTGTCCTTAAAGGCTAACTTTATGAGGGAAATTTTTCCCTTATATAATAAGAGTCGTTGTCCTTAAAGGCTCACTTGTTAAGAGCAATTGTACCTTACTTTATGGAATCCATAGCCCCTAAACACTTGCTCACTTGATGAGAGCAATTGCCCTCAACATGATGATAGTCGTTGTCCCTAATGCTTGCACACTCGATAAGAGCAATTGTCACTTACATGATGAGATCCGTTGTCCCTAAAGGCTAACTTTATGAGGGCAATTTGTCCCTTACATAATAAGAGACGTTGTCCCTAAAGGCTCACTTGTTGAGAGCAATTGTACCTTAGTTTATGGGATCCGTTGTCCCTAAACGCTTCCTCACTAGATAAGAGCAATTGCCCTTTACATGATCATAGACATTGTCCCTAATACTTACACACTCGATAAGAGCAATTGTCACTAACATGATGAGATCCGTTTTCCCTAATGGCTAACTTTATGAGGGCAATTTCACCCTTACATTTTAAGAGCCGTTATCCCAAAAGGCACAATTGTTGAAAGCAATTGCACCATACTTTAAGGATCTGTTTTCCCAAAATACTTGCTCACTTGATGAGAGCAATTGCCCTTTACATGATGATTGTTATTGCCACAAATGCTTACACACTCGATAAGAGCAATTGTCACTTACATGACAAGATCCGTTGTCCCTAAAGAATAACTTTATGAGGGAAATTTGTCCCTTACATAATAAGAGTCGTTGTCCCTAAAGGCTCACTTGTTGAGAGCAATTGTACCTTAGTTTATTTGATCCGTTTTCCCTAAACACTTGCTCACTTGATTAGAGCAATTGCCCTTTACATGTTGTCCCTAATGCTTACACATTCGATAGCGCGAAATTGTCACTTACATGATGAGATCCGTTGTCCCTAAAGGCTAACTTTATAAGGGCAATTTGTCCCTTACATAATAAGACATGTTAAGCTCACTTGTTGAGAGCAATTGTACCTTAGTTTATGGGATCTGTTGTCCCTAAATGCTTCCTCATTTGATGAGAGCAATTGCCCTTTACATGATGATAGCCATTGTCCCAAATGCTTACACACTCGATAAGAGCAATTGTCACTTACATGATGAGATCCGTTGTCCTTAAAGGCTAACTTTATGAGGGCCATTTGTCCCTTACATAATAAGAGCCTTTGTCCCTAAAGGTTCACTTGTTGAGAGCAATTGTACCTTAGTTTATGGGATCTGTTTTCCCGAAACACATCCTCACTTGATTAGAGCAATTGCCCTTTACATGTTGATAGCCATTGTCTCTAATGCTTACACACTCGATAAGAGAAATTGTCACTTACATGATGAGATCCGTTGTCCCTAAAGGCTAACATTATAAGGGCAATTTGTCCCTTACATAATAAGAGATGTTGTCCCTAAAGGCTCACTTGTTGAGAGCAATTGTACCTTAGTTTATGTGATCCGTTTTCCCTATACCATTACTCACTTGATGAGAGCAATTGCCCTTTACATGATGATAGTCGTTGTCCCTAATGCTTGCACTCTCGATAAGAGCAATTGTTACTTACACGATGAGATCCATTGTCCCTAAAGGCTAACTTTATGAGGGAAATTTATCCCTCACATAATAAGAGCCGTTGTCCCTAAAAGCTCACTTGTTGAGAGTAATTGTACCTTAGTTTATGGGATCCGTTGTCCCTAAACGCTTCCTCATTTGATGAGAGCAATTGCCCTTTACATGATGATAGCCATTGTCCCAAATGCTTACACACTCGATAATAGCAATTGTCACTAACATGATGAGATCTGTTGTCCTTAAAGGCTAACTTTATGAGGGTCGTTTGTCCCTTACATAATATGAGCCGTTGTCCCTAAAGGTTCACTTGTTGAGAGCAATTGTACCTTAGTTTATGGAATCCGTTGTCTTTAAACGCTTCCTCACTTGATGAGAGCAATTGCCCTTTACATGATGATAGCCATTGTCCCTAATGCTTACACACTCGATAAGAGCAACAGTCACTTACATGATAAGATCCATTGTCCCTAAAGACTAACTTTATGAGGGCAATTTGTCCCTTACATAATAAGGGCCGTTGTCCCTAAAGGTTCACTTGTTGAGAGCAATTGTACCTTAGTTTATTTGATCCGTTTTCCCTAAACACTTGCTCACTTGATTAGAGCAATTGCCCTTTACATGTTGTCCCTAATGCTTACACACTCGATAAGCAAAATTGTCACTTACATGATGAGATCCGTTGTCCCTAAAGGCTAACTTTGTAAGGGCAATTTGTCCCTTACATAATAAGACATGTTGTCCCTAAAAGCTCACTTGTTGAGAGCAATTGTACCTTAGTTTATGGGATCCGTTGTCCCTAAATGCTTCCTCATTTGATGAGAGCAATTGCCCTTTACACGATGATAGCCATTGTCCCAAATGCTTACACACTCGATAAGAGCAATTGTCACTTACATGATGAGATCCGTTGTCCTTAAAGGCTAACTTTATGAGGGCCATTTGTGCCTTACATAATAAGAGCCGTTGTCCCTAAAGGTTCACTTGTTGAGAGCAATTGTACCTTAGTTTATGGGATCTGTTTTCCCGAAACACTTGCTCACTTGATTAGAGCAATTGCCCTTTACATGTTGATAGCCATTATCTCTAATGCTTACACACTCGATAAGAGAAATTGTCACTTACATGATGAGATCCATTGTCCCTAAAGGCTAACTTTATATGGGCAATTTGTCCCTTACATAATAAGAGATGTTGTCCCTAAAGGCTCACTTGTTGAGAGCAATTGTACCATAGTTTATGGGTTCCATTTTCCCTAAACCATTACTCACTTGATGAGAGCAATTGCCCTTTACATGATAATAGTCGTTGTCCCTAATGCTTGCACACTCGATAAGAGCAATTGTCACTTACATGATGAGATCCGTTGTCCCTAAAGGCTAACTTTATTAGGGCAATTTCTCCTCACATAATAAGAGCCGTTGTCCCTTAAGGCTCATTTGTTGAGAGCAATTGTACCTTAGTTTATGGGATCCGTTGTCCCTAAAGCTTCCTCATTTGATGAGAGCAATTGCCCTTTACATGATGATAGCCATTGTCCCAAATGCTTACACACTCGATAAGAGCAATTGTCACTTACATGATGAGATCCGTTGTCCTTAAAGGATAACTTTATGAGGGCCATTTGTCCCTTACATAATAAGAGCCGTTGTCCCTAAAGGTTCACTTGTTGAGTGTAATGGTAACTTAGTTTACGGGATCTGTTTTCCCTAAACACTTGCTCACTTGATTAGAGCAATTGCCCTTTACATGTTGATAGCCATTGTCTCTAATGCTTACATACTCGATAAGAGAAATTGTCACTTACATGATGAGATCCGTTGTCCCTAAAGGCTAACATTATACGGGCAATTTGTCCCTTACATAATAAGAGATGTTGTCCCTAAAGGCTCACTTGTTGAGAGCAATTGTACCTTAGTTTATGTGATCCGTTTTCCCTATACCATTACTCACTTGATGAGAGCAATTGCCCTTTACATGATGATAGTCGTTGTCCCGAATGCTTGCACTCTCGATAAGAGCAATTGTTACTTACATGATGAGATCCAATGTCCCTAAAGGCTAACTTTATAAGGGCAATTTGTCCCTCACATAATAAGAGCCGTTGTCCCTAAAAGCTCACTTGTTGAGAGTAATTGTACCTTAGTTTATGGGATCCGTTGTCCCTAAACGCTTCCTCATTTGATGAGAGCAATTGCCCTTTACATGATGATAGCCATTGTTCCAAATGCTTACACACTCGATAAGAGCAATTGTCACTTACATGATGAGATCCGTTGTCCTTAAAGGCTAACTTTATGAGGGCCATTTGTCCCTATCATAATAAGAGCCGTTGTCCCTAAAGGTTCACTTGTTGAGAGCAATTGTACCTTAGTTTATGGGATCTGTTATCCCTAAACACTTGCTCACTTGATGAGAACAATTGCTCTTTACATGATGATAGCCAATGTCCCTAATGCTTACACACTCGATAAGAGAAATTGTCACTTACATGATGAGATCCGTTATCTGTAAAGGCTAATTTTAGGAGGGCAATTTGTCCCTTACATAATAAGAGTCATTGTCCCTAAAGTATCACCTGTTGAGAGCAATGGTACCTTACTTTATGGGATCCGTTGTCCCTAAACACTTGCTCACTTGATCATAGCAATTGCCCTTTACATGATGATAGCCATTATCCCTAATACTTACACACTCGATAAGAGCAATTGTCACTTACATGATGAGATCCGTTGTCCCTAAAGCCTAACTTTATAAGGGCAATTTTTCCCTTGCATAATAAGAGTCGTTGTCCCTAGAGGCTCATTTGTTGAGAGCAATTGTACCTTACTCTATGGGATCCATTTTCCCTAAACACTTGCTCACTTGATGAGAGCAATTACCCTTTACATTATGATAGTCGTTGTCCCTAATGTTTGCGCACTCGTTAAGAGAAATTGTCACTTACATGATGAGATCCGTTGTCCCTAAATGCTAACTTTATGAGGGCAATTTGTCCCTTACATAATACGAGTCGTTGTACCTAAAGGCTCACTTGTTGAGAGCAATTGTACCTTAGTTTATGGAATCCGTTGTCTTTAAACGCTTCCTCACTTGATGAGAGCAATTGCCCTTTACATGATGATAGCCATTGTCCCTAATGCTTACACACTCGATAAGAGCAACTGTCACTTACATGATAAGATCCATTGTCCCTAAAGACTAACTTTATGAGGGAAATTTGTCCCTTACATACTAAGAGCCGTTGTCCCTAAAGGCTCACTTGTTGAGAGCAATTGTACCTTAGTTTATTTGATCCGTTTTCCCTAAACACTTGCTCACTTGATTAGAGCAATTGCCCTTTACATCTTGATAGCCATTGTCCCTAATGCTTACACACTCGATAAGAGAAATTGTCACTTACATGATGAGATCCGTTGTCCCTAAAGGCTAACTTTATATGGGCAATTTGTCCCTTACATAATAAGAGATGTTGTCCCTAAAGGCTCACTTGTAGAGAGCAATTGTACCACAGTTTATGGGTTCCCTTTTCCCTAAACCATTACTCACTTGATGAGAGCAACTGCCCTTTACATGATAATAGTCGTTGTCCCTAATGCTTGCACACTCGATAAGAGCAATTGTCACTTACATGATGAGATCCGTTGTCCCTAAAGGCTAACTTTATTAGGGCTATTTGTCCTCACATAATAAGAGCCGTTGTCCCTAAAGGCTCAGTTTTTGAGAGCAATTGTACCTTAGTTTATGGGATCCGTTGTCCCTAAATGCTTCCTCATTTGATGAGAGCAATTGCCCTTTACATGATGATAGCCATTGTCCCAAATGCTTACACACTCGATAAGAGCAATTGTCACTTACATGATGAGATCCGTTGTCCTTAAAGGCTAACTTTATGAGGGCCATTTGTCCCTTACATAATAAGAGCCGTTGTCCCTAAAGGTTCACTTGTTGAGAGCAATTGTAACTTAGTTTATGGGATCTGTTTTCCCTAAACACTTGCTCACTTGATTAGAGCAATTGCCCTTTACATGTTGATAGCCATTGTCTCTAATGCTTACACACTCGATAAGAGAAATTGTCACTTACATGATGAGATCCGTTGCCCCTAAAGGCTAACATTATACGGGCAATATGTCCCTTACATAGTAAGAGATGTTGTCCCTAAAGGCTTACTTGTTGAGAGCAATTGTACCTTAGTTTATGTGATCCGTTTTCCCTATACCATTACTCACTTGATGAGAGCAATTGCCCTTTACATGATGATAGTCGTTGTCCCTAATGCTTTCACTCTCGATAAGAGCAATTGTTACTTACATGATGAGATCCATTGTCCCTAAAGGCTAACTTTATGAGGGCAATTTGTCCCTCACATAATAAGAGTCGTTGTCCCTAAAAGCTCACTTGTTGAGAGTAATTGTACCTTAGTTTATGGGATCCGTTGTCCCTAAACGCTTCCTCATTTGATGAGAGCAATTGCCCTTTACATGATGATAGCCATTGTCCCAAATGCTTACACACTCGATAAGAGCAATTGTCACTTACATGATGAGATCCGTTGTCCTTAAAGGCTAACTTTATGAGGGCCATTTGTCCCTTACATTATAAGAGCTGTTGTCCCTAAAGGTTCACTTGTTGAGAGCAATTGTACCATAGTTTTTGGGATCTGTTTTCCCTAAACACTTGCTCACTTGATGAGAACAATTGCTCTTTACATGATGATAGCCAATGTCCCTAATGCTTGCACACTCGATAAGAGAAATTGTCACTTACATGATGAGATCCGTTATCTGTAAAGGCTAATTTTAGGAGGGTAATTTGTCCCTTACAAAATAAGAGTCGTTGTCCCTAAAGTATCACCTGTTGAGAGCAATGGTACCTTACTTTATGGGATCCGTTGTCCCTAAACACTTGCTCACTTGATCATAGCAATTGCCCTTTACATGATGACAGCCATTATCCCTAATACTTACATACTCGATAAGAGCAATTGTCACTTACATGATGAGATCCGTTGTCCCTAAAGCCTAATTTTATGAGGGCAATTTTTCCCTTGCATAATAAGAGCCGTTGTCCCTAGAGGCTCACTTGTTGAGAGCAATTGTACCTTACTCTATGGGATCCATTTTCCCTAAACACTTGCTCACTTGATGAGAGCAATTACCCTTTACATTATGATAGTCGTTGTCCCTAATGTTTGCGCACTCGTTAAGAGAAATTGTCACTTACATGATGAGATCCGTTGTCCCTAAAGGCTAACTTTTTGAGGGCAATTTGTCCCTCACATAATACGAGTCGTTGTACCTAAAGGCTCACTTGTTGAGAGAAATTGTACCTTAGTTTATGGAATCCGTTGTCTTTAAACGCTTCCTCACTTGATAAGAGCAATTGCCCTTTACATGATGATAGCCATTGTCCCTAATGCTTACACACTCGATAAGAGCAACTGTCACTTACATGATAAGATCCATTGTCCATAAAGACTAACTTTATGAGGGCAATTTGTCCCTTACATAATAAGAGCCGTTGTCCCTAAAGGCTCACTTGTTGAGCGCAATTGTACCTTAGTTTATGTGATCCGTTTTCCCTAAACACTTGCTCACTTGATTAGAGCAATTGCCCTTTACATCTTGATAGCCATTGTCCCTAAAGCTTACACACTCGATAAGAGAAATTGTCACTTACATGATGAGATCCGTTGTCCCTAAAGGCTAACTTTATATGGGCAATTTGTCCCTTACATAATAAGAGATGTTGTCCATAAAGGCTCACTTGTTGAGAGCAATTGTACCATAGTTTATGGGTTCCGTTTTCCCTAAACCATTACTCACTTGATGAGAGCAATTGCCCTTTACATGATAATAGTCGTTGTCCCTAATGCTTGCACACTCGATAAGAGCAATTCTCACTTACATGATGAGATCCGTTGTCCCTAAAGGCTAACTTTATGAGGGCAATTTGTCCTCACATAATAAGAGCCGTTGTCCTTAAAGACTCACTTGTTGAGAGCAATTGTACCTTAGTTTATGGGATCCGTTGTCCCAAAATGATTCCTCATTTGAAGAGAGCAATTGCCCTTTACATGATGATAGCCATTGTCCCAAATGCTTACACACTCGATATGAGCAATTGTCACTTACATGATGAGATCCGTTGTCCTTAAAGGCTAACTTTATGAGGGCCATTTGTCCCTTACATAATAAGAGCCGTTGTCCCTAAAGGTTCACTTGTTGAGAGCAATTGTAACTTAGTTTATGGGATCTGTTTTCCCTAAACACTTGCTCACTTGATTAGAGCAATTGCCCTTTACATGTTGATAGCCATTGTCTCTATTGCTTACACACTCGATAACAGAAATTGTCACTTATATGATGAGATCCGTTGTCCCAAAAGGCTAACATTATAAGGGCAATTTGTCCCTTACATAATAAGAGATGTTGTCCCTAAAGGCTCACTTGTTGAGAGCAATTGTACCTTAGTTTATGTGATCCGTTTTCCCTATACCATTACTCACTTGAAGAGAGCAATTGCCCTTTACATGATGATAGTCGTTGTCCCTAATGCTTGCACTCTCGATAAGAGCAATTGTTACTTACATGATGAGATCCATTGTCCCTAAAGGCTAACTTTATGAGGGCAATTTGTCCCTCACATAATAAGAGCCGTTGTCCCTAAAAGCTCACTTGTTGAGAGTAATTGTACCTTAGTTTATGGGATCCAGTGTCCCTAAACGCTTCCTCATTTGATGAGAGCAATTGCCCTTTACATGATGATAGCCATTGTCCCAAATGCTTAAACACTCGATAAGAGCAATTGTCACTTACATGATGAGATCCGTTGTCCTTAAAGTCTAACTTTATGAGGGCCATTTGTCCCTTACATAATAAGAGCCGTTGTCCCTAAAGGTTCACTTGTTGAGAGCAGTTGTACCTTAGTTTATGGGATCTGTTTTCCCTAAACACTTGCTCACTTGATGAGAACAATTGCTCTTTACATGATGATAGCCAATGTCCCTAATGCTTACACACTCGATAAGAGAAATTGTCACTTACATGATGAGATCCGTTATCTGTAAAGGCTAATTTTAGGAGGGCAATTTGTCCCTTACATAATAAGAGTCGTTGTCCGTAAAGTATCACCTGTTGAGAGCAATGGTACCTTACTTTATGGGATCCGTTGTCCCTAAACACTTGCTCACTTGATCATAGCAATTGACCTTTACATGATGATAGCCATTATCCCTAATACTTACACACTCGATAAGAGCAATTGTCACTTACATGATGAGATCCGTTGTCCCTAAAGCCTAATTTTATGAGGGCAATTTTTCCCTTGCATAATAAGAGCCGTTGTCCCTAGAGGCTCACTTGTTGAGAGCAATTGTACCTTACTCTATGGGATCCATTTTCCCTAAACACTTGCTCACTTGATGAGAGCAATTACCCTTTACATTATGATAGTCGTTGTCCCTAATGTTTGCGCACTCGTTAAGAGAAATTGTCACTTACATGATGAGATCCGTTGTCCCTAAAGGCTAACTTTTTGAGGGCAATTTGTCCCTCACATAAGACGAGTCGTTGTACCTAAAGGCTAACTTGTTGAGAGCAATTGTACCTTAGTTTATGGAATCCGTTGTCTTTAAACGCTTCCTCACTTGATAAGAGCAATTGTCCTTTACATGATGATAGCCATTGTCCCTAATGCTTACACACTCGATAAGAGCAACTGTCACTTACATGATAAGATCCATTGTCCCTAAAGACTAACTTTATGAGGGCAATTTGTCCCTGACATAATAAGAGCCGTTGTCCCTAAAGGCTCACTTGTTGAGCGCAATTGTACCTTAGTTTATGTGATCCGTTTTCCCTAAACACTTGCTCACTTGATTAGAGCAATTGCCCTTTACATCTTGATAGCCATTGTCCCTAATGCTTACACACTCGATAAGAGAAATTGTCACTTACATGATGAGATCCGTTGTCCCTAAAGGCTAACCTTATATGGGCAATTTGTCCCTTACATAATAAGAGATGTTGTCCATAAAGGCTCACTTGTTGAGAGCAATTGTACCATAGTTTATGGGTTCCGTTTTCCCTAAACCATTACTCACTTGATGAGAGCAATTGCCCTTTTCATGATAATAGTCGTTGTCCCTAATGCTTGCACACTCGATAAGAGCAATTGTCACTTACATGATGAGATCCGTTGTCCCTAAAGGCTAACTTTATGAGGGCAATTTGTCCTCACATAATAAGAGCTGTTGTCCTTAAAGACTCACTTGTTGAGAGCAATTGTACCTTAGTTTATGGGATCCGTTGTCCCAAAATGGTTCCTCATTTGAAGAGAGCAATTGCCCTTTACATGATGATAGCCATTGTCCCAAATGCTTACACACTCGATATGAGCAATTGTCACTTACATGATGAGATCCGTTGTCCTTAAAGGCTAACTTTATGAGGGCCATTTGTCCCTTACATAATAAGAGCCGTTGTCCCTAAAGGTTCACTTGTTGAGAGCAATTGTAACTTAGTTTATGGGATCTGTTTTCCCTAAACACTTGCTCACTTGATTAGAGCAATTGCCCTTTACATGTTGATAGCCATTGTCTCTATTGCTTACACACTCGATAATAGAAATTGTCACTTACATGATGAGATCCGTTGTCCCAAAAGGCTAACATTATAAGGGCAATTTGTCCCTTACATAATAAGAGATGTTGTCCCTAAAGGCTCACTTGTTGAGAGGAATTGTACCTTAGTTTATGTGATCCGTTTTCCCTATACCATTACTCACTTGAAGAGAGCAATTGCCCTTTACATGATGATAGTCGTTGTCCCTAATGCTTGCACTCTCGATAAGAGCAATTGTTACTTACATGATGAGATCCATTGTCCCTAAAGGCTAACTTTATGAGGGCAATTTGTCCCTCACATAATAAGAGCCGTTGTCCCTAAAAGCTCACTTGTTGAGAGTAATTGTACCTTAGTTTATGGGATCCGGTGTCCCTAAACGCTTCCTCATTTGATGAGAGCAATTGCCCTTTACATGATGATAGCCATTGTCCCAAATGCTTACACACTCGATAAGAGCAATTGTCACTTACATGATGAGATCCGTTGTCCTTAAAGTCTAACTTTATGAGGGCCATTTGTCCCTTACATAATAAGAGCCGTTGTCCCTAAAGGTTCACTTGTTGAGAGCAGTTGTACCTTAGTTTATGGGATCTGTTTTCCCTAAACACTTTCTCACTTGATGAGAACAATTGCTCTTTACATGATGATAGCCAATGTCCCTAATGCTTACACACTCGATAAGAGAAATTGTCACTTACATGATGAGATCCGTTATCTGTAAAGGCTAATTTTAGGACGGCAATTTGTCCCTTACATAATAAGAGTCGTTGTTCGTAAAGTATCACCTGTTGAGAGCAATGGTACCTTACTTTATGGGATCCGTTGTCCCTAAACACTTGCTCACTTGATCATAGCAATTGACCTTTACATGATGATAGCCATTATCCCTAATACTTACACACTCGATAAGAGCAATTGTCACTTACATGATGAGATCCGTTGTCCCTAAAGCCTAATTTTATGAGGGCAATTTTTCCCTTGCATAATAAGAGCCGTTGTCCCTAGAGGCTCACTTGTTGAGAGCAATTGTACCTTACTCTATGGGATCCATTTTCCCTAAACACTTGCTCACTTGATGAGAGCAATTACCCTTTACATTATGATAGTCGTTGTCCCTAATGTTTGCGCACTCGTTAAGAGAAATTGTCACTTACATGATGAGATCCGTTGTCCCTAAAGGCTAACTTTTTGAGGGCAATTTGTCCCTCACATAATACGAGTCGTTGTACCTAAAGGCTCACTTGTTGAGAGCAATTGTACCTTAGTTTATGGAATCCGTTGTCTTTAAACGCTTCCTCACTTGATAAGAGCAATTGCCCTTTACATGATGATAGCCATTGTCCCTAATGCTTACACACTCGATAAGAGCAACTGTCACTTACATGATAAGATCCATTGTCCCTAAAGACTAACTTTATGAGGGCAATTTGTCCCTTACATAATAAGAGCCGTTGTCCCTAAAGGCTCACTTGTTGAGCGCAATTGTACCTTAGTTTATGTGATCCGTTTTCCCTAAACACTTGCTCACTTGATTAGAGCAATTGCCCTTTACATCTTGATAGCCATTGTCCCTAATGCTTACACACTCGATAAGAGAAATTGTCACTTACATGATGAGATCCGTTGTCCCTAAAGGCTAACTTTATATGGGCAATTTGTCCCTTACATAATAAGAGATGTTGTCCATAAAGGCTCACTTGTTGAGAGCAATTGTACCATAGTTTATGGGTTCCGTTTTCCCTAAACCATTACTCACTTGATGAGAGCAATTGCCCTTTACATGATAATAGTCGTTGTCCCTAATGCTTGCACACTCGATAAGAGCAATTGTCACTTACATGATGAGATCCGTTGTCCCTAAAGGCTAACTTTATGAGGGCAATTTGTCCTCACATAATAAGAGCCGTTGTCCTTAAAGACTCACTTGTTGAGAGCAATTGTACCTTAGTTTATGGGATCCGTTGTCCCTAAATGCTTCCTCATTTGAAGAGAGCAATTGCCCTTTACATGATGATAGCCATTGTCCCAAATGCTTACACACTCGATATGAGCAATTGTCACTTACATGATGAGATCCGTTGTTCTTGAAGGCTAACTTTATGAGGGCCATTTGTCCCTTACATAATAAGAGCCGTTGTCCCTAAAGGTTAACTTGTTGAGAGCAATTGTAACTTAGTTTATGGGATCTGTTTTCCCTAAACACTTGCTCACTTGATTAGAGCAATTGCCCTTTACATGTTGATAGCCATTTTCTCTATTGCTTACACACTCGATAAGAGAAATTGTCACTTACATGATGAGATCCGTTGTCCCAAAAGGCTAACATTATAAGGGCAATTTGTCCCTTACATAATAAGAGAAGTTGTCCCTAAAGGCTCACTTGTTGAGAGCAATTGTACCTTAGTTTATGTGATCCGTTTTCCCTATACCATTACTCACTTGAAGAGAGCAATTGCCCTTTACATGAAGATAGTCGTTGTCCCTAATGCTTGCACTCTCGATAAGAGCAATTGTTACTTACATGATGAGATCCATTGTCCCTAAAGGCTAACTTTATGAGGGCAATTTGTCCCTCACATAATAAGAGCCATTGTCCCTAAAAGCTCACTTGTTGATAGTAATTGTACCTTAGTTTATGGGATCCGTTGTCCCTAAACGCTTCCTCATTTGATGAGAACAATTGCCCTTTACATGATGATAGCCATTGTCCCAAATGCTTACACACTCGATAAGAGCAATTGTCACTTACATGATGAGATCCGTTGTCCTTAAAGGCTAACTTTATGAGGGCCATTTATCCCTTACATAATAAGAGCCGTTGTCCCTAAAGGTTCACCTGTTGAGAGCAATTGTACCTTAGTTTATGAGATCTGTTTTCCCTAAACACTTGCTCACCTGATGAGAACAATTGCTCTTTACATGATGTTAGCCAATGTCCCTAATGCTTACACACTCGATAAGAGAAATTGTCACTTACATGATGAGATCCGTTATCTGTAAAGGCTAATTTTAGGAGGGCAATCTATCCCTTACATAATAAGAGTCGTTGTCCCTAAAGTATCACCTGTTGAGAGCAATTGTACCTTACTTTATGGGATCCGTTGTCCCTAAACACTTGCTCACTTGATCATAGCAATTGCCCTTTACATGATGAGGGCAATTTTTCCTTTGCATAATAAGAGCCGTTGTCCCTAGAGGCTCACTTGTTGAGAGCAATTGTACCTTACTCTATGGGATCCATTTTCCCTAAACACTTGCTCACTTGATGAGAGCAATTACCCTTTACATTATGATTGTCGTTGTCCCTAGTGTTTGCACACTCGTTAAGAGAAATTGTCACTTACATGATGAGATCCGTTGTCCCTAAAGGCTAACTTTATGAGGGCAATTTGTCCCTCACATAATACGAGTCGTTGTACCTAAAGGCTCACTTGTTGAGAGCAATTGTACCTTAGTTTATGGAATCCGTTGTCTTTAAACGCTTCCTCACTTGATGAGAGCAATTGCCCTTTACATGATGATAGCCATTGTCCCTAATGCTTACACACTCGATAAGAGCAACTGTCACTTACATGATAAGATCCATTGTCCCTAAAGACTAACTTTATGAGGGCAATTTGTCCTTACATAATAAGAGCCGTTGTCCCTAAAGGCTCACTTGTTTAGAGCAATTGTACCTTAGTTTATGTGATCCGTTTTCCCTAAACACTTGCTCACTTGATTAGAGCAATTTCCCTTTACATCTTGATAGCCATTGTCCCTAATGCTTACACATTCGATAAGTTAAATTGTCACTTACATGATGAGATCCGTTGTCCCTAAAGGCTAACTTTATATGGGCAATTTGTCCCTTACATAATAAGAGATGTTGTCCCTAAAGGCTCACTTGTTGAGAGCAATTGTACCATAGTTTATGGGTTCCGTTTTCCCTAAACCATTACTCACTTGATGAGAGCAATTGCCCTTTACATGATAATAGTCGTTGTCCCTAATGCTTGCACACTCGATAAGAGCAATTGTCACTTACATGATGAGATCCGTTGTCCCTAAAGGCTAAGTTTATGAGGGCAATTTGTCTTCACATAATAAGAGCCATTGTCCCTAAAGGCTCACTTGTTGAGAGCAATTGTACCTTAGTTTATGGGATCCGTTGTCCCTAAATGCTTCCTCACTTGATAAGAGCAATTGCCCTTTACATGATGATAGCCATTGTCCCTAATGCTTACACACTTTGATAAGAGCAATTGTCACTTACATAATGAGATCCGTTGTCCTTAAAGGCTAACTTTATGATGGCCATTTGTCCCTTACATTATAAGAGCCGTTGTCCCTAAAGGTTCACTTGTTGGGAGCAATTGTAACTTAGTTTATGGGATCTGTTTTACCTAAACACTTGCTCACTTGATTAGAGCAATTGCCCTTTACATGTTGATAGCCATTGTCTCTAATGCTTACACACTCGATAAGAGAAATTGTCACTTACATGATGAGATCCGTTGTCCCTAAAGGCTAACATTATAAGGGCAATTTGTCCCTTACATAACAAGAGATGTTGTCCCTAAAGGCTCACTTGTTGAGAGCAATTGTACCTTAGTTTATGTGATCCGTTTTCCCTATACCATTACTCACTTGATGAGAGCAATTGCCCTTCACATGATGATAGTCGTTGTCCCTAATGCTTGCACTCTCGATAAGAGCAATTGTTACTTACATGATGAGATCCATTGTCCCTAAAGGCTAACTTTATGAGGGCAATTTGTCCCTCACATAATAAGAGTCGTTGTCCCTAAAAGCTCACTTGTTGAGAGTAATTGTACCATAGTTTATGGGTTCCGTTTTCCCTAAACCATTACTCACTTGATGAGAGCAATTGCCCTTTACATGATAATAGTCGTTGTCCCTAGTGCTTGCACACTCGATAAGAGTAATTGTCACTTACATGATGAGATCCGTTGTCTCTAAAGGCTAACTTTATGAGGGCAATTGGTCCTCACATAATAAGAGCCGTTGTCCCTAAAGGCTCACTTGTTGAGAGCAATTGTACCTTAGTTTATGGGATCCGTTGTCCCTAAATGCTTCCTCATTTGATGAGAGCAATTGCCCTTCACATGATGATAGCCATTGTCCCAAATGCTTACACACTCGATAAGAGCAATTGTCACTTTCATGATGAGATCCGTTGTCCTTAAAGGCTAACTTTACGAGGGCCATTTGTCCCTTACATAATAAGAGCCGTTGTCCCTAAAGGTTCACTTGTTGAGAGCAATTGTAACTTAGTTTATGGGATCTGTTTTCCCTAAACACTTGCTCACTTGATTAGAGCAATTGCCCTTTACATGTTGATAGCCATTGTCTCTATTGCTTACACACTCGATAAGAGAAATTGTCACTTACATGATGAGATCCGTTGTCCCTAAAGGCTAACATTGTAAGGGCAATTTGTCCCTTACATAATAAGAGATGTTGTCCCTAAAGGCTCACTTGTTGAGAGCAATTGTACCTTAGTTTATGTGATCCGTTTTCCCTATACCATTACTCACTTGATGAGAGCAATTGCCCTTTACATGATGATAGTCGTTGTCCCTAATGCTTGCACTCTCGATAAGAGCAATTGTTACTTACATGATGAGATCCATTGTCCCTAAAGGCTAACTTTATGAAGGCAATTTGTCCCTCACATAATAAGAGCCGTTGTCCCTAAAAGCTCACTTGTTGAGAGTAATTGTACCTTAGTTTATGGGATCCGTTGTCCCTAAACGCTTCCTCATTTGATGAGAGCAATTGCCCTTTACATGATGATAGCCATTGTCCCAAATGCTTACACACTCGATAAGAGCAATTGTCACTTACATGATGAGATCCGTTGTCCTTAAAGGCTAACTTTATGAGGGCCATTTGTCCCTTACATAATAAGAGCCGTTGTCCCTAAAGGTTCACCTGTTGAGAGCAATTGTACCTTAGTTTATGCGATCTGTTTTCCCTAAACACTTGCTCACTTGATGAGAACAATTGCTCTTTACATGATGATAGCCAATGTCCCTAATGCTTACACACTCGATAAGAGAAATTGTCACTTACATGATGAGATCCGTTATCTGTAAAGGCTAATTTTAGGAGGGCAATTTGTCCCTTACATAATAAGAGTCGTTGTCCCTAAAGTATCACCTGTTGAGAGCAATTGTACCTTACTTTATGGGATCCGTTGTCCCTAAACACTTGCTCACTTGATCATAGCAATTACCCTTTACATGATGATAGCCATTATCCCTAATACTTACACACTCGATAAGAGCAATTGTCACTTACATGATGAGATCCGTTGTCCCTAAAGCCTAACTTTATGAGGGCAATTTTTCTTTTGCATAATAAGAGCCGTTGTCCCTAGAGGCTCACTGGTTGAGAGCAATTGTACCTTACTCTATGGGATCCATTTTCCCTAAACACTTGCTCACTTGATGAGAGCAATTACCCTTTACATTATGATAGTCGTTGTCCCTAATGTTTGCACACTCGTTAAGAATAATTGTCACTCACTTGATGAGAGCAATTGCCCTTTACATGATGATTGCCATTGTCCCTAATGCTTACACACTCGATAAGAGCAACTGTCACTTTCATGATAAGATCCATTGTCCCTAAAGACTAACTTTATGAGGGTAATTTGTCCCTTACATAATAAGAGTCGTTGTCCCTAAAGGCTCACTTGTTGAGAGCAATTGTACGTTAGTTTATGTGATCCGTTGACCCTAATGGCTAACTTTATGAGGGAAATTTCCCCCTTACATATTAAGAGCCGTTATCCCAAAAGGCTCAGTTGTTGAGAGCAATTGCACCTTACTTTATGGGATCCATTGTCCCTAAAGACTTGCTCACTTGATCAGAGCAATTACCCTTTACATGATGATAGCCATTGCCACAAATGCTTACACACTCAATAAGAGCAATTGTCACTTCCATGATAAGATCCGTTGTCCCTAAAGACTAACTTTATGAGGGCAATTTGTCCCTTACATAATAAGAGCCGTTGTCCCTAAAGGCTCACTTGTTGAGAGCAATTGTACCTTAGTTTATGTGATCCGTTTTCCCTAAACACTTGCTCACTTGATTAGAGCAATTGTCCTTTGCATCTTGATAGCCATTGTCCCTAATGCTTACACACTCGTTAAGAGAAATTGTCACTTACATGATGAGATCCGCTGTCCCTAAAGGCTAACTTTATAAGGGCAATTTGTCCCTTACATAATAAGAGATGTTGTCCTTAAAGGCTAACTTGTTGAGAGCAATTGTACCTTAGATTATGGGTTCCGTTTTCCCTAAACCATTACCCACTTGATGAGAGCAATTGCCCTTTACATGATGATAGTCGTTGTCCCTAATGCTTGCACACTCGATAAGAGCAATTGTCACTTACATGATGAGATCCGTGGTCCCTAAAGGCTATCTTTTTGAGGGCAATTTGTCCTCACATAATAAGAGCCGTTGTAACTAAAGGCTCACTTGTTGAGAGCAATTATACCTTAGTTTATGGGATCCGTTGTCCCTAAACGCTTCCTCACTTGATAAGAGCAATTGCCCTTTACATGATGATAGCCATTGTCCCTAATGCTTACACACTCGATAAGAGAAATTGTCACTTACATGATGAGATCCGCTGTTCCTAAAGGCTAACTTTATAAGGGCAATTTGTCCCTTACATAATAAGAGATGTTGTCCCTAAAGGCTCACTTGTTGAGAGCAATTGTACCTTAGATTATGGGTTCCGTTTTCCCTAAACCATTACTCACTTGATAAGAGCAATTGCCCTTTACATGATGATAGTCGTTGTCCCTAATGCTTGCACACTCGATAAGAGCAATTGTCACTTACATGATGAGATCCGTTGTCCCTAAAGGCTAACTTTATGAGGGCAATTTGTCCTCACATAATAAGAGCCGTTGTAACTAAAGGCTCACTTGTTGAGAGCAATTGTACCTTAGTTTATGGGATCCGTTGTCCCTAAACGCTTCCTCAATTGATAAGAGCAATTGCCCTTTACATGATGATAGCCATTGCCAAAAATGCTTACACACTCGATAAGTGCAATTGTCACCACATGATGAGATCCCTTGTCCCTAATGGCTAACTTTATGAGGGAAATTTCACCCTTACATATTAAGAGCCGTTATCCCAAAAGGCTCGATTGTTGAGAGCAATTGCACCTTACTTTATGGGATCCGTTGTACCTAAAGACTTGCTCACTTGATCAGAGCAATTGCCCTTTACATGATGATAGCCATTGCCACAAATGCTTACACACTCGATAAGAGCAAATGTCACTTCCATGATAAGATCCGTTGTCCCTAAAGACTAACTTTATGAGGGCAATTTGTCCCTTACATAATAAGAGCCGTTGTCCCTAAAGGCTCACTTGTTGAGAGCAATTGTACTTTAGTTTATGTGATCCGTTTTCCCTAAACACTTGCTCACTTGATTAGAGCAATTGCCATTTACATGATGATAGCCATTGTCCCTAATGCTTACCCACTCGATAAGAGAAATTGTCACTTACATGATGAGATCCGTTGTCTCTAAAAGCTAACTTTATGAGGGCAATTTGTCCCTTACATAATAAGAGATGTTGTCCCTAAAGGCTCACTTGTTGAGAGCAATTGTACCTTAGTTTATGGGATCCATTTTCCGTAAACCATTGCTCACTTGATGAGAACAATTACCCTTTACATGATGATAGTCGTTGTCCCTAATGCTTGCACTATCAATTAGAGCAATTGTCACATACATGATGAGATATATTGTCCCTAAAGGCTAACTTTATGAGGGCAATTTGTCCCTCACATAATAAGAGCCGTTGTCCCTAAAAGCTCACTTGTTGAGAGCAATTGTACCTTAGTTTATGGGATCCGTTGTCCCTAAATGCTTCCTCATTTGATGAGTGCAATTGCCCTTTACATGATGATAGCCATTGTCCCAAATGCTTACACACTCGATAAGATCGATTGTCACTTACATGATGAAATCCGTTGTCCTTAAACTAACTTTATGAGGGCCATTTGTCCCGTACATAATAAGAGCCGTTGTCCCTAAATGTTCACTTGTTGAGAGCAATTGTACCTTAGTTTTTGGGATCTGTTTTCCCTAAACACTTGCTCACTTGATGAGTGCAATTGCTCTTTACATGATGATAGCCATTGTCCCTAATGCTTACACACTCGATAAGAGAAATTGTCACTTACATGATGAGATCCGTAGTCTGTAAAGGCTAATTTTATGTGGGCAATTTGTCCCTTACATAATAAGAGTCGTTGTCCCTAAAGTGTCACCTGTTGAGAGAAATTGTACCTTACTTTATGGGATTCGTTGTCCCTAAACACTTGCTCACTTGATCATAGCAGTCAACCCCTTTACATGATGATAGCCATTATCTCTAATACTTACACACTCGATAAGAGCAATTGTCACTTACATAATGAGATCCATTGTCCCTAAAGCCTAACTTTATGAGGGCAATTTTTCCCTTACATAATAAGAGCCGTTGTCCCTAGAGGCTCACTTGTTGAGAGCAATTGTACCTTACTCTATGGGATCCATTTTCCCTAAACACTTGCTCACTTGATGAGAGCAATTACCCTTTATATTATGATAGTCGTTGTCCCTAATGTTTGCACACTCGTTAAGAGCAATTGTCACTTACATGATGAGATCCGTTGTCCCTAAAGGCTAAGTTTATGAGGGCAATTTGTCCCTCACATAATACGAGTCGTTGTTCCTAAAGGCTCACTTGTTGAGAGCAATTGTACATTAGTTTATGGGATCCGTTGTCTTTAAACGCTTCCTCACTTAATGAGAGCAATTGCCCTTTACATGATGATTGCCATTGTCCCTAATGCTTACACACTCGATAAGAGCAACTGTCACTTTCATGATAAGATCCATTGTCCCTAAAGACTAACTTTATGAGGGCAATTTGTCCCTTACATAATAAGAGTCGTTGTCCCTAAAGGCTCACTTGTTGTGAGCAATTGTACGTTAGTTTATGTGATCCGTTGTCCCTAATGGCTAACTTTATGAGGGAAATTTCCCCCTTACATATTAAGAGCCGTTATCCCAAAAGGCTCTGTTGTTGAGAGCAATTGCACCTTACTTTATGGGATCCATTGTCCCTAAAGACTTGCTCACTTGATCAGAGCAATTACCCTTTACATGATGATAGCCTTTGCCACAAATGCTTACACACTCAATAAGAGCAATTGTCACTTCCATGATAAGATCCGTTGTCCCTAAAGACTAACTTTATGAGGGCAATTTGTCCCTTACATAATAAGATCCGTTGTCCCTAAAGGCTCACCTGTTGAGAGCAATTGTACCTTAGTTTATGTGATCCGTTTTCCCTAAACACTTGCTCACTTGATTAGAGCAATTTCCATTTACATGATGATAGCCATTGTCCCTAATGCTTACACACTCGATAAGAGAAATTGTCACTTACATGATGAGATCCGTTGTCCCTAAAAGCTAACTTTATGAGGGCAATTTGTCCCTTACATAATAAGAGATGTTGTCCCTAAAGGCTCACTTGTTGAGAGCAATTGTACCTTAGTTTATGGGATCCATTTTCCGTAAACCATTGCTCATTTGATGAGAGCAATTACCCTTTACATGATGATAGTCGTTGTCCCTAATGCTTGCACCATCGATTAGAGCAATTGTCACATACATGATGAGATCCATTGTCCCTAAAGGCTAACTTTATGAGGGCAATTTGTCCCTCACATAATAAGAACCGTTGTCCCTAAAAGCTCACTTGTTGAGAGCAATTGTACCTTAGTTTATGGGATCCGTTGTCCCTAAACGCTTCCACACTTGATGAGAGCAATTACCCTTTACATGATGATAGCCATTGTCCCTAATGCTTACACACTCGATAAGAGCAACTCTCACTTACATGATGATATCCGTTGTCCCTAAAGGCTAACTTTATGAGGGCGATTTGTCCCTTACATAATAAGAGCCGTTGTCCCTAAAGGCTCATTTGTTGAGAGCAATTGGACCTTAGTTTATGGGATACGTTGTCCCTAAACGCATTCTCCCTTAGTGAGAGCAATAGCCCTTTACATGATGATAGTCGTTGTCCCTAATGCTTTTTGGGTAAAGGGGAGTAATCCTGCACCCTGGTAAAATTCATTATCCAAAAACGTTGAAGTACCAAAACACACACTACTATGGGCGATTGTATTACCTAGGGTTTTATACGTATAATCCTGTTCATCTATACATCCTTTAATCAATTTTATTTTAATCCAATCTTATTTTATTACTTCTGCTACTGTAGATTTGTGTTGTGTTTGTTTTAATTTCACCTTCATTTAATAATCCGCCCTTTTTCATTTCATTTTTCCGTTACAATAAACCATCTTCACTGTTCATCGTTTTCATGATTCTGTTTCATTAATCTTCATGGATTATACCCCTGATCCTAAATCTAATCCGTCCATTCATAGGACGGATTCATCTCTTAAACCAAAAAAAACAACTCGTACCATGAATCCTATGAGTAAATCTGCTTTGAAACACTCTAATATGTTATCCAAGGTTCCTAGGAATCTTTACTCTAAAAAGACTAGATCTGCTTCTTGGGGTAATAATGAAGCAATGGATATGGATGATTTGGAATGTGATGATGGGGCTTCTGAGTCTGTGGAGGGTAGTGAGGAGTTTGGAGGCTCTTGTTCTGGTATTGATGATGGGGGTAGTGTTGGTGATGGGTCTGAGGCTGGTAAGGTGAGTTCTGGTAATGTTACTAATATTTCATTTGACTGTGAGGTTAGTAATAAAGACATTATAGATGAAATTGCAAAAAGTCTAAATGATGAGTCTATTTCTGCTAATGTTAAGAGTGTTGGTAATGAGGGTAGTCTTAATAGTGGGTCTGGGGATGTTAATGGTTTGCCTGCTAGTGTTTTAGGTCAGGGGAACGTTTCGTGTAATATGGGTAATGCTCCTGATGTGTCTAAACCTAGTGTGGAGAGTACTAATTTGAAGCATAATGTGGGTTCTGATAAGCCTAGGAGCCCTACTAAAGTCAGTTTTGGTGATGTTAGGGTTCCGGGTTTGTTTAAGGTTAATGGGAATGTTAGTGTAACTGGTAAGGGTGTTAACGAAGTGAGTAATTTTGCTGTGGGTGAGTCTAGTGGTGTTAAGGATACGGTAATGACAGATAGCGTGTATGAAAAGAATAGTAGGTCCTTTCGTGAGGCTGTATCAAATAGTTATGGTGGGAATGGGAATAATAAGTTGCATTATGTTCCTCCGTCTATTATTGGTGATAATAGGAAAGTTGCTAAGATGGATCCGATTTTGGAAGAAGAGTGTAAGAGGTGGGGTAATACAGTGGTTGGTTTTTTTGTTGGGTTTCGTATGAATTATGCTAATTTGGTTTATCATTTGAAATGTATGTGGAGGTTGTATCAGTTGGATAATGTTATTATGAACCAGAATGGAATGTATTTTTTTGACTTTAAGTCTAATGATGGGATGGAGTTGGTTATTGAGAAAGGCCCTTGGTTAGTGAATAATAGGCCTTTGTTTGTGAAAAAATGGGAACCGGGGCTGTGCATGTCTAGACCTGAGGTTAAGAAGGTTCCGGTTTGGGCTAAAATTCATGACATTCCCTTGGAAGCTTGGAATGTTGAGGGTATCAGTAGGATTGTTAGCCAAATTGGTAGCCCAATTATTATGGACCGGATGACTACTTCCATTTGTGAAAAGCCTTATGGCAGGGCTACGTTTGCTAGGGTGTTAGTTGAGATTGATTCTGAGAAGCCGTTTGTTAATTTTGTTGAATTGTGGAATGAGAAGTTGGGTAAGGTTTTGAAGCTGAGGGTTGAACATGATTGGGTTTCGCCAAGATGTGAGGAGTGCAAGGTATTTGGACATTATTTGAGTGACTGTATTAATAAAGTGAATGTGGCTAGGAAAGTGAATAAGGATGGTGAGAATGTGAAACCTAATGATGTGAAGAGTAGTGATAATAATAATAATTCGGGTAATGTTAATGTGGATGAGAGCTGGAATGTTGCTGGTTTTAGAAGGAATAGGGGTGTTGGTAATAATGGGCGACAAGGGAATATTTGTGGGCATCAGGTTAGAAGAGGTACTTTTGTTAACATGGCTAGTGGTAATAACACTAGTAAGGTAAATACGGGGAATATGGGTGATAAGCAGGCTAGTAATAAGACAGTTCCAGTGAAAAGTGGTAATGTAGGTAAGGTTGATGAGAGCGTTGTTGTGAATGATAATGGGAAGCCTATTGACAAAGGTAAAGATAAAGTTGATGTGGGTAGTGGTGGTAGTAATAGTAATCAAAATTACACTTCAGTTGGTAACAAAAAGAATGTGCAGAAGAAGAATTCGGGTAACAATTCAGGGAACAAAAATGGTAATAACAGCAAGAATGGAGATGGGCGTAAGTTGAATGATGGTTTAGGATCTAAGAATGTTAGTACCAGTAATAGGTTTGATGTTTTTGGGTAGTGATCAGATTAGTGATAATTCAGATGGTTGGAATGCTGTGAAGGTTGCAGTGGAAAAGGCGTGTGGTTCTGGTATTCCTATTTTAGAAAGTGTTGTTAAGAGTTGGAATGAAGACATGGTTAAATACTATACGGAAAAGTGGAATAATAGAATCATGAGGAATGGAGCTCATGAACAACAATTAGAATTTAGAATAAAAAATTTGTCTGATCGTATTGTGTTACTTAATCAGAATATCAATTCAAATGCTAAACGTAATGCTGATTTGATGATGCAGAAGACTGTCTTGACTACACATGATAGTAGTGATGTTTCATTCAGTCAATGTTATGATGAAGCTTATCATGTGGAGTTAGCCAAAGTTGGAAGTTTGCAAAAGGAGCGTGATTTGTTGAAGGTTGATCTGTTCATTTTATCTAAAAAGCCGCTTGATAAGGAATGTAAAGATACTTGGACTGATGAGATGTTGGAATACTACTCGAGTAGATGTGAGGATATTAGAAGTGATAGGATTAATGGTCATTTATCTGATATGGATGGATCTCATTCTTTGGATGAAGTAGAGGAGGTTACGACTGGTGCAGCGTCCTTTATGACACAGAATGAAGTCTTTAATGATGTGGATACGTCTATGGTTCAAGAGTGTGATGCGCCTGCACCATTTGATTCTAATATTCAATGAGTTGTAAAATTGGTGCATGGAATGTCCGGGGTCTGTCTCAGACTACTAGACAAGATGAAGTTAGATCACTTATTAGAGAAGAGGGTTTGTGTATGTGTGCTGTGGTTGAGACTCATCTTAGGAAGAAGTCGGTCAAGGGTGTGGGTGATAGTTTATTTCGTAATTGGTCATGGGTATCTAATGTAGATGATTGTCGAAGTGTTTGCAGAATGATGGTTGGATGGGATAACAATGTTGTTGATGCCAACCTTATTTCCCATTCTGAACAAGTTATGCATTTTGAAATCATTTATATTCATGATCACAGGAAGCAATTTGTTTCTTTCATTTATGCTAAAAACAAAGGAGTAGAAAGACGGGTGTTATGGAAGAATTTAGCTCATCATAGTGTTCTTGTTAAGGATAATCCGTGGGTGCTGCTGGGTGACTTCAACGTTGCCTTAAATATTAGTGATTGTTCTGATGTCACAGCAGCTAAAGATATTGATATGGAAGATTTTCGGAATTGTGTTGAGTCGTTGGAGCTTGAGGATATTGCTTCAAAAGGTATGTTCTACACTTGGATTCAAAAGCGTATTGACCCTGATTCTGGTATTCTTAAGAAGTTAGATAGAGCGTTGGGTATTGTCAGCTTTATATCTTGTTATGATAGCTGTTTTGCTGAATTTTTACCATACCTTTCGTCGGATCATTGTCCAGTTGTTTTAAACTATCCTTTGGCTAAACCTGTTAAGCATAGACCATTCCGGTTTGCTAATTTTTTGGCTGATAAGGATTCTTTTATTCCTACGGTTAGAGATAATTGGGGTATTGAGGTTTTTGGTTTCCGTATGTTTGTTTTAGCTAAGCGCCTTAAAAATATGAAAAGCATTTGAGGAACATGAACAGGGTTAATGGGAATGTGTTTAATAAGGTTAAAATGTTGAGAGCTGAGCTTAAGAGAGTGCAGAAATGTTTAGATAAAGAGCCCGATAATAGCAGCCTTAGATATGAAGAGTATGTCTTTTGTAATGCATATCAGGAAGCGGTTAGGGATGAGGCGAATCTTCTTAGGCAGAAAACTAAGATTCAATGGTTGAAAGATGGGGACCATAATACGTCGTACTTTCACAATATTCTTAAGAGCAGGGTGAACAAGGGTAGGATTCAAGTTGTGTGTGATGAGCAGGGGAATAAGTTTTATGGTGATGATGTTCCGGGGTGCTTTGTTAACCATTTTCAAAATTTTTTGGGGGTGGAAGATGAGGTTATTCCGTTAGATGATTGTGAGGAACTTTTTGCTAAAAAACTTGATTCTTCCATTGCGTTAAACATGGTTAGACCAGTTTCTGATATAGAAATCAAAGAAGCTATGTTTAGTATTGATGATGACAAAGGGGCTGGCCCGGATGGTTTTACTTCTAAGTTCTTTAAAGCGGCTTGGAGCATTGTTAGTGTTGATGTCTGTGCTGCGGTTAAAGAGTTTTTCAGTTCGGGTAAACTTCTTGGTGAGTTTAATGCTAATGTTATCTCGCTTATTCCTAAGTTGCAAGTTTCTTTGAAGGTTTCTGATTATCGTCCTATTGCTTGTGGAAATGTCATCTACAAGTGCATCAGTAAAGTCATTACGAATAGACTCAAAGAAGGTCTTTGTAGTCTGATTGATTGTAACCAGAGTGCATTTATCCCAGGTAGGCAGATCAGTGACAACATTTTGCTTGCTCAGGAGTTTGTTAAGAGATATAATTGGACGCGTGATCTTAGCAAATGCTCGTTCAAAGTGGACATTCAGAAGGCATACGATACGGTTAATTGGGACTTTTTGAAGAAGTGTCTGGTTCATTTCGGCTTCCACAGCTCCATGATTCATTGGATTATGGTATGTTTAACTTCTGCTTCTTTTTCTTTATGTGTTAATGGTGAATTGCATGGATTTTTCAAAAGTAAACGGGGTCTTAGGCAGGGTGACCTGATCTCGCCTTATTTGTTCACTATCGTTATGGAAGCATTTAATATGATGGTTAAGAGACAGATTAGAAGGGATGGTCGGTTTAGGTTTCATTGGGGTTGTGAGAAATTTCAATTGACCCACTTATGTTTTGCGGACGACCTGCTTTTAATATGTCATGGTGATCTAATCTCTGCTAGTATTCTTAGAAGAGCGTTGGATGAGTTTGCTATGTGCTCTGGTCTTTTCCCTAGTATAGCTAAGAGTGTTGCTTTCTTTGGGAGTGTGCCTGATACGGTTAGGGATAATATTTTGCTGGTCATGCCGTTTAGAATTGGTGTTCTGCCTTTAAAATACTTGGGTATCCCTCTGTCCGGTAAGAGAATTGTGAATGAGGATTGTAGAAGCTTGATTCAGAAGGTTAAGAATCGTATTAATGATTGGAGAAACAAAACTTTGTCCTTTGCGGGTAGACTTCAGTTAATCTCATCTGTTCTTACTTCGCTTCATGTTTATTGGGCTTCGATGTTCCTTCTTCCTAATCATGTCTGTGATAGTATTGATAAATTGTGTAAAAAGTTTTTATGGTCTGGTGGGGCCCGTGGGGGTGAGGGTAGTGGTATTGCTAGTGTATCATGGAAAGATATTTGTAAGCCTAAAAATCAGGGGGGCCTTGGTCTTAAACCACTTAGACTTATGAATGAGGCATTAATTGCTAAGCACCTTTGGAACGTTATTAGTAAGAAAGACTCGCTGTGGGTTAGATGGGTTCATGCTTATAGGATCAAAGACAGAAACATTTGGTTTGATATTAAGCCTGAACATGGTGCTTCGGGTTGGAACCATATTCTTGGTCTTAGGGATAAAATTCGTGCTTTTGTGGTATATAAATTGGGAAATGGTAAACAATGTTCTATGTGGTTTGATAAATGGCACACCAATGGCCCACTGTGTAAGGTTATTACTCATAGTTTCCTTACTGAAAATGGGTTGGATACCAATGACAAGGTTGCTGATTGGGTTGACTGTAATGGATGGAAATGGCCCAATGAATGGAATAGTTTATTTGGTAATATTTTAAATGTGCCTGTCCCTGTTTTATTTGATGATTTTGAGGATAAGGTTTTATGGATCAGTAAGGATAATAAGGATGTGGAATTTAGTGTTAAAGAAGCTTGGAAAGCGTTAAGGATTGATAGTCCTAAAGTTATGTGGTATAAGCATGTTTGGTTCTCCCAATGTATTCCCAGACACGCGTTTGTGCTTTGGATGGCTATGAGAGGGAGACTTAAAACTTCTGATCGTATTTCTAGATGGTTCAACATTCCCAGTACCTTATGTCATTTATGTAATGCGGCAGATGAATCCCATGCCCACTTGTTCTTTTCTTGCAAATTCTCTAAGGCTGTTTGGGGTAATCTAAAAGTTTTGTGTAAGCTTGATGATATTTCCTATACGTGGGCTGAAGTTGTATCTGGAATCTCTATTAGAAGTGCTAATAATTCTATATGGATTGTGATTCAGCGTTTAGTGTTTGGAGCTGCGGTTTATTACATTTGGCAAGAGCTGAATTTTAGGTTATTTCAAAAGAATTTTAGAAGTGAGGAGACTATTTTCAAGATTATCGTTGATATTGTTAGGCACAAGTTGTTAAGTCTTAAGATTAAGCTTTCGGTTGAATCTATGAAGGCTGCGACTATTTGGAAAATCCCGTTGAGGAGCTATAGCTGCTGTGACAATGGTATTAATGGTGTTACATGATTTTTTGGCGACTGTGGGTTTGCACAAATTCTTATTGAATTTAGGGCTTTGGGTTGGTAATGTTTCTGCTAATCAGTATTCTAATGGTGATTTTGTGATGGTTTGTAATTTCATCAGATCTTGTGATTGTTGGGTTTGTTGGTGTTTCTTGGGTACTGGTTTCTGGAAATGTAACTATGTTTTTGATCCGGGTGTTTGTGGATTTTGCAAGTTATTATGCACTACAGATGAGAGGATAGCTTCCTGCGCTGGTCATCAGTTTGTAGTATGGAGGTATGGATGGCTATGCACTACAGGAACCGATTCTTTATTCTGCGCTGATAACTTGTATTGGTTGACACGGTCTCAAATGAGTTTAATGAGTAATGAGATTGAGTTTGTGATTGCTATCAGGTTTATTACTATTCTGATCAGTATTGAGAGGTATAATGGGTACAATATTAGTGCTGTTACATTAATCTTTGAGGTTTGCTTTGTTAATTGGTGGGGGTATAAGGTGGTTTGTGTTAGCAGGTATTGTGCTTCATTTGTTTTTATCTTTTGGTACTCTAACGTGAACATACCTTGTACTCTTTTTCCTTGTTCAAAGTTTTCCCACAGGGTTTTTATTTGGCAAGGTTTTTTTAATGAGACAAGGTTCTTGGATGATTGAAGACTTGATGTTTCATCCTCATCCTGATCTGAGGTGTATGCTTATACTGATCTGGATGCATTTTCTTGACCAAGCTTTCTGGTGCTGTAATGCTGATATGCTGCTTGGGAGATTATATTTGTTTGGTCTTTTTAAGAGTTATGTTATTATTACTGTTATCTGCTTCTTTCCTGTACTTAAGACTTAGTATATTTGCTTTCTATGACTGCTTGTGAATGGTGATGTTTGGAGCTCCTTTGGTTGATTCCTTTGGAGTTACCCATGTATTCAGAGTTTTCAAGTGGTCATAGTTTCAAGCTGTCTTTATACTGAGTCTGATGTTCAGGGGTTGCTTTTGGTATTATGCAGTTTTGGTTATCTTCTCATTGTTGTAATCAGTTTGGACTTGTCCATTTTTGTTGTTGTTTTTCTGTTTCTAGGCAAGTTGAGATTGGGTGAGGGGTTTTCCTTTCCTTGTCTTTCTTGTGCTATCCTATGTACATAACTCTTTATTTTTTTTGGGTAAAAGGGTTAATTCACCCCGGCAAAATTCATTACACCAAAAAACGTTGAAGTACAAAGGATGAGAGTGACTTCCCTCATCTCAGTCCCTTAGGACACTTACAGACTCATCTATAAGAATGAAACACCATACCTATAACTTACAATATAAGTGTGACAGGCCACACTTATAACTACTAATTGAACATAAACTACAACGAATATAAAATAAAAAAATAATTGCAAATCAAGTAGAAACATGAGTCTTCAATTCGTCATAGTGGTTCAAACTTCCATAATCATCTTCATAGTCCCACAAACCTTCAACGAATAGAATTAGAGCACATGAGATATAACCATGAGATGAACTAACACTAGCAGATCATGACTTCCCCTTGTGACGACCATAGGGTTTACCAAAACCCTAACTTCCATGCAAACGATCACAAACCTAATCGATAAGCGGAACAGCACCAGGTCTTGTGACCAGCAACAACTACAAATACAATCACCAGTCTAATAACACCCTTACACGGGATTGAGAACACCCATGCAACCAGATTATAACAATAAACGACCATATAGACCAGAGATCGGTAACAAACCTGTGGTATCTTGATCACATGTGAGATAGTAACTAGAAACGAACTCAGCATCAACCCCACGACCAAAATGAACCAAGGAACCACACCAAAACATAGGGATCCCAAACCCTAACTTATATCAGAAACAACCACGAGACTTCCAAATGAATGAGAATGCACCAGATCCGTGATTGTAAGATTGAGGTTTTGAATAAGAGCCCCCAAAACTTAACTTCCATCAAGAACATGAATAAAACCAATCATATTAATCCATTAGATATGAAATCGACACCAGATCATGATTGGTAAGCCATGCATAGCTGGTCATGAGGAAAAACCACACAGCCCTAGCAACGATCCATGTTTGCCAAACTTGAACACTGCCATAAACAAAGGGTTCCAGAAACCCTAACTGCCAAAAGACGATCGAATCTGCATTAACAAGTAATGAAGAAGATAACAAGCAGAATCGACCAGCCACATACCATCCCAAACTTCCACTCTCTCAACCCACATCCACGAATAATCATCACACACCAGTAGATAACCACGATCAATTAGATCGACATTCATGAAACTAATGGACAACCGTCCAACTTACAATACAGAATATATACTTGAAAGCGCAGCAGCAAACCCAACGATCAAATCATGCAACGAAACCCTAAAAAGGAATTTCTCCATGTAAACAAACCCTAACGATCAACAGTTAGGGATAGATCTTGATCGCCCAATATACCCAACAAAAAACGAAACCCTTTACTGCATACAAAAAACGAAACCCTAAAAGGATATCGATTCAAGAATAATGTGCAGTAAGAAGGATAACGACCCTTATATATATGTGTAATTGATATAAACCGACTACATATTCAATGATTGAAAGGGTACGATAAAAACGATAGGCGGTTAATAACCCTAAGAAACGATTCACCAAAACAGAATGAATTAATGAAACCGATTGGGAACAGTAGGGTTAATAACCAACCACCCTCAAACGAACATCAATAACCAATTCGTATTGCATACCCTTCAATGAAGGATAGAGAGGACGAATTAATTAAGAAGATTGGCCGAAAAAAATAGGAGGGTGGCGGCCGGAAATCTCCAAAGGGAGAGAGAATTTTAGGGTTTTTTTTATAGCCATAACTCTTTATTTTATTTAATATATTTTACCTTTTTGTAAAAAAAAAAAAAAAAAAAAAAAAAAAAAAAAAAAAAAAAAAACATTGAAGTACAAAAGACGAGGGTGAGTTCCCTCGCCACAGTCCCTTAGGACACTTACAGACACAAATATAAGAATGACAAAACATTCTTATAACTTACCACTAACCACTATATAAGAGTGACAAACCACACTTATAACAAATAATAGAGCATAAACTACAACGCCTAATAAAAATAACAAATTAACCACTAATCAAGTAGACACACTTGATTCTTCAAAAGCGCCATAGAACTCTAACTTCCAATTAACCAACCCTCGAGGACCGTCCAAGAAGTTGATCAGTAAAAAAACAGGGTGAACCACCCTAACGTCCAATATCATAGTGATCGACACCTTATCATAACTAGGAGCAAAACCAGCAGTGATGATCACAAAACCACAAGTCGACCTGTGGGCACGTCAACCAAGAGTTTTTTGAATAAGAAACCCAATAAAACTTAAATCCAATAAACGACCAGCAGCAGCACAAATGCAATAACACATGCAGGGTTCCACACAAAAGAAATTTCAACAGCTCCCCTACCAAATGTCATGTGATCCACATGTGTAACTCGAAAACATAACCACTATGGCTTGATTCAAACATAATCATCTGCCGAATGCAAACAATATCATCATAAGCATTGTAACGAAAAGAATCCACCATAGACGATCACTAGGGTTTTAAAAACCCTAACGTTCAGCTTCAATCCCAATCCATGACCATAACCATGATACACAATAGAACCAGGACCAAAAACAAAAAATAGGGATTCCGACTCCCTAACAGCCATCAACATAACCAACATCTCTCCCTAAAACCCACAAATCAGTAACATGAATCTGATAGAGAACATGCCAACAGCCAAACAAACCCTAGAAGGGTTAACGCTCAGATCAGCAGATCACCTTCCAAGCCACGAACCAGATTCGAAACATGTAAAAACCTAAAAAAAGGTTTTATGAACATTCAGCACAAGACCACACAACCAAAGGCCAATCAAACTATAAATACGAAACTCTAATTAGGGTTTCGTTCTCGAATAATACTTGATTGCCCAGATAAAACATTCATAGTTGAAACCTTAATAAAAGAATAAGATATTAGGGTTTCTGCCACCTCTATGATTAGACGCAACCCAGAAACGATTGCATACAATCAAAACGAATCAGACATCGATTGATGTAGAGAGGCGTTTTTAGGGTTACGCATGGACTGAAAAAGATTAGGGAGGTGGCGGCATCAATCATAGGGAACGATTCTGTGAATAAACCATAAAAACCGACTCCTAACCCTACCAAATCAGAACAGAACGTAGTTTCAATTAATCCTAAGAAGAATTAAAGAAAGAACGCATGAGATATGGCAGGGATTTGATAGGGTATAGGTGGCCGGAAATCGCCCCTATAGGGAGAGAACTTAACCCTACCAAATCAGAACAGAACGTAGTTCCAATTAGTCCCTAATGCTTACACACTCGATAAGAGCAATTGTCACTTACATGATGAGATCCGTTGTCCCTAAAGGCTAACATTATGAGGGCAATTTTTCCCTTACATAATAAGAGCCGTTGTCCCTAAAGGCTCACTTGCTGATAGCAATTGTACCTTACTTTATGGGATCCGTTGTCCCTAAACACTTGCTCACTTGATGAGAGCAATTGCCCATTACATGATGATAGCTATTGTCCCTAATGCTTACACACTCGAAAACAGCAATTGTCACTTACATGATGAGATCCATTGTCCCTAAAGGCTAACTTTATGAGGGAAATTTTTTCCTTACATAATAAGAGCCGTTGTCCCTAAAGGCTCACTTGTTGAGAGCAATTGTACCTTACTTTATGGAATCCATTGTCACTAAACACTTGCTCACTTGATGAGAGCAATTGCCCTCTACATGATGATAGTCGTTGTCCCTAATGCTTGCACACTCGATAAGAGCAATTGTCACTTACATGATGAGATCCGTTGTCCCTAAAGGCTAACTTTATGAGGGCAATTTGTCCCTTACATAATAAGAGCCGTTGTCCCTAAAGGCTCATTTGTTAAGAGCAATTGTACCTTATTTTATAGGATCCGTTGTCCCTAAACGCTTCCTCACTTGATAAGAGCAATTGCCCTTTACATGATGATAGCCATTATGCATAATGCTTACACACTCGATAAGAGCAATTGTCACTTACATGATGAGATCCGTTGTCCCTAAAGGCTAACTTTATGAGGGCAATTTTTCCTTTACATAATAATAGCCGTTGTCCCTAAAGGCTCACTTGCTGAGAGCAATTGTACATTACTTTATGGGATCCGTTGTCCCTAAACACTTGCTCACTTGATGAGAGCAATTGCCCTCTACATGATGATAGTCGTTGTCCCTAATGCTTGCACACTCGATAAGAACTATTGTCACTGACATGATGAGATCCGTTGTCCCTAAAGGATAACTTTATGAGGGCAATTTTTTTTTTGGGTTAAAGGGTTAATACACCCCGGTAAAATTCATTACACCAAAAAACGTTGAAGTACAAAGGATGAGGGTGACTTCCCTCATCTCAGTCCCTTAGGACACTTACAGACTCTCATATAAGAATGACACGCCATTCTTATAACTTACATTAAACATAAATATACATTGAACATAAACTACAACGACTATGAAGATAACACAAATTAAATGCAATTCAATTAGACAAGTCCTTGAATCATCAAATCGTCATAGTAGTTCAAGCTTCCAGCTTCAACCAATTGCGTCTTCTATTAGTATTATGCAAAAAGCATAATCTAATAACCTAATAAGAGTGACTTCCGTAGCAATCGACCTAGAAGCATAAACATGGTCTAAGCGACCCAACCTTCCAGCATATCCAAACTTGAACTCATCTTCCAATAAATACGAATGAGACACATGAAGACACCAACCACGGATCAAGTCATATGCAACAATAATGGAACGTTACATGACAGCAAATGCAATAACAATAAACAACATGGAAACGCAGCAAAAGGACCAAAAACCCTCGCCAAACCTGTTGCATGCCACCAATGATCCAATAAGGGTTTTGAACAAGACCCTTTAAACTTAACTTCCATTACTATGACAAGATTTAAGTACCCATAAGCTGACAAAGAGCAACCAAGATCCGAATGAAAACCAATGGTAGCCAAATCTGCCATAACCGAACACAGTATCATCACCATCACCAAAGCAACAATAAAATAATCCTTGTTTACCCAGGTTGCGTGTCATTGATGGAAATAAACTAACAAACATAGGGTTACAAAACCCTAACTAGCACCTTGAATCTTCAAGTCGATCTGCTCCCCCAAAACTTATTCAATCACGCATAACAAAACCCTTCCAAGTAAGGTTTCATGAACAGATCAACAAAGATTTAATATAGACATAATAAGAGTTAATCGATTTCCAACAGCCATATAGATTCAAGAACCATAATAACCAGCATGTAAAGTAAATCGACCCCTCATCGAACCATCTTTACCATAAGGGTTAATAACACACCAGCAGGATGATAACGTACCTAACAATACGGTGATAGAAACCCTAACATCCAAACCACATCATAATCAAACTAGGGTTTATAATAAACCCTAACTTCCCATAGCATCATATTACAGACCTTACAATATAAAGCAATCCAAGATACGACGTCACATAGTAATACGATTACCAACCATCACCTAGGGATAAACCCTAACTTCCATGATATCAGTCACACAACCAACGAGAGTAGACATCGAATACAGATCAGTGATAGAAAGAAAGGTTTTTGAACAAGGATACCTTCAAACTTGACTTGCATCTCTCTAAACCCACTTACATCATACGAACATCTTGAATAGAACTAGCAGTTGACAATCATAATCAACACAATAAGGATGACGTGATATGCAGCAGCAACGCACCACACTAGCAAAAACCTAAGAAGGTTTACTTGCAAACGTGTAGATAAACCCTAATGAAGCGATTACCCTCTTAAACAAAGGATAAACAACAATCAGGTCGGTTAAGGTTTAAATAAAAAGCGAACGTCTTCAAGGGATAGTAATATGAAACCGATTAAAATAATCCCATGCATAAAACGACAACAATGAATATGCAGTAAATATCACCGAATAAAGAATAGCAATTCAAAGTTTTTAAGCCTTCAATATAATATGTTGCCAAGATAATCTAAACTCCACCGCCCCACTAAAGTGATGGACCAATAGAAAGCTAGATACAATTAAGAATATTCAAGGCTTGAAACAATTCTTGGCAACAAAAAAATGAATCAACAAAGCAACACCGACCCATGATATAAGAAGAATTAAAAATTAACGTTTAATAAGAATCGTATGAGGTGAATCAAGTTATGTGAGGGATTCGTTTTTTATTTGCTTTTTGGATAGGTAGGGACGTTTTGCGATTGAGGCTAGATAAAGAATACAAACCGACCTCACAAACAAACCAATCCTAGCCTACTAATCGTTAATTTGATAATCAAAAGATAATCAAATAGCAGAAAAGAAGAACGGAATGATTTGGTTGGGGGCAGCCATGATCGCTAATCGCCCCTACCTAGAGAGAGTTTTAGGGTTTTTTTTTACTGATTTTTAATTTAATCAAGTTGTCTAAGCATGAAATCAATATGAGGGCAATTTGTCCCTCACATAATAAGAGCCGTTGTCCCTAAAGGCTCAGTTGTTAGAGCAATTGTACCTTAGTTTCTGGGATCCGTTGTCCTTAAACGCTTCCTCACTAGATGAGACCAATTGCCCTTTACATGATGATAGCCATTGTCCCTAATGCTTACACACTCGATAAGAGCAATTGTTACTTACATGATGAGATCTGTTGTCCCTAAATGCTAACTTTATGAGGGCAATTTGTCCCTTACATAATAAGAGCCGTTGTCCATAAAGGCTCACTTGTTGAGAGCAATTGTACCTTAGTTTATGGGATCCGTTTTCCCTAAACACTTGCTCACTTGATGAGAGCAATTGCCCTTTACATGATAATATCCATTGTCCCTAATGCTTACACACTCGATAAGAGAAATTGTCACTTACATGATGAGATCCGTTGTCCGTAAAGGCTAACTTTATGAGGGCAATTTGTCCCTTACATAATAAGAGCCGTTGTCCATAAAGGCTCACTTGTTGAGAGCAATTGTACCTTAGTTTATGGGATCCGTTTTCCCTAAACACTTGCTCACTTGATGAGAGCAATTGCCCTTTACATGATAATATCCATTGTCCCTAATGCTTACACACTCGATAAGAGAAATTGTCACTTACATGATGAGATCCGTTGTCCGTAAAGGCTAACGTTATGAGGGCAATTTGTCCCTTACATAATAAGAGTTGTTGTCCCTAAAGTGTCACTTGTTGAGAGCAATTGTACCTTACTTTATGGGATCCGTTGTCCCTAAACACTTGCTCACTTGATGAGAGCAATTGCCCATTACTTGATGATAGCTATTGTCCCTAATGCTTACACACTCGAAAACAACAATTGTCACTTACATGATGAGATCCGTTGTACCTAAAGGCTAACTTTATGAGGGCAATTTTTCCCTTATATAATAAGAGCCGTTGTCCCTAAAGGCACACTTGTTGACAGCAATTGTACCTTACTTTATGGAATCCATTGTTCCTAAACACTTGCTCACTTGATGAGAGCAATTGCCCTCGACATGATGATAGTCGTTGTCCCTAATGCTTGCACACTCGATAAGAGCAATTGTCACTGACATGATGAGATCCGTTGTCCCTAAAGGCTAACTTTGTGAGGGCAATTTGTCCCTCACATAATAAGAGCCGTTGTCCCTAAAGCTCACTTGTTGAGAGCAATTAGTTTATAGGATCCGTTGTCCTTAAACGCTTCCTCACTAGATGAGAGCAATTGCCTTTTACATGATGATAGTCATTGTCCCTAATGCTTATACACTCGATAAGAGCAATTGTCACTTACATGATGAGATTCGTTGTCCCTAAATGCTAAGTTTATGAGGGCAATTTGTCCCTTACATAATAAGAGCCGTTGTTCCTAAAGGCTCACTTGTTGAGAGTAATTGTACCTTAGTTTATTTGATCCGTTTTCCCTAAACACTTGCTCACTTGATGAGAGCAATTGCCCTTTACATGATAATTGCCATTGTCCCTAATGCTTACACACTCGATAAGAGAAATTATCACTTACATGATGAGATCCGTTGTCCATAAAGGCTAACTTTATGAGGGCAATTTGTCCCTTACATAATAAGAGTCGTTGTCCCTAATGTGTCACTAGTTGAAAGCAATTGAACCTTACATTATGGGATCCGTTGTTCCTAAACACTTGCTCACTTTTTCGGTAAAAGGGTTTATTCACCCCGGTAAAATTCATTACACCAAAAAATGTTGAGGTACAATAGGGTGAGGGTGATGTCCCTCACCTCAGTCCCTTAGGACACTTACACGCTCAAATATAAGAATGACACACCATTCTTATAACTTACATAATAAAAACTTACCACCTACAATGACCATACAAGTGAATAAAAATAGGAATTAAAACATGATTCACTAAAGTAGCACCAAGAACATAGCCATCGAAGAACTTCCATCAATCTTCCATGTGAACACATCCACATAGAGCTTGAACTTGCATAACCAACCAAAGAAATCCTTGAGCCATTCTCCAACACAATCCGAGAGAAAATCATGGAGCTAATCGAGACTCAAAGTTTCACGAACCAGCCACTTCTGTAACACCATGCATAGGGACATCTTGGATAAAAATCCAAACTTTCAGCCATAACATCAATGAATAATGATCCACCATGCATAGGACCTTCCAAATACGTATACCCAGATCAACATGGGACTAACATAGAATCCAAGCCCTAACTTCCATCAAAACAAAGCAGCTTCGATCCAACGCATAACATAAAATCATAGTATGTTGATCGAACCACCCATAAACAATCCATAGAAAATTAAGAGACATTCCTATAGATCGAATCTAGGATTTTTGAATAAGTTACCCTAGAAACTTAACTAGCAGCTCTCTAAACCCACGAATCATAATAGGACTGATGATGATATCAACAAACCAACCCCAATAGGGGTTAACATGCATGGTCACAAACAGATCCACGATCACGAACCAATTAAAAATATAAACGAACCCCTAAAAATTTAGGGTTTCGTCAATAATCATTAAGGATCATCATAGCATACTGGATCAATGATAAACAAACCCTGAAATAGGGTTTCGTATAGTCTTCAAGAACAGCAGATCAGCAGCAAAAAAACGCCTCTAACAAGCAAAAACGACCCCACCCTACAAAAACGACCTCTCCAAATCTGATGGACAACGAATACCCACCAACAGCAGGCCGTAAATCATATCATGCAATCCAATACAGCCCTAACAAGCAATAAAGCTGTACCGCAACATCAACCAACCCGCAATCCAATACAACCGTCTAAATAAAAACAAAAACATCTTGATTGGAATAGCACCACCGCTGTACCGAACCAAATCAGACTTTAATAGGGTTTAATCAAATCCTAACTTCCATAATAACTTCAAATTCAAATCAACTCAAGACCAATAGTATAACCGCCATTAGAACAAGTCTGAGAAACACGATATAGGGTTTTTGAACAAGAATACCCTACAAACTTGACTTACCAATTCTCTCATAAAACCCACGTACAAGAACTAGCATCTGATAATAGAACATGCATGCGATTATAAACCCAAAAAGGTTACCTGCAAGTCGTTAAATCAAACCCTAGAAAAGGGTTATATTGGCATTAAAGAATCAGACCCCACACACCAAAATAGGTAAATGGATCCTATAATAATAGGAACCGACCCACGATTTGCTGTTCAAAATAAAACCAATCAGCGAATTCAAAAAACCTTAAGCGATTTGAGATATAAACCATAAACAATTGTGGTAAGAATAAATATTTAAATCCAGCGTCCCATGATCAGTAGAGAAAAGTATAATTCAACCAACAAAAGTCTATTAAGATAATAGTATAAAACAACCTTGCAACCCAAACCAATCAATATCTTGCACGTTATTAGTATAATCTCAATAAAAAGATTAAAAACAACCGTGTATGATAGGAAGAATTGAAGCAGATCGATTTGGGTTGCAAGGCTGTTGAAATCGCCAAGAGAGAAACTTTTTAAGGGTTTTTTTTCTCAAAACACTTGCTCACTTGATCATAGCAATTGCCCTTTACATGATGATAGCCATTATCCCTAATGCTTACACCCCCGATAGGAGCAATTGTCACTTAAATGATGGGATCCGTTGTCCCTAAACACTTGCTCACTTGATCATAGCAATTGCCCTTTACATGATGATAGCCATTGTCCCTAATGCTTACATACTCGATAAGAGCAATTGTCATTTACATGATGAGATCCGTTGTCCCTAAAGGCTAACTTTATGAGGGCAATTTTTCCCTTACATAATAAGAGCTGTTGTCCCTAAAGGCTAACTTGCTGAGAGCAATTGTACCTTACTTTATGGGATCCGTTGTCCCTAAACACTTGCACACTTGATGAGAGCGATTTCCCATTACATGATGATAGCTATTGTCCCTAATGCTTACACACTCGAAAACAGCAATTGTCTCTTACATGATGAGATCTGTTGTCCCTAAAGGCTAACTTTATGAGGGCAATTTTTCCCTTACATAATAAGAGCCGTTGTCCCTAAAGGCGCACTTGTTGAGAGCAATTGTACCTTACTTTATGGAATCCATTGTTCCTAAACACATGCTCACTTGATGAGAGCAATTGCCCTCGACATGATGATAGTCGTTGTCCCGAATGCTTGCACACTCGATAAGAGCAATTGTCACTGACATGATGAGATCCGTTGTCCCTAAAGGCTAACTTTATTAGGGCAATTTGTCCCTCACATAATAAGAGCCGTTGTCCCTAAAGCTCACTTGTTGAGAGCAATTAGTTTATAGGATCCGTTGTCCTTAAACGCTTCCTCAATAGATGAGAGCAATTGCCCTTTACATGATGATAGCCATTGTCCCTAACGCTTACACACTCGATAAGAGCAATTGTCACTTACATGATGAGATTCGTTGTCCCTAAATGTTAACTTTATGAGGGTAATTTGTCCCTTACATAATAAGAGCCGTTATCCCTAAAGGCTCACTTGTTGAGAGCAATTGTACCTTAGTTTATGGGATCCGTTTTCCCTAAATACTTGCTCACTTGATGAGAGCAATTGCCCTTTACATGATAATAGCCATTGTCCCTAATGCTTACACACTCGATAAGAGAAATTGTCACTTACATATGAGATCCGTTGTCCATAAAGGCTAACTTTTTAAGCGCAATTTGTCCCTTACATAATAAGAGTCGTTGTCCCTAAAGTGTCACTTGTTGAGAGCAATTGTACCTTACATTATGGGATCCGTTGTCCCTAAACACTTGCTCACTTGATCATAGCAATTGCCCTTTACATGATGATAGCCATTATCCCTAATGCTTACACACTCGATAAGAGCAATTGTCACTTAAATGATGGGTTTCGTTGTCCCTAAAGGCAAACTTTATGAGGACAATTTGTGCCTTACATAATAAGAGCCGTTGTCCCTAAAGTGTCACTTGTAGAGAGCAATTGTACCTTACTTTATGGTATCCGTTGTACCTAAACACTTGCTCACTTGATGAGAGCAATTGCCCATTACATGACGATAGCTATTGTCCCTAATGCTTACACACTCGAAAACAGCAATTTTCACTTACATGATGAGATCCGTTGTCACTTAAAAAGGAAAACATATCACATAATAGATAAAAAAAAAAAAAAAACCCTAATTCGTTTTCTCTCTCCCCCTTGGTGATTCCAGCCGCCACCTTCCACTATTCCGGCCAAAAACAATCCCTAGATCCGCCTCTCTACCATTATACGACTTTGAATCTTGGTATGCAATCGGGTTTAGGATTGTTTTATTCTATTTAAGTGGCGTGTTGTTTAAATCCTAACCAATATAATAGTTTTTTCATCATATTCTGGTGAATCATATCTTTAGGGTTTATTGAATCGATCATTGGGTTTTGTTTCGCTTCTAGTTTGATTATTATTCATAAGTCAGTTTCTACTGATTTAAATATATAAGGAGCGGGTAGGCGATCTGATCTATATTGCTATAGCGAAACCCTTACTTTTAGGGTTTCCTATTTTTGATGATTGGTGCTGATTGTTGGCTGGTTCTTTTAATGTTATATCGAAGCCTTGTGGTTTTGATTATTTCTCTTGTTGGTGGCTGTGATTCTGCACGTAAACCCTGTAGGTTCTTTTGCAAAGGATCGTTATTGTTGGATCTGGCCTGAACGCTTATAAAACCTTTTTTTTTTAGGTTTTTACATTCGATTGTGTACTGGCGCTCCAAAGCTAATCGAAACCCTAATTTTTTTAGGGTTTTGTTTATTTTCTGCTGGAAGTAAACCCACGGTAGGGTTTTGATTTTCAATGCTGGTACTCTTTTGAGAGTTTCGTATGTTCATAGTATGATGGCAGTTTATGAAGTGGGTTATAGAGAGATGGTAAGTCAAGTTTTTTGGTTCTTGTTCAAAAATCAAGATTGTTTGCTGCTAGTCGTTCTCGAATCAATGGTGATGATAATTTTTAATATGGATTTGGGATCGAGTTTACTGGTTGAAGTGGAAGTTAGGGTTTGGTTTAAACCTTAGAATTTGTATTCGTGATTAATCAGACCTGGTGGTATTTTGTTCTTATTGCTGATATTAGGTCTATATTACGAATGGTGGTTAATGGTAAGTACAAGTTCCTGATGATACAAGTATGGTTCTGTCTTTGCTTAGTCATACATGTTGGTTGGGACCTTGTGGTGTGTTTTTGGAGCTATTGGGGGATGGTTTACCTATTGGCTTCTTTGGAATGATCATCAACTAGTTATCACAGCTTGCTCTGATTCTGATTCTCTAAGCATGTTTTGTGGGACTATGAAGATGATTATGGAAGTTTGGACTACTATGACGATCTGAAGATTCATGACGGTTATTTTTTCTTTGTTAGTCATTGTAGTTTATGTTCAATTATTGTTAAGTTATAAGAATGGCATGTCATTCTTTCTTTTTTGGGTAAAAGGGTTAATTCACCCCGGCAAAATTCATTACACCAAAAAACGTTGAAGTACAAAGGATGAGAGTGACTTCCCTCATCTCAGTCCCTTAGGACACTTACAGACTCACCTATAGGAATGAAACACCATACCTATAACTTACAATATAAGTGTGACAGGCCACACTTATAACTAATAATTGAACATAAACTACAACGAATATAAAAGAAAAAATAATTGCAAATCAAGTAGAAACTTGAGTCTTCAATTCGTCATAGTAGTCCAAACTTCCATAATCATCTTCATAGTCCCACAAACCTTCAACGAATCAGAATTAGAGCACTTGTGATATAACCATGAGATGAACATTCACTAGCAGATCTTGACTTCCCCTTGGTAACATACAATAGGGTTAAACCCTAACTTCCATTAACTTCCATAGACAAGTGAATATATAGATTAAAACAGGAGGAAGCTGTATACAAACTTGTGACGACCATAGGGTTTACCAAAACCCTAACTTCCATGCAAACGATCACAAACCTAAACGATAAGCGGAACAGCACCAGGTCTTGTGACCAGCAGCAACAACAAATACAATCACCGGTCTAATAACACCCTTACACGGGATTGAGAACATGTAACACCCCCAATTCATGGTTGCAGCGGAATTCAAACTGGGTGTTACTCGACAGCACAATAGTCACAATAATAGAAAACGAACTCCAATTGAGTCGTTTTAAAAGATTTATCATTCAAATTGTATAAATATCAGAGATTACAAAATGAGGTCCCAAATGGTTCCATGTTTACAATTTACATTAAATGAGTTTTGAATGATAATAAAATTTATAGCCCTCTTGAGTATCCGTGCCCTTCCGTGCCATCCTTGATCGTCATGAACCTGAAATACATGCTTGAAAGGTCAACACAAAGGTTGAGTGATATTCATAGAGTTTGTTTAATGTTTGAACGCAATATGTTGGTAGCGTGAGTTATAGGCTCACACCAATGGTTGGAAAACAAAACAGGTAGGCTACGTTGTTATACACCCGGAACGGTTATTAATTCACTAAGCTTATGACACCAAAACGTTAACGTGTACCAATATCGATCGGCAGATTTATCCCGGTAGGTACTTTGCCGTCATACCTAATGTCTCAAATATTAATGCATTTGTTTGAATTTAGTCAATACAAATGGGATTCGTCAATCCCAATAGGCCTATTCACAATATTCGCGCTCACTATTTCTAGTGATTAAATGGTTCATAATAAGGGATCTCGGTTTGGCAAGGATGGTACTTAGTGATAATAAAACAATCAGGCAAGCATACAATTTAAAAACATTGTGCTCGGTTAAAAATAGCATGTATTCCCCCCAAGGGTTTGTAAAACAATTAAGTAATGGAAAGTGGGGCTATGAACTCACCTTAAGTTAAGTAGCAAGTAGTGAATATGATGGTCGAATCGCGAAGGTTTCTACGAGCAACCTATAATAGGATGTTGCGACTTAGGATTGGAGTAAAGAATATGAAAAATTGCCTATATATATATCTTGCATTTAGTCCATGATGTGGTATGATGTATAGTGTAAGTCTTTGAAAGAAATGATTCATGAAACATGTATGGTTTATATATCGTTTACTACCGTTCGGGCCGACATAATTCAGAAGTCATGTAGTAAACGTTCAAGGAGCCAGGACACTTTAATTCGTAAATCCACAACTCATCTCGACGGCTTACATAATGAGCTCCTCACATGAGGCTCCCTACTATTGTAGTAGTTGATAGAGTATATATATATATATATATATATATATATATATATATATATATATATATATATATAAGTTTTGATCAAAACCCTAATTCTCTCTCCCTTCTAGGGGCGTTTTTTTGGCTGCCACTTCTAACAAAATTTCTGGCCAAATTCAACCTTCTAATTCGTATCTCTACCTTGGTATGCAATCGGAGTAGAAGGTTGATGATTATCTGAAGTGGTGTGCCTTTGTTTAATCTCTTATCTATCCCTAAATCGCCTTGTTTCTAAACCCTATACGATTAATTTATAGTCGGTTTTCAATCGATTTATTTAAAGGGTTTTAGATTCGATTTGTTATTAACCCTAACCGATTACCACTCCTATTTAAATCGTTTTGGTCTCTAACCCTTAACGATTCTATTGTAATCGCTGTTTAGGGTTTGGGTTTTCATGGATCGCATATTCTTTATTGATATATCTTCAACGATCTTATCTGTTGGTGCTAAATAACCTAAACGATGTAATTAATCGTGGTTAGGTTTTTTCTCTCTTGGGTTTGTTTGTTCGGATCGTATTGAACTTATTGATATATTATTCTACGATCCACTTGCTGGGTGATCATGATCTTTTCAAGAACGAATCCCTTTTTAGGGTTTCGTATTTCAATTAATGACTGCTCAGTGATGATAGTCGATCTGATGATCGTGGTTCCTTCTTGAATGTAACCTTGTGGTTGGTTGTTCATGTAAGTCGACTATTGGTCGTGGTGAGGCTGATTCAGTTTTGGTATGTGGGTTTGGGAGAGTATATTGTTCTTTATGATATGCGTGCATTGTTTTGATGCTGTGTTACATTGGAGGTTAAGTTTTTTAGAGTTCTTATTCAAAAACCCTATTGATCGATTGGGTGTGATGGATTTTACATGTATTCTTGCTACGTTAGGGCTTGATCAAGTTGCTGCACATTCGATCATATGACTAGGGTTTTTTTACCCTAGTTTTCGTTGCATGGTGACCCTATTCATGGTATTATTGATATTACTTGGCTGTTTGTAAGGAATCATGACAGGTTCTTAGTGGTGGTTGTTGGTTCGTGATTTATCTCGGATCATAGCATGAAGGTTAAGTTTCAAGGGTATCTTATTCAAAAATCCTTGACTCGATTCAATAGAAATGATTCATTATTTTCTATTAATCGTTTATTGGTGGTTCGATCTATATATTTGGGTTCTTTATTCTGTGATGGATCGATGCTGCTGTGGTACGACCTCTTGTTGGTGGGTTCATGTTCATCAGCCTTGGGTAGGTCGTTTTTTGCAGGTTAGGGTTGTATAGCCCTATGTTTGTCTACAACTGATCAAGATACATTGTTTTTCATTCTTGCTTGAGTTTCTTCCATTTTGAAACTTGTAGTAGATGCGGTATTGGATTGAGTTGTAGTGTTGGTTTGGTCCTGGTTGGATCAATGAAGATCGGTGTAGTTGATGGATCTATTGTGTGGATTGGCGCGTGTCTATTCTACCATGGTTTCGGCTGCATCGTTGAAGGTCATGAACTTCTATGACGACATGGGAAGATTCAAGTTTTTACTTGATGTTTTTATTTGTAAATCTTATGGTCGTTGTAGTTTTCTGTTCATGTATTTGTTATAAGAATGGTTTGTCATTCTTATATTAGAGTATTTGGAGGTCAGTTGCACATGTTGTGCATGTTTATTTTAAGAATGGTATGTCATTCTTAGATAGGTGTCTTGTAAGTGTCCTAAGGGACTGGGGGCGAGGGAAATCACCCTTGTCATTTTGTACTTCAACGTTTTTTTTGGATAATGAATTTTGCCAAGGTGTATTAACCCTTTTACCCAAAAAAATATATAAGTTTTGATCCGAAAAGTTACATGTCCAATATTTGAATAAACTTAGGAAAGTTTATTATTACATGAAGATTGTTATTAGGGTAAGTTTCTTATAACTTGTATGACCATTTTTCTTTGTAATATCTCATGGTTCCTTTTAGGTGAAGTAGATCTAAATTGCTTGTTCAAGTTATCGCCAATTCCTTGTTTCATGTTTTCGCCTAAGTAAGTTTGTATGGTCATTTAGTCATGGCCTTGCCATGACCTTTGGTCATTGTTCCATGGTCATGAGACTCAACCTTGGCTCTAGCCATGGTTGTGGTCTTGATTATAGGTCATAAGACCTCTTGTTCCTTTTAAAGTATAACCATAATATAGTGACTTATAAATATGTAAATAGCTGTTAAGAAACTGAGAAATATCTCATTCGTTATTGATTTTCTGGAGACGTGCTCCTGAGTTTTTGAAGAAAACGTGATTCCGGACAACTTTCGTGTTTAACTTTTTCATGAAACGGACCAGAAAGGCCCCTTTTTGCGTGTTTTAGGTTCTGTCACAGAAACTATTTTGGCAGTTTTGCCGCAAAGTTTTGGTAACTTCAAATCGTCATAACGTTTGACTCGTATACTCGTTTTAGGTGGTTCAAGTTGCTACGGTTTACTTGTTAGGTCCTCTACCACAATATGTAATGCTCCAATATCATAATTTTACCATTTTAATCAGGTCTTACCAAGAAAGTCACTAGTTTACTTGTTTTAATAACTTATCTTAACAATCATGTACAATAACTTGTTTTACTCACTTTTATACATCATGGACATGAATACAAGACATAATATAGCATAAATAATATGTAAATAACATGAACATGATTATTTAAGCAAGGAAGTGTATTAGAGTTTGCTTACAACTTTTGTGAAGAAACTAACTAGAACCAAGATCAAAACCAAGAATCACTACTTAATCTTCCAAAAATTTACCAACCGTAGCCATGCTTCCATATCAAAAACCCTATCTTATAATCCCTTGATACACACTAATCTATCACAAAAACAAGCCTTAGTAAAAAAAATCTTGAAGAAGAACTCATGGAAATTGGATGAGTTTTTGTGGTGATTTTATAGAGTTTTATGGCTGAAAAGTGTTAAGGATCAACTAGGAACTATGACTTGAACTTGTGATGGATTGAATGAGCAAGATCAATGATCAAAATGGTGTATTTTGATGATGTTGGGTCGTTGGTATTGAGAGAGAAAGGAAGAGAATGATTCTTGATCTTATAAGGAAATGAGGAGGTTAGTTTCATGACTAGTCAACACTTGGTGAGCAAGTTTGGACACATGTAATCATCTTAGAGCACAAGGAAGGATATCAAGCCACAAGGGTGGCGAATCCCCCCCCCCCTAAGTCGGTTTGTATGAGGATAAGAAGAATGAGTTGGTCTAGTTGATATTATCCTACTTATGGAGCTAGTTTTGACTCCGTAAAATGCTAACCGTAAACGATTAAGCCATAATACGTAAAATCGGGTATCGTAAAAATAAGAAACTTGGAAGAATGATTAAACTTGTCAAAATACTCCATAATAAAATATAAAATGAGTGGTAGGTTCCATTGGGGTAGTAAAACCCTGCTAAAACTGGAAACACGGGTCTAAAACGCGTAATACGTAAAATGTACGAATATTGCGTAAAATTGAGAAAAGTAAAATGTTACTTTTCTAATAGGATAAGAATGATTTAAAATGACTTATAATGTCTAGACTGGGCTTAGTCTAGTGTCGGTTGGTATTAAATGTCTTTTAGACATCAAACCGTAAGCCTAAAAATGAAGGAATGACTTATAAAATCAAGGAATAATTTTTGGTCAAAGGAGGAGGGAAAAATATGTTGACTTATTCTAATAAGTTGAAAACTCAAATTGTCTTAGAAATGCGGTGCAGGTATAGGCTAAGGTTACGGCTGAGTAAAAACGCTTAAAACTGAAAATTCCAGTTTTTCACGGCCGAGGCTTATTTTGGTCATGTTTTTCTCAGTCATGATTAATTCTCAAATAAATCATGAGTGTGTCAAACATTTTTCTGATGCGGGGTCACTTAACGCGGTCGAGTTTCGTTGTGCGTAAAATTTTTGAATGACGTTTTACCCCAAAACGTGTAATTCCTTATTAACTTTCACGAAAATGAGCTTATGAATTTCAAACTTTTAATTTTTCATGGAAATGATTTATCACTCGAGGCCAAGAAACAAAAATTAAATTTCGGGAAAATTTCAGGAAAAATGAATAGTGAAATTTTCCGGGAATAGTAATTAACCTGAAATTTTGGGTAAAGGGGAGTAATCCTGCACCCGGTAAAATACATTAATCTAAAACGTTTAAGTACAATGGAAGAGAGTGAGTCTCTCATCGAAGTCCCTAATGACACTACCACTACTACTATATAAGAATGACAGGCCATTCTTATAACTACCAGATCTAAATACAACTAACGATGACTAGCAATAAAAATACAATACATCACAACTCAAATAAATTTGAATTCTTCTTAGTCATCCTAGCGATCCAGATCGTAAACATGCGAACTTCCACATTCCAAACAAATCCATTTGCGTCTTCTATTAGTATTATGCAAAAAGCATAATCTAATAACCTAATAAGAGTGCAAATCATAGCAAATTGAATTTGAAAATATCAGGGTATAAGCGACCCTATTTTCCAGCATAAAATAACTTGAACTAATCTTCAATACAATCAGAGTTAATCCCATGAAGACAACCAAGTATCAAGGCACAATGCAATAACACCTCACATGATCACATAAGGACTGAAGTATATACCATTAATCGGACACCAGCCCTACAAACGCATGTGATCTCTAAAGGAAAAGCAAAACAGTTGCTAAATCCAAAAATAATAGCAGCCATGAATGGAACCAAACTGCCATGGACAAGCAAACCCCTTACATCCAAAACTACCATCAATAATAGCATAACATTAGCATGATAAACCTTGTATATCCAAACAGCATGTCATTGATGGACCAACAGTAACAAACAAGCTCGATACCCGACTACATGCAAATTAAAAGAACATTAAACACATACCATGCATGCTGATCCCATAAAGACCAGAATAGTAACAATGTATACGAGCATTCCAGTCCACACTTGAATAAAACAAATGCAAGTAATGCATTCGTGATATCCATATGCAAACATCACCCAACCAGAACATCCATCTCTCCATAACCCAATACCATGGCATAACCATCAAGCGAACAACCAGCGAGCATCCACCAACCCCTTGCAAAGGTCGACAGTCCAATAACAACCAGATCCCTCATCAATCTTGAAAGTAAAAACCAAAAGGTTTTATTATCGTTAAGACTCAATCCAATCAGAACACTCCTCAAAGATTAAACAATTAGCAACATGAGGAGAGTGAATGCAAGAGATCGATCTTAATAAATAAAATCAGAACCGACATTAAATCCCATAAAAGATCGACATGTGAAACCCTAACAACGGTAAGATATCATAAATAATACCACCAGCGAAACCCTAAATAAATACGACTCCACCACACCGACCATGAACAATCAGAATGGGATCGATTAGATTTCAAGAATAAATTAACCTGAAATTGTGAATTGTTACAGTCTCTACCCCTTACGGGGAACTTCGTCCCGAAGTTCTATGTGTGTTATATGTTGGAGTGGTGTCGATAAAGATGTGTGGTTACTTATGAGGACTAAAGTCTGGGATTACCGGTGATGTAATTTGATTTGTCATTTTAGTGTATGGTGTAGGATGAGGCTTACTTTTATGTAGGAAAGGTAGGGTAATAGTCGAATATCAAAGGAAATTGATATAACAGTCGAATATTAATAGGAATTGATATAGTAGTTGCAATCATAGCCTAGTTGGTAATCTGTTGTTGTACCTAGTGTTTATTGACTTCATACTTATGTTATTTCGGATACAAATAAGCCCACTTGTTTATAATTCTTTATTTACATAGAGAGGCATCCCAAACAATGTAAATAGGAAATATAAATTTATGGTTCGGTGATTTACAATTTCTTTATTTAAATGAAAAGGCATCCCAATCCATTCAAATAATTACAAATCATCCTACTTAAGAATTCCCAACACAACATTCACAATTAGCCGATGAGTTACAAGGTAGTGTATTACGAGATGATACTGGTGTTCCAAAAGTACAAAATGAATATTCAATCTTGTAAAGTTGATGAGGGTACTTGTGGTGTAACTAAGGATGATTTGAGCTTTAAAAGTGCATCAAGATCTGTTAATGAGCTTGTGGTTTCAACTGTTGTGAAGATAATGATGTGATATGTTGATGAACAAAAGTGTGTAGTGTATGCTTAACATTAATATTCTTAGGCATAGATGTTGAGTTTGTTTTGAAATTCTTAAGAGATTTTAAAGGTTTATGACGGAATGGTACCCTTAGGACCTAAACAAGATAGTACTTCTACAGGATGAAGAGAATAATTGATAACTATCCCAAGATAGTAGTTCGGATTATCTCATAAATGAAAAATTTCAAGAATGAATTTAGATCATACAAATAAGGTGTTAAAATCTTGCTGAGTGGTAAGGCATTATCGTGTCTCTAGATTGTTTTAATGTATTCTGGTGGTTTATCATGTTCATGTAGGAAATCAATCTAAACATAACCCTAGTACAACTATTCTCAGTATTTGAAAATTTTAAGTCGAATATAGTTAGTCAGACTATATTCCACTGTCCCTAGGTTAAATATAGGTGACTAGTCTATATTTAGCCAAGGTTCGATAAAATTTTCAAATACCTAAATTAGGTATACTTGTGATATGTCTGTTGCTTTCGGGAAAATGTCCACTAAACAAAGGCGATGTCAAACCCTTCAATTGCAAGTCCCGGCCATACAAGACTTGTAACGTATGTTTTCACATTCCATTGCATAGAAGATAGTAAGGGTAGGTACGTGTGGAAAGGAAGTTTTAAGTAGTTCTAAAATAGAACATACTTGGCCAGGATCACGAACTTTTAATAATGAAGGTTTCAGAAGAAAACTTTGATGAATGTAGAGCTGAACTTCAGCTTTTGTAGGTGATTGATTAGTTTATCCTTTAGAAATCTCATATTTCTATTTAGAAATCGATAGATTGTGATGGGTTTTTGATGTCATATGAAATGATATTGATGATGTGATGGAATGATTCTAGAGACCATTGCGCAAAACACAATGTCTCAGAAGTAGGTTAGACCATTGTGCAATTCACAATGTCTGGGAAGTAGGTTAAACCATTGTGTGACTCAAAACATTTGAGAAATGATTAAGACCATTGTATAATACAATGTCTTGGAAAATAGGAAAGACCATTGCAATCAGTTACAATGTCTTGGACATAAAATGTTGGAGTAGGAACATGATTGGGAGAATCTGGTTGTGTCGTAATGCCCTAGAATAGGCATACGCAGATATGTTTAGTCCATTGTTTAGATAAATGATTGAAAATAAACCGAGTTTATATATCAATATACTAATATGTTCATGTAGTATATAAAATGCTTACGAGAAATGCTCAATTATGTTTAGGGTACATATATTAATATGCAATTATGTTTGTGTAGCATAAAATGTCTACGGGGAAATGCTCAAAATGGGTATATATGAATATACTAATATGTTTGTGTAGCATAACATGCTTACTAAGTCCATAATCGTCTGGAGGATGGAAGACACGAAGAGCGGAAGGCTATAAAAATGTTTTTGCTTGTATGTGTAGTTATAGTTTAGGTCTCAATTAGACCCGTTTCTCTATAACCATGGCTCTGGTACCAATCTGTAACACCCCCAATTCATGGTTGCAGGGGAATTCAAACTGGGTGTTACTCGACGGCACAATAGTCACAATAATAGAAAACGAACTCCAATTGAGTCGTTTTAAAAGATTTATCATTCAAATTGTATAAATATCAGAGATTACAAAATGTGGTCCCAAATGGTTCCATGTTTACAATTTACATTAAATGAGTTTTGAATGATAATAAAATTTATAGCCCTCTTGAGTATCCGTGCCCTTCCGTGCCATCCTTGATCGTCATGAACCTGAAATACATGCTTGAGAGGTCAACACAAAGGTTGAGTGATATTCATAGAGTTTGTTTAATGTTTGAACGCAATATGTTGGTAGCGTGAGTTATAGGCTCACACCAATGGTTGGAAAACAAAACAGGTAGGCTACGTTGTTATACACCCGGAACGGTTATTAATTCACTAAGCTTTTGACACCAAAACGTTAACGTGTACCAATATCGATCGGCAGATTTATCCCGGTAGGTACTTTGCCGTCATACCTAATGTCTCAAATATTAATGCATTTGTTTGAATTTAGTCAATACAAATGGGATTCGTCAATCCCAATAGGCCTATTCACAGTATTCGCGCTCACTATTTCTAGTGATTAAATGGTTCATAATAAGGGATCTCGGTTTGGCAAGGATGGTAGTTAGTGATAATAAAACAATCAGGCAAGCATACAATTTAAAAACATTGTGCTCGGTTAAAAATAGCATGTATTCCCCCCAAGGGTTTGTAAAACAATTAAGTAATGGAAAGTGGGGCTATGAACTCACCTTAAGTTAAGTAGCAAGTAGTGAATATGATGGTCGAATCGCGAAGGTTTCTACGAGCAACCTATAATAGGATGTTGCGACTTAGGATTGGAGTAAAGAATATGAAAAATTGCGTATATATATATCTTGCATTTAGTCCATGATGTGGTATGATGTATAGTGTAAGTCTTTGAAAGAAATGATTCATGAAACATGTATGGTTTATATATCGTTTACTACCGTTCGGGCCGATATAATTCAGAAGTCATGTAGTAAACGTTCAAGGAGCCAGGGCACTTTAATTCGTAAATCCACAACTCATCTCGACGGCTTACATAATGAGCTTCTCACATGAGGCTCCCTACTATTGTAGTAGTTGATAGAGTATATATATATATATATATATATATATATATATATATATATATATATATATATATATATATATATATATATATATAAGTTTTGATCCGAAAAGTTACATGTCCAATATTTGAATAAACTTAGGAAAGTTTATTATTACATGAAGATTGTTATTAGGGTAAGTTTCTTATAACTTGTATGACCATTTTTCTGTGTAATATCTCATGGTTCCTTTTAGGTGAAGTAGATCCAAATTGCTTGTTCAAGTTATCGCCAATTCCTTCTTTCATGTTTTCGCCTAAGTAAGTTTGTATGGTCATTTAGTCATGGCCTTGCCATGACCTTTGGTCATTGTTCCATGGTCATGAGACTCAACCTTGGCTCTAGCCATGGTTGTGGTCTTGATTATAGGTCATAAGACCACTTGTTCCTTTTAAAGTATAACCATAATATAGTGACTTATAAATATGTAAATAGCTGTTAAGAAACTGAGAAATATCTCATTCGTTATTGATTTTCTGGAGACGTGCTCCTGAGTTTTTGAAGAAAACGTGATTCCGGACAACTTTCGTGTTTTAACTTTTTCATGAAACGGACCAGAAAGGCCTCTTTTTGCGTGTTTTAGGTTCTGTCACAGAAACTATTTTGGCAGTTTTGCCGCAAAGTTTTGGTAACTTCAAATCGTCATAACGTTTGACTCGTATACTCGTTTTTGGTGGTTCAAGTTGCTACGGTTTCCTTGTTAGGTCCTCTACCACAATATGTAATGCTCCAATATCATAATTTTACCATTTTGATCAGGTCTTACCAAGAAAGTCACTAGTTTACTTGTTTTAATAACTTATCTTAACAATCATGTACAATAACTTGTTTTACTCACTTTTATACATCATGGACATGAATACAAGACATAATATAGCATAAATAATATGTAAATAACATGAACATGATTATTTAAGCAAGGAAGTGTATTAGAGTTTGCTTACAACTTTTGTGAAGAAACTAACTAGAACCAAGATCAAAACCAAGAATCACTACTTAATCTTCCAAAAATTTACCAACCGTAGCCATGCTTCCATATCAAAAACCCTATCTTATAATCCCTTGATACACACTAATCTATCACAAAAACAAGCCTTAGTAAAAAAAATCTTGAAGAAGAACTCATGGAAATTGGATGAGTTTTTGTGGTGATTTTATAAAGTTTTATGGCTGAAAAGTGTTAAGGATCAACTAGGAACTATGACTTGAACTTGTGATGGATTGAATGAGCAAGATCAATGATCAAAAATGGTGTATTTTGATGATGTTGGGTCGTTGGTATTGAGAGAGAAAGGAAGAGAATGATTCTTGATCTTATAAGGAAATGAGGAGGTTAGTTTCATGACTAGTCAACACTTGGTGAGCAAGTTTGGACACATGTAATCATCTTAGAGCACAAGGAAGGATATCAAGCCACAAGGGTGGTGAATCCCCCCCCTAAGTCGGTTTGTATGAGGATAAGAAGAATGAGTTGGTCTAGTTGATATTATCCTACTTATGGAGCTAGTTTTGACTCCGTAAAATGCTAACCGTAAACGATTAAGCCATAATACGTAAAACCGGGTATCGTAAAAATACGAAACTTGGAAGAATGATTAAACTTGAAAAAATACTCCATAATAAAATATAAAATGAGTGGTAGGTTCCATTGGGGTAGTAAAACCCTGCTAAAACTGGAAACACGGGTCTAAAACGCGTAATACGTAAAATGTACGAATATTGCGTAAAATTGAGAAAAGTAAAATGTTACTTTTCTAATAGGATAAGAATGATTTAAAATGACTTATAATGTCTAGACTGGGCTTAGTCTAGTGTCGGTTGGTATTAAATGTCTTTTAGACATCAAACCGTAAGCCTAAAAATCAAGGAATGACTTTTTTGGGTAAAAGGGTCTACACCCTGGCAAAATTCATTACTCCAAAAAACATTGAGGTACAAAATGACGAGGATGAATTCCCACGCCCCTAGTCCCTAAGGACACTTACAAGAAACATATCTAAGAATGGCATACCATTCTTAAAACTAACATGCACAACATGTGCAACTGACCAAACACAATGCTAAACAAAAGCAACTAACAAACAAGAATCACAAAACTAGAAATAAATAACTATTTCTTCTTGCGTCCTTGCACCTGGAAATCTTTCGGAGAACCATTCTTGAACTTGGAATAACTTGCAATATCATCATAGTTCTCATAGACTTCATCAACTTCCTCAACTTCCTCAACAAACGTAACCCTCTTCTTAGGACTTTTCACTACATGACTTGTAGGAACCGAGCAAGATGTATCAAAATCTGAATAGGCCACGCTTGTAGAAGCACCATCATTGCGAGAGCCATACTCCCACAAACCATCACTAGTGTTATGCAATGGAACCGCATTGACACCATTAATCCCCATGGATTCCACACCTCCAACAGAAGCATGAGCATCCACCTGGTCCGGCTGCTCAAGTTGAGTGTGTCCACAATCCTCAACAGTAGCAGCCCCTAAATCACTCTTCAAAGCATCATGAGATTTACCACTCGAAGCAGAATTACCATTAGTAGGCTTAGCAGCCCTGGAATTAGATTGTGTACCTTTATTCTTCTTCTTAGTAGCCGGTTTAGAAACAGGTTGGTATGAAAGTTTAGACTTAATTGCCCAAGTCCCTTTCATACCCTTATTACTAGTATGACCAGCCTTTGTAGAGTGAACCCTTCCATCTTGTTGAGTCGAATCTTTAGTAACCCGCTTACGCCTAAGAGGACACCCATCATCATCATGATTGAAACAAACACACTTAGAACACCAAGATGGCCACCATTCATACTCAACATCAAGAACCTCCATGTAATAACCCTTACCCTTAGGCAAAGGAATTTCAACTTCAATTGATTCCAAAACATCCAAATCAGCCGATAATTCAATAAGTACCCGTGCATATGAATAACGTCCCCAAGGATTCTTACACATATCATTAGTACCCGCATCAAACCTTATTATCCGCCCCAACTGTTTTGCAATCAAACTTACACCGGTTTTAGAGTATATAACGGATGGTATATCATGGATACGTACCCAAACTGGTACCTTAGTAATCTTCTCCTTTTTAAGTCTCATATTAGGTACCCAAACATGTAGGAACAAAGGCGTTGATCTAATAAACCAAGGACCACCATTAAGCACTTTATCCATACCTTCAAGTGATGAGAATTTGAAAATGAAGAAACCATTCCGCAATATCACATGTTCAAAACCGAACCTAGCCCAAGCATGCTTGACATAATCTTCCACAATAGGAAACGCAATTCTATTACCAATGAAATAACCGTATAATGAATTAGTAAGTTTCGAGCACATATCATCAACAACGGCCATTGGAATAACTACTCTTGACCCCAAACCAGCCTCCTCATTAATACCATCAGAATGAGCATCACGAGTAGCTTTAGGAGCACAAGAACCACCAGATCCTACATGTTGCGGACCATCTACATTAGTCGTAGTCATGGATTCGCCATTAACCTTAGCCCCATGTACACCAGCAGTAACACTACTATCAACACGAATAGGAACATGCATAGTAGTGCTATCTAACTTCCCCCCTTGATTTGATGCCCCGTTTAAATCAGAAACAACAGAACCGTGATCACGTGGAAGAGCAAAAGATCTCGTTTTTCCATCCAAACCTGCATTTCTCAAGAAAGACTTCAATGGCACACTAGCATTATTGAGAACCTTGCCCTCAATGTTACTAATCCTAGCAGCCAACCCCGCAGCCTTAGAAGGCTTGTTACCATTCAAAAAACCAGATTCCATAACTCTCTAAACCCACTTACAATGAACAACCAGCAGTACCACACGCACTTGTAATAAACTAAACCCTCGAACAGGTCACTTGCACAAACCAAAGCCAGCAAACTCCAAGAGGAATTTGTTAATCAATGAAACCAGAATCACCACCAAAAACCAATGATACCACACCCTAAACGAGTATGATATGGAATTAAAACCAGCAAACCAATTGCGCACAAATAGTTGGCCGAAACCCTAATTAAGGATTCTTAAAAACCCTAATAGAGAATCGTATAATTGATTAATCAATATGCAGCAAGAATAAAATCGACCCTATATATATGTAAATCAGTAAAAACCGACTTTGAATGAAGGGATAATATAAGGTGCGATAAAACCCAAATGCGGTTAAGGAAACTGAATTCAATCAAACCAAAAGTAATATAATCGATTTAGAATACCCCAACACCGAATAGGATATAAGAGGTACCTAGAACCGACTACAATTAGGATTAGAATTTGATGGATGATTGAAAACAATAGTCGGCTACAAAAGACCCTAAAAAAAACGATTTCACAAAAACACACCAAGAACTTAATTAATTCCACGAATCTGATCAAGAAAGTGATTAGTACGAATAGTAATCATTAACCCTAACAGATTTATGGAAGAAAATCAAGAATTGGAGTGGAATTGATGAAAACCGATTGGAATGGTTAGGGGATTTTTTGTCGCCACTTTAGAGAGAACTTTTAGGGTTTTTGATTAAAATCAAGGAATGACTTATAAAATCAAGGAATGATTTTTGGTCAAAGGAGGAGGGAAAAATATGTTGACTTATTCTAATAAGTTGAAAACTCAAATTGTCTTAGAAATGCGGTGCAGGTATAGGCTAAGGTTACGGCTGAGTAAAAACGCTTAAAACTGAAAATTCCAGTTTTTCACGGCCGAGGCTTATTTTGGTCATGTTTTTCTCAGTCATGATTAATTCTAAAATAAATCATGAGTGTGTCAAACATTTTTCTGATGCGGGGTCACTTAACGCGGTCGAGTTTCGTTGTGCGTAGAATTTTTTAATGACGTTTTACCCCAAAACGTGTAATTCCTTATTAACTTTCACGAAAATGAGCTTATGAATGTCAAACTTTTAATTTGTCATGGAAATGATTTATCACTCGAGGCCAAGAAACAAAAATTAAATTTCGGGAAAATTTCAGGAAAAATGAATAGTAAAAGTGAATAGTGAAATTTTTCGGGAATAGTAATTAACCTGAAATTGTGAATTGTTACAGTCTCTACCCCTTACGGGGAACTTCGTCCCGAAGTTCTATGTGTGTTATATGTTGGAGTGGTGTCGATAAAGATGTGTGGTTACTTATGAGGACTAAACGACCATATAGACCAGAGATAAGCATACACGCATCAATCAGTCCCACTAATAATAACAAAGATAGCAGCAAATAGCAAGTAGAACTGATGAACAAGCAATAGGGATTATGACATCCCTAACTTCCATAATCACATACAAACACGACCCTGAATAGATCCAATCAGCAGGTCGTAGCATAGGGTTCACAAACCCTAACAACAAATACGATCCTCTCTCCCATAACCCACGTCCAAATACACATCATCCCGAAGGAACAAACCAGTACCCGAAACCCTAAAAAGGTTACTTGCAGATATAAGATAACGAAACCCTAAAGGGAATCGATTAATCAATTAAGGATAAACCAAATCTGAAACCCTAAAAAGCGATTTAACAAGAGACATAGTAGGGTTACAGCATCATGGAATCGACCTAAATATAATAAGTCAGAACCGACTTATAAATAATACTGGTGAGCATGAATAGATCGATTCAAAAAACATCCCTAAAGGCGGTTATAAATAATACAGATGAGCACCAGATCCGAAACCCTAAATCAGCTATCCAATCCACAAAAACAACCAAAAATCAAAGAATGACTAATGGTCGACTTTCCTGGAAAACGAATTAAATATATAAGATTAGTTAGGGTTACTAAGATCGCCAAGAAGGAACAGCCAAAATCAAATAAAGGAAAAATCCGAGATAATATGTATAAAAAAGACTGCCAACCACTCTAAATAATGATATCTACCCCCAAAACGTATTGCATACCCTTGAAACAAGGATAGAGAGGACGATTAGGGGAGAGATTTGGCCGGAAAAAAGGATTAGAGTGGCGGCCGGATTTCTCCAAAGGGAGAACGTTTTTAGGGTTTTTTTTAATCTTTTTTTTTTGGGTAAAGGGGAGTAATCCTGCACCCTGGTAAATGACATTATCCAAAACATTGAAGTACAAAATGACGAGGGTGATTTCCCTCGCCCTCAGTCCCTTAGGACACTTACAAGACACCTATCTAAGAATGACATACCATTCTTAAAACTAACATGCACAACATGTGCAACAAACATTGAACTTAAACTTACATTGAACATAAACTACAACGACTATATAAAAAATAACAATAAAAAACTAGCCAAGCAAAAACTTGATTCTTCAAAGTCGTCATAGAAGTCCAAACTTACCACGTAGCGGCCTGCCATAGACGACCATCCATAAGCAGCCGCACAAAGACCGATGAACTGACATAGGGTTTCCCAAACCCTAACCACCATCACCGATCACAAATCCAACCATTAGCATGATTCGTACATCTTCAGCATCCTCTAAAACAAGAAGAGAGATTGAAATCCAATTGAACCAGAATTGCCATGGACCAGAAATAGAGTTTTGAACAAACCCTAACTTACAATCATAAGGTATCGATCAAATCAAGCCAGTAACGGCTTACAGACCACACCATGGAATGATACGAATAATAACCCATACCAAACCAGCATACTCATCATCAAAATCAAAACAACATAGCAGCGTAAGGACCATGATGAAATCAAGTAGAAACTTGAGTCTTCAAATCGTCATAGTAGTCCAAACATCCATAACAAGGATCAACAAACCGAATGTGACAACAACACAGCATCATGCAAACCATAATACCCAAGTGTCACAATAACCCAACACAAAAATGCAGCCATACACCAAATCACAGCTATCACGCCAAGATAAAACATATTAGGTGAAATATGCATTTTTAACATGTAATATGTTTATAGTATTGCCAAAACACCACAAACACAACCTCCAATATTCCACACGTACAAGTTGAATTCAATCAGGCCCCACACAAGCCAGCACCAATCAAATAACTTGTACCCACTTGAGACTTGAACAAGTCTTAAAAAACAATCCGATTGTAACACCAGAAGACAACCAAGGATCAAGTCTCAAACAAACCAATACGAAATCGGCATGAACCAACAGAACCATGCCGCATCGTACAATAAACAGCTGATTCTAATCCATCAAAGAAACCACGTACAGTCGTGTACTCCAAGAAGATAGAATCAAACAACAAAATTAGGGTTAACGAAACCCCAACATCCAAACCTCCTATCTCGTCATATATCAGACCAAGAAACCGAAAAGACATCCCAACCAATCAGGTCTATGTGATATACGAGCCAAGAACCAACTAACCCAAGCAATCAGACCACCAATCAGACCATGAACGAATATGATGGAAGACAGAACCAATATGAATGAAACCCTAGCTAGAACATTCCATCATAACCCAAATCGGTTTTGAACAGATCCACGAATGATAGGGTTTGAAAAAACCCTAACTTCCAAAAGCAACCCGATGATAACACGTAAATGCCCTTAAATCCAATACCAGGTCGTAGAAAAACACTAGGGTTACATAAAAACCCTAACTTCAAATTCGATCGAACCAAGACCGATATTATAACTGCCATTAGAACAGGTTCGCGAAACACGATATAGGGTTTTTGAACAAGAATACCCTACAAACTTGACTTACCAATTCTCTCATAAAACCCACGTACAAGAACTAGCATCTGATAATAGAACATGCATGCGATTATAAACCCAAACTGCAAGTCATTAAATCAAAACCCTAGAAAAAGGTTTCATTGGCGTTAAAGAATTCAGAAACCACACATCCAAGAAAGTAGATCGATCCCATTATGGAAGCAGCAACAAAATACCACTTGCTTATAAATAAAAGAAGGAACCGACCCACGATCTGCTGTTTGACATAAACCAATCAGCACACAAAAACCAATAGCGATTAGAGATATAATACCATAAACAATTGGGAATAAAATAATACTTAATCCACCGACCCACGATCAGTAAAGAAAAGTATAATTCAACCCACAAAAGTCGATGGAGAAAGTAGTAGAATAACCTTGCAACCCAAACCAATCAAGATCTTGCACGTAGTTAGAATAATCTCAAAAAAAGATTAAAACAAACGTGTATGATATGAAGAATTGAAGCAGATTGATTTGGGTTGCAGGCGGCTGAAAATCGCCAAGAGAGAACTTTTTTTAGGGTTTTTGTTTTTTTTTTTTTTTCAATCCCTTCAACAAAATTAGGGTTAACGAAACCCCAACATCCAAACCAAGATTGTAACACAAATGATTGATCGGCATCTCATTCTTATATAGTTGGTTTGGTTAGTTGTTTTGCATGTAAGTGTCCTACGGGACTGAGATGAGGGATACACCCTCATCCTGTGTACTTCATTGTTTTTTGGTGTAATGAATTTTGCCAGGGTGAATTAACGCTTTTACCCCCCCAAAAAAAAAAAAAAAAAAAAAAGGCTAACTTTATGAGGGCAAATTTTCCCTTACATAATAAGAGTCGTTGTCCCTAAAGGCTCACTTGTTGAGAGCAATTGTACCTTACTTTATGGAATCCATTGTCCCTAAACACTTGCTCACTTGATGAGAGCAATTACCCTCGACATGATGATAGTCGTTGTCCCTAATGCTTGCACACTCGATAAGAGCAATTGTCACTAACATGATGAGATCCGTTGCCCCTAAAGGCTAACTTTATGAGGGCAATTTGTCCCTCACATAATAAGAGCCGTTGTCCCTAAAGCTCACTTGTTGAGAGCAATTAGTTTATAGGATCCGTTGTCCTTTAACGCTTCCTCACTAGATGAGAGAAATTGCCCTTTACACGATGATAGCCATTGTCCCTAATGCTTACACACTCGATAAGAGTAATTGTCACTTACATGATGAAATCCGTTGTCCCTAAATGCTAACTTTATGAGGGCAATTTGTCCCTTACATAATAAGAGCCGTTGTCCCTAAAGGTTCACTTGTTGAGCGCAATTGTATCTTAGTTTATGGGATCCGTTTTCCCTAAACACTTGCTCACTTGATGAGAGCAATTGCCTTTTACATGATAATAGCCATTGTCCCTAATGCTTACACACTCGATAAGAGAAATTGTCACTTACATGATGAGATCCGTTGTCCGTAAAGGCTAACTTTATGAGGGCAATTTGTCACTTACATAGTAAGAGTCGTTGTCCCTAAAGTGTCACTTGTTAAGAGCAATTGTACCTTACATTATGGGATCCGTTGTCGCTAAACACTTGCTCACTTGATCATAGCAATTGACCTTTACATGATGATAGCCGTTATCCCTAATGCTTTCACACTCGATAAGAGCAATTGTCACTTAAATGATGGGATTCATTGTCCCTAAAGGCAAACTTTATGAGGACAATTTGTCCCTTACATAATAAGAGCCGTTGTCCCTAAAGTGTCACTTGTAGAGAGCAATTGTACCTTACTTTATGGTATCCGTTGTACCTAAACACTTGCTCACTTGATGAGAGCAATTGCCCATTACATGATGATAGCTATTGTCCCTAATGCTTACACACTCTAAAACAGCAATTCTCACTTACATGATGAGATCCGTTGTCCCTAAAGGCTAACTTTATGAGGGCAATTTTTCCCTTACATAATAAGAGTCGTTGTCCCTAAAGGCTCACTTGTTGAGAGCAATTGTACCTTACTTTATGGAATCCATTGTCCCTAAACACTTGCTCACTTGATGAGAGCAATTACCCTCGACATGATGATAGACGTTGTCCCTAATGCTTGCACACTCGATAAGAGCAATTGTCACTGACATGATGAGATCCGTTGTCCTTAAAGGTTAAATTTATGAGGGCAATTTGTCCCTCACATAATAAGAGCCGTTGTCCCTAAAGCTCACTTATTGAGAGCAATTAGTTTATAGGATCCGTTGTCCTTAAACGCTTCCTCACTAGATGAGACCAATTGCCCCTTACATGGGTAAAAGGGTTTAATCACCCCGGTAAAATTTATTACACCAAAAAACGTTGAGGTACAATAGGATGAGGGTGATGTCCCTCATCTCAGTCCCTAAGGACACTTACAGACTCGACTTTTAGAATGACAAACCATTCTTATAACTTACAATAAAATGAAACTACCAATAATGACAAAAGTAAATAAAAATTTTACAATACTACTCAAGAAACACTTGAGCCTTCTATATCATTATGGCGCACCATCTTAACTTCCATGAAGAATCCAAACGATCTTCAACGAACATCTATTGGTAAGAATAGTCCCCATCCTCACCAAAAGAAAATAATAGGGTTACGACCCTAACTTCCATCGACGAACAAGACAGCAGGTGTGTGAAACGAACCAATAGCTAGGAATAAAACCTAGCATAAGCGTATATGATCAACAACAGCACCATAACAATTACCCATTAGTCGAACCAATAATAGGGATTAAACCCTAACTTATCCATCATGATCGTAGTAGTAGATGACAAAGAAACCCATATGCAAAACTACCCAAACGATCAGCAGCATCCAATATGATTTTTGAACAAGAATCATTGAACTTGACTTACATAAGATACCTTGACATTCATCTCTCCCTTAACCCACGTACCACTACATCCATCTTTACAGAACGCACAACCAACTTACAAACCCTAATAAGGGCAACCATGAAGAATAACGTGCAGATCATCATCACAAACCTGATCACAAACCCAATAGAATGTTGAAACCCTAAAAAAGGTTTCATAAACATGAACGAGCAGCAGCACACCAATCGATCAGATCCAATATAAACGAAACCCTAAAAAGGAATTCGTGCATGTAAACAAACCTAACGACCAATCAATCATATCCAAGTGCATGGATATAACAGATACAAGCAGTTAGGGATAGATCTTTGATCGACCAAAACCGAAAGAATGATCGCACCATAAATATACTAGATCAATTAAAGACTAACCGACCTATAAACTTGGAAACTTGCAGCGATCAGAACCACCAAAGATATAGCAATAGAAGCATAAGAATCCCTATAATCGACCCTAGTAATGAGACAACATTTAATAAAATCGTTTGAAGGATTAGATAGGTATAGGAATCGATTATATAGCAAATAAATGCCGACAACAAAAAAACAGAATCACCGACCCATGATGACATATAAACAATTTAATAGCAAACCCACCCACGAAGGAATAGAATTAAACAATTAAAAAGTAGAATCAATAGCAAGGAAGGTGAAATGTTTTTAACAATAGCGATTTAGGATAAACCAAATTGGTAACATATAAATCTGGTCTCCACCGACCCATGATGGCAAAGTAGAGAAAAGAATAGTTAATTAACGATTGACCAAAAAGGCATGAATCCAACCAATCAACACCAACCAATCTGATCTTAACATTAAACTAGTAATCACAAAGGATTATTAGAGCAACGCATAACATAGGAAGAATTAAATCCTGATTGATTGAGGTTGATGGCGGCAGAAAATCGCCAAGAGAGAGGGAGAGAACTTTTTTAATTGCCCTTTACATGATGATAGCCATTGTCCTTAATGCTTACACACTCGATAAGAGCAATTGTTACTTACATGATGAGATCTGTTGTCCCTAAATGCTAACTTTATGAGGGCAATTTGTCCCTTACATAATAAGAGCCGTTGTCCATAAAGGCTCACTTGTTGAGAGCAATTGTACCTTAGTTTATGGGATCTGTTTTCCCTAAACACTTGCTCACTTGATGAGATCAATTGCCCTATACATGATAATATCCATTGTCCCTAATGCTTACACACTCGATAAGAGAAATTGTCACTTACATGATGAGATCCGTTGTCCGTAAAGGCTAATTTTATGAGGGCAATTTGTCCCTTACATAATAAGAGTCGTTGTCCCTAAAGTGTCACTTGTTGAGAGCAATTGTACCTTATTTTATGGGATCCGTTGTCCCTAAACACTTGCTCACTTGATGAGAGCAATTGCCCATTACTTTATGATAGCAATTGTCCCTAATGCTTACACACTCGAAAACAGCAATTGTCACTTACATGATGAGATCCGTTGTACCTAAAGGCTAACTTTATGAGGGCAATTTTTCCCTTATATAATAAGAGCCGTTGTCCCTAAAGGCTCACTTGTTGTGAGCAATTGCCCTCGACATAATGATAGTCGTTGTCCCTAATGCTTGCACACTCGATAAGAGCAATTGTAACTTACATGATGAGATTCGTTGTCCCTAAAGGCTAACTTTATGAGGGCAATTTTTCCCTTACATAATAAGAGCCGTTGTCCCTAAAGGCTCACTTGCTGAGAGCAATTGTACCTTACTTTATGGGATTCGTTGTCCCTAAACACTTGCTCACTTGATGAGAGCGATTTCCCATTACATGATGATAGCTATTGTCCCTAATGCTTACACACTCGAAAACAGCAATTGTCACTTACATGATGAGATCCGTTGTCCCTAAAGGCTAACTTTATGAGGGCAATTTTTACCTTACATAATAAGAGCCGTTGTCCCTAAAGTCGCACTTGTTGAGAGCAATTGTACCTTACTTTGTGGAATCAATTGTTCCTAAACACATGCTCACTTGATGAGAGCAATTGCCCTCGACATGATGATAGTCGTTGTCCCGAATGCTTGCACACTCGATAAGAGCAATTGTCACTGACATGATGAGATCCGTTGTCCCTAAAGGCTAACTTTATGAGGGCAATTTGTCCCTCACATAATAAGAGACGTTGTCCCTAAAGCTCACTTGTTGAGAGCAATTAGTTTACAGGATCCGTTGTCCTTAAACGCTTCCTCACTAGATGAGAGCAATTGCCCTTTACATGATGATAGCCATTGTCCCTAACGCTTACACACTCGATAAGAGCAATTGTCACTTACATGATGAGATTCGTTGTCCCTAAATGTTAACTTTATGAGGGTAATTTGTCCCTTACTTAATAAGAGCCGTTATCCCTAAAGGCTCACTTGTTGAGAGCAATTGTACCTTAGTTTATGGGATCCGTTTTCCCTAAACACTTGCTCACTTGATGAGAGCAATTGCCCTTTACATGATAATAGCCATTGTCCCTAATGCTTACACACTCGATAAGAGAAATTGTCACTTACATATGAGATCCGTTGTTCATAAAGGCTAACTTTATGAGGGCAATTTGTCTCTTACATAATAAGAGTCGTTGTCCCTAAAGTGTCACTTGTTGAGAGTAATTGTACCTTACATTATGGGATCCGTTGTCCCTAAACACTTGCTCACTTGATCATAGCAATTGCCCTTTGCATGATGATAGCCATTATCCATAATGCTTACACACTCGATAAGAGCAATTGTCACTTACATGATGAGATCCGTTGTCCCTAAATGCTAACTTTATGAGGGCAATTTGTCCCTTACATAATAAGAGCCGTTGTCCCTAAAGGTTCATTTGTTGAGAGCAATTGTATCTTAGTTTATGGGATCCGTTTTCCCAAAACACTTGCTCACTTGATGAGGGCAACTGCCCTTTACATGATAATAGCCATTGTCCCTAATGCTTACACACTCGATAAGAGAAATTGTCACTTACATGATGAGATCCGTTGTCCGTAAAGGCTAACTTTATGAGGGCAATTTGTCCCTTACATAATAAGAGTTGTTGTCCCTAAAATGTCATTTGTTATGAGCAATTGTACCTTACGTTATGGGATCCGTTGTCGCTAAACACTTGCTCACTTGATCATAGCAATTGCACTTTACATGATGATAGCCGTTATCCCTAATGCTTTCACACTCGATAAGAGCAATTGTCACTTAAATGATGGGATTTGTTATCCCTAAAGGCACACTTTATGAGGACAATTTGTCCCTTACATAATAAGAGCCGTTGTCCCTAAAGTGTCACTTGTAGAGAGCAATTGTCCCTTACTTTATGGTATCCGTTGTACCTAAACAGTTGCTCACTTGATGAGAGCAATTGCCCATTACATAATGATAGCTATTGTCCCTAATGCTTACACACTCGAAAACAGCAATTCTCACTTGCATGATGAGATCCGTTGTCCCTAAAGGCTAACTTTATGAGGGCAATTTTTCCCTTACATAATAAGAGTCGTTGTCCCTAAAGGCTCACTTGTTGAGAGCAATTGTACCTTAGTTTATGGGATCCGTTTTACCTAAACACTTGCTCACTTGATAAGAGCAATTACCCTCGACATGATGATAGTCGTTGTCCCTAATGCTTGCACACTCGATAAGAGCAATTGTCACTGACATGATGAGATCCGTTGTCCTTAAAGGCTAACTTTATGAGGGCAATTCATCCCTCACATAATAAGAGCCGTTGTCCCTAAAGCTCATTGAGAGCACTTAGTTTATAGGATCCGTTGTCCTTAAACGCTTCCACACTAGATGAGACCAATTGCCCTTTACATGATGATAGCCATTGTCCCTAATGCTTACACACTCGATAAGAGCAATTGTTACTTACATGATGAGATCCGTTGTCCCTAAATGCTAACTTTATGAGCGCAACTTTTCTCTTACATAATAAGAGCCGTTGTCCAAAAAGGCTCACTTGTTGAGAGCAATTGTACCTTAGTTTATGGGATCCGTTGTCCCTAAACACTTGCTCACTTGATGAGAGCAATTGCCCTTTACATGATAATAGCCATTATCCCTAATGCTTACACACTCGATAAGAGAAATTTTCACTTACATATGAGATCCGTTGTCCATAAAGGCTAACTTTATGAGGGCAAATTGTCTCTTACATAATAAGAGTCGTTGTCCCTAAAGTGTCACTTGTTGAGAGCAATTGTACCTTACATTATAGGATCCGTTGTCCCTAAACACTTGCTCACTCGATCATAGCAATTGCCCTTTACATGATGATAGCCATTATCCCTAATGCTTACACACTCTATAAGAGCAATTGTTTCTTAAATGATGGGTTCCGTTCTCCCTAAAGGCAAACTTTATGAGGACAATTTGTCCCTTACATAATAAGAGCCGTTGTCTCTAAAGTGTCAATTGTAGAGAGCAATTGTACCTTACTTTATGGTATCCGCTGTACCTAAACACTTGCTCACTTGATGAGAGCAATTGCCCATTACATGATGATAGCTATTGTCCCTAATGCTTACACACTCGAAAATAGCAATTGTCACTTACATGATGAGATCCGTTGTCCCTAAAGGCTAACTTTTTGTGGGCAATTTTTCCCTTACATAATAAGAGTCGTTGTCCCTAAAGACTCACTTGTTTAGAGCAATTGTACCTTACTTTATGGTATCCGTTGTACCTAAACACATGCTCACTTGATGAGAGCAATTGCCCATTACATGATGATAGCTATTGTCCCTAATGCTTACACACTCGAAAACAGCAATTGTCACTTACATGATGAGATCCGTTGTCTCTATAGGCTAACCTTATGAGGGCAATTTGTCCCTCACATAATAAGAGCCGTTGTCCCTAAAGCTCACATGTTGAGAGCAATTAGTTTACAGGATCCGTTGTCCTTTAACACTTCCTCACTAGATGAGAGAAATTGCACTTGACATGATGATCGCCATTGTCCCTAATGCTTTCACACTCGATAAGAGCAATTGTCACTTACATGATGAGATCCGTTGTCCCTAAATGCTAACTTATGAGGGCAATTTGTCCCTTACATAATAAGAGTCGTTGTCCCTAAAGGTTCACTTGTTGACAGCAATTGTATCTTAGTTTATGGGATCCGTTTTCCTTAAACACTTGCTCACTTGATGAGAGGAATTGTCCTTTACATGATAATAGCCATTGTCCCTAATGCTTACACACTCGATAAGAGAAATTGTCACTTACATGATGAGATCCGTTGTCCGTAAAGGGTAACTTTATGAGGGCAATTTGTCCCTCACATAATAAGAGTCGTTGTCCCTAAAGTGTCACTTGTTAAGAGCAATTGTACCTTACATTATGGGATCCGTTGTCGCTCAACACTTGCTCACTTGATCATAGCAATTGCCCTCTACATGATGATAGCCGTTATCCCTAATGCTTTCACACTCGATAAGAGCAATTGTCACTTAAATGATGGGATTCGTTGTCCCTAAAGGGAAACTTTATGAGGACAATTTGTCCCTTACATAATAAGAGCCGTTGTCACTAAAGTGTCACTTGTAGAGTGCAATTGTACCTTACTTTATGCTATCCGTTGTACCTAAACACTTGCGCACTTGATGAGAGCAATTGCCCATTACATGATGATAGCTATTGTCCCTAATGCTTACACACTCGAAAACAGCAATTCTCACTTACATGATGAGATCCGTTGTCCCTAAAGGCTAACTTTATGAGGGCAATTTTTCCCTTACATAATAAGAGTCGTTGTCCTTAAAGGCTCACTTGTTTAGAGCAATTTTACCTTACTTTATGGAATCCATTGTCCCTAAACACTTGCTCACTTGATAAGAGCAATTGTCACTGACATGATGAGATCCGTTGTCCCTAAAGCTCACTTATTGAGAGCAATTAGTTTATAGGATCCGTTGTCCTTAAACGCTTCCTCACTAGATGAGACCAATTGCCCTTTACATGATGATAGCCATTGTCCCAAATGCTTACACACTCAATAAGAGCAATTGTTACTTACATGATGAGATCCGTTGTCCCTAAATGCTAACTTTATGAGGGCAATTTGTCTTTTACATAATAAGAGCCGTTGTCCAAAAAGGCTCACTTGTTGAGAGCAATTGTACCTTAGTTTATGGGATCCATTGTCCCTAAACACTTACTCACTTGATGAGAGCAATTGCCCTTTACATGATAATAGCCATTGTCCCTAATGCTTACACACTCGATAAGAGAAATTGCCACTTACATATGAGATCTGTTGTCCATAAAGGCTAACTTTATGAGGGCAATTTGTCTCTTACATAATAAGAGTCGTTGTCCCTAAAGTGTCACTTGTTGAGAGCAATTGTACCTTACATTATGGGATCCGTTGTCCCTTAACACTTGCTCACTTGATCATAGCAATTGCCCTTTACATGATGATAGCCATTATCCCTAATGTTTACACACTCGATAAGAGCAATTGTCACTTAAATGATGGGTTCCGTTGTCCCTAAAGGCAAACTTTATGAGGACAATTTGTCCCTTACACAATAAGAGCCGTTGTCCCTAAAGTGTCAATTGTAGAGAGCAATTGTTCCTTACTTTATGGTATCCGTTGTACCTAGACACTTGCTCACTTGATGAGAGCAATTGCCCATTACATGATGATAGCTATTGTCGCTAATGCTTACACACTCAAAAACAGCAATTGTCACTTACATGATGAGATCCGTTGTCCCTAAAGGCTAACTTTATGAGGGCAATTTTTCCCTTACATAATAAGAGTCGTTGTCCCTAAAGGCTCACTTGTTGAGAGCAATTGTACCTTACTTTATGGAATCCATTGTCCCTAAACACTTGCTCACTTGATGAGAGCAATTACCCTCGACATGATGATAGTCGTTGTCCCTAATGCTTGCACGCGCGATATGAGCAATTGTCACTAGCATGATGAGATCCGTTGTCCCTTAAGGCTAACTTTATGAGGGCAATTTGTCCCTCACATAATAAGAGCCGTTGTCCCTAAAGCTCACATGTTCAGAGCAGTTAGTTTATAGGATCCGTTGTCCTTTAACGCTTCCTCACTAGATGTGAGAAATTGCCCTTTACATGATGATAGCCATTGTCCTTAATGCTTACACACTCGATAAGAGCAATTGTCACTTACATGATGAGATCCGTTGTCCCTAAATGCTAACTTTATGTGGGCAATTTGTCCCTTACATAATAAGAGCCGTTGTCCCTAAAGGTTCACTTGTTGAGAGCAATTGTATCTTAGTTTATGCGATCCGTTTTCCCTAAACACTTGCTCACATGATGAGAGCAATTTCCCTTTACATGATAATAGCCATTGTCCCTAATGCTTACACACTCGATAAGAGAAATTGTCACTTACATGATGAGATCCGTTGTCCGTAAAGGCTAACTTTATGAGGGCAATTTGTCCCTTACATAATAAGAGTCGTTGTCCCTAAAGTGTCACTTGTTAAGAGCAATTGTACCTTACATTATGGGATCCGTTGTCGCTAAACACTTGCTCACTTGATCATAGCAATTGCCCTTTACATGATGATAGCCGTTATCCCTAATGCTTTCACACTCGATAAGAGCAATTGTCACTTAAATGATGGGATTCGTTGTCCCTAAAGGCAAACTTTATGAGGACAATTTGTCCCTTACATAATAAGAGCCGTTGTCCCTAAAGTGTCAATTGTAGAGAGTAATTGTTCCTTACTTTACGGTATCCGTTGTACCTAAACACTTGCTCACTTGATGAAAGCTATTGCCCATTACATGATGATAGCTATTGTCCCTAATGCTTTACACACTCGAAAACAGCAATTGTCACTTACATGATGAGATCCGTTGTCCCTAAAGGCTAACATTATAAGGGCAATTTTTCCCTTACATAATAAGAGTCGTTGTCCCTAAAGGCTCACTTGTTGAGAGCAATTGTACCTTATTTATGGAATCCATCGTCCCTAAACACTTGCTCACTTGATGAGAGCAATTACCCTCGACATGATGATAGTCGTTGTCCCTAATGCTTGCACACTCGATAAGAGCAATTGTCACTGACATGATGAGATCCGTTGTCCTTAAAGGCTAACTTTATGAGGGCAATTTGTCCCTCACATAATAAGAGCCGTTGTCCCTAAAGCTCACTTATTGAGAGCACTTAGTTTATAGGATCCGTTGTCCTTAAACGCTTCCACACTAGATGAGACCAATTGCCCTTTACATGATGATAGCCATTGTCTCTAATGCTTACACACTCGATAAGAGCAATTGTTACTTACATGATGAGATCCGTTGTCCCTAAATGCTAACTTTATGAGCGCACCTTTTCTCTTACATAATAAGAGCCGTTGTCCAAAAAGGCTCACTTGTTGAGAGCAATTGTACCTTAGTTTATAGGATCCGTTGTCCCTATACACTTGCTCACTTGATGAGATCCGTTGTCCCTAAATGCTAACTTTATGTGGGCAATTTGTCCCTTACATAATAAGAGCCGTTGTCCCTAAAGGTTCACTTGTTGAGAGCAATTGTATCTTAGTTTATGCGATCCGTTTTCCCTAAACACTTGCTCACATGATGAGAGCAATTTCCCTTTACATGATAATAGCCATTGTCCCTAATGCTTACACACTCGATAAGAGAAATTGTCGCTTACATGATGAGATCCGTTGTCCGTAAAGGCTAACTTTATGAGGGCAATTTGTCCCTTACATAATAAGAGTCGTTGTCCCTAAAGTGTCACTTGTTAAGAGCAATTGTACCTTACATTATGGGATCCGTTGTCGCTAAACACTTGCTCACTTGATCATAGCAATTGCCCTTTACATGATGATAGCCGTTATCCCTAATGCTTTCACACTCGATAAGAGCAATTGTCACTTAAATGATGGGATTCGTTGTCCCTAAAGGCAAACTTTATGAGGACAATTTGTCCCTTACATAATAAGAGCCGTTGTCCCTAAAGTGTCAATTGTAGAGAGTAATTGTTCCTTACTTTATGGTATCCGTTGTACCTAAACACTTGCTCACTTGATGAAAGCAATTGCCCATTACATGATGATAGCTATTGTCCCTAATGCTTACACACTCAAAAACAGCAATTGTCACTTACATGATGAGATCCGTTGTCCCTAAAGGCTAACATTATGAGGGCAATTTTTCCCTTACATAATAAGAGTCGTTGTCCCTATGGCTCACTTGTTGAGAGCAATTGTACCTTATTTATGGAATCCATCGTCCCTAAACACTTGCTCACTTGATAAGAGCAATTACCCTCGACATGATGATAGTCGTTGTCCCTAATGCTTGCACACTCGATAAGAGCAATTGTCACTGACATGATGAGATCCGTTGTCCTTAAAGGCTAACTTTATGAGGGCAATTTGTCCCTCACATAATAAGAGCTGTTGTCCCTAAAGCTCACTTATTGAGAGCAATTAGTTTATTGGATCCGTTGTCCTTAAACGCTTCCTCACTAGATGAGACCAATTGCCCTTTACATGATGATAGCCATTGTCCCTAATGCTTACACACTCGATAAGAGCAATTGTTACTTACATGATGAGATCCGTTGTCCCTAAATGCTAACTATATGAGGGCAATTTATCTTTTACATAATAAGAGCCGTTGTCCAAACAGGCTCACTTGTTGAGAGCAATTGTACCTTAGTTTATGGGATCCATTGTCCCTAAACACTTACTCACTTGATGAGAGCAATTGCCCTTTACATGATAATAGCCATTGTCCCTAATGCTTACACACTCGATAAGAGAAATTGCCACTTACATATGAGATCCGTTGTCCATAAAGGCTAACTTTATGAGGGCAATTTGTCTCTTACATAATAAGAGTCGTTGTCCCTAAAGTGTCACTTGTTGAGAGCAATTGTACCTTACATTATGGGATCCGTTGTCCCTTAACACTTGCTCACTTGATCCTAGCAATTGCCCTTTACATGATGATAGCCATTATCCCTAATGTTTACACACTCGATAAGAGCAATTGTCACTTAAATGATGGGTTCCGTTGTCCCTAAAGGCAAACTTTATGAGGACAATTTGTCCCTTACACAATAAGAGCCGTTGTCCCTAAAGTGTCAATTGTTGAGAGCAATTGTTCCTTACTTTATGGTATCCATTGTACCTAAACACTTGCTCACTTGATGAGAGCAATTGCCCATTACATGATGATAGCTATTGTCCCTAATGCTTACACACTCGAAAACAGCAATTGTCACTTACATGATGAGATCCGTTGTCCCTAAAGGCTAACTTTATGAGGGCAATTTTTCCCTTACATAATAAGAGTTGTTGTCCCAAAAGGCTCACTTGTTGAGAGCAATTGTACCTTACTTTATGGAATCCATTGTCCCTAAACACTTGCTCACTTGATGAGAGCAATTACCCTCGACATGATGATAGTCGTTGTCCCTAATGCTTGCACGCTCGATAAGAGCAATTGTCACTAGCATGATGAGATCCGTTGTCCCTTAAGGCTAACTTTATGAGGGCAATTTGTCCCTCACATAATGAGAGCCGTTGTCCCTAAAGCTCACATGTTCAGAGCAGTTAGTTTATAGGATCCGCTGTCCTTTAACGCTTCCTCACTAGATGAGAGAAATTGCCCTTTACATGATGATAGCCATTGTCCTTAATGCTTACACACTCGATAAGAGCAATTGTCACTTACATGATGAGATCCGTTGTCCCTAAATGCTAACTTTATGTGGGCAATTTGTCCCTTACATAATAAGAGACGTTGTCCCTAAAGGTTCACTTGTTGAGAGCAATTGTATCTTAGTTTATGCTATCCGTTTTCCCTAAACACTTGCTCACTTGATGAGAGCAATTTCCCTTTACATGATAATTGCCATTGTCCCTAATGCTTACACACTCGATAAGAGAAATTGTCACTTACATGATGAGATCCGTTGTCCGTAAAGGCTAACTTTATGAGGGCAATTTGTCCCTTACATAATAAGAGTCGTTGTCCCTAAAGTGTCACTTGTTAAGAGCAATTGTATCTTACATTATGGGATCCATTGTCGCTAAACACTTGCTCACTTGATCATAGCAATTGCCCTTTACATGATGATAGCCGTTATCCCTAATGCTTTCACATTCGATAAGAGCAATTGTCACTTAAATGATGGGATTCGTTGTCCCTAAAGGCAAACTTTATGAGGACAATTTGTCCCTTACATAATTAGAGCCGTTGTCCCTAAAGTGTCAATTGTAGAGAGTAATTGTTCCTTACTTTATGGTATCCGTTGTACCTAAACACTTGCTCACTTGATGAAAGCAATTGCCCATTACATGATGATAGCTATTGTCCCTAATGCTTACACACTCGAAAACAGCAATTGTCACTTACATGATGAGATCCGTAGTCCCTAAAGGCTAACTTTATAAGGGCAATTTTTCCCTTACATAATAAGAGTCGTTGTCCCTAAAGGCTCACTTGTTGAGAGCAATTGTACCTTATTTATGGAATCCATCGTCCCTAAACACTTGCTCACTTGATGAGAGCAATTACCCTCGACATGATGATAGTCGTTGTCCCTAATGCTTGCACGCTCGATAAGAGCAATTGTCACTAGCATGATGAGATCTGTTGTCCCTTAAGGCTAACTTTATGAGGGTAATTTGTCCCTCACATAATAAGAGCCGTTGTCCCTAAAGCTCACTTGTTGAGAGCAATTAGTTTATAGGATCCGTTGTCCTTAAACGCTTCCTCACTAGATGAGACCAATTGCCCTTTACATGATGATAGCCATTGTCCCTAATGCTTACACACTCGATAAGAGCAATTGTTACTTACATGATGAGATCCGTTGTCCCTAAATGCTAACTTTATGAGGGCAATTTGTCTTTTACATAATAAGAGCCGTTGTTCAAAAAGGCTCACTTGTTGAGAGCAATTGTACCTTAGTTTATGAGATCCATTGTCCCTAAACACTTACTCACTTGATGAGAGCAATTGCCCTTTACATGATAATAGCCATTGTCCCTAATGCTTACACACTCGATAAGAGAAATTGCAACTTACATATGAGATTCGTTGTCCATAAAGGCTAACTTTATGAGGACAATTTGTCTCTTACATAATAAGAGTCGTTGTCCCTAAAGTGTCACTTGTTGAGAGCAATTGTACCTTACATTATGGGATCCGTTGTCCCTAAACACTTGCTCACTTGATCATAGCAATTGCCCTTTACATGATGATAGCCATTATCCCTAATGCTTACACACTCGATAAGAGCAATTGTCACTTAAATGATGGGTTCCGTTGTCCCTAAAGGCACACTTTATGAGGAAAATTTGTCCCTTACATAATAAGAGCCGTTGTCCCTAAAGTGTCAATTGTAGAGAGCAATTGTTCCTTACTTTATGGTATCCGTTGTACCTAAACACTTGCTCACTTGATGAGAGCAATTGCCCATTACATGATGATAGCTATTGTCCCTAATGCTTACACACTCGAAAACAGCAATTGTCACTTACATGATGAGATCCGTTGTCCCTAAAGGCTAACTTTATGAGGGCAATTTTTCCCTTACATAATAAGAGTCGTTGTCCCTAAAGGCTCACTTGTTGAGAGCAATTGTACCTTACTTTATGGAATCCATTGTCCCTAAACACTTGCTCACTTGATGAGAGCAATTACCCTCGACATGATGATAGTCGTTGTCCCTAATGCTTGCATGGTCGATAAGAGCAATTGTCACTAGCATGATGAGATCCGTTGTCCCTTAAGGCTAACTTTATGAGGGCAATTTGTCCCTCACATAATAAGAGCCGTTGTCCCTAAAGCTCACATGTTGAGAGCAATTAGTTTATAGGATCCGTTGTCCTTTAACGCTTCCTCACTAGATGAGAGATATTGCCCTTTACATGATGATAGCCATTGTCCCTAATGCTTACACACTCGATAAGAGCAATTGTCACTTACATGATGAGATCCGTTGTCCCTAAATGCTAACTTTATGAGGGCAATTTGTCCCTTACATAATAAGAGCCGTTGTCCCTAAAGGTTCACTTGTTGAGAGCAATTGTATCTTAGTTTATGCGATCCGTTTTCCCTAAACACTTGCTCACTTGATGAGAGCAATTTCCCTTTACATGATAATAGCCATTGTCTCTAATGCTTACACACTCGATAAGAGAAATTGTCACTTACATGATGAGAGTCGTTGTCCTTAAAGTGTCACTTGTTAAGAGCAATTGTACCTTACATTATGGGATCCGTTGTCGCTAAACACTTGCTCACTTGATCATAGCAATTGCCCTTTACATGATGATAGCCGTTATCCCTAATGCCTTCATACTCGATAAGAGCAATTGTCATTTAAATGATGGGATTCGTTGTCCTTAAAGGCAAACTTTATGAGGACAATTTGTCCCTTACATAATAAGAGCCGTTGTCCCTAAAGTGTCAATTGTAGAGAGTAATTGTTCCTTACTTTATGGTATCCGTTGTACCTAAACACTTGCTCACTTGATGAGAGCAATTGCCCATTACATGATGATAGCTATTGTCCCTAATGCTTACACACTTGAAAACAGCAATTGTCACTTACATGATGAGATCCGTTGTCCCTAAAGGCTAACTTTATGAGGGCAATTTTTCCCTTACATAATAAGAGTCGTTGTCCCTAAAGGCTCACTTGTTGAGAGAATTTTGTACCTTATTTATGGAATCCATTGTCCCTAAACATGATGATAGCAATTACCCTCGACATGATGATAGTCGTTGTCCCTAATGCTTGCACGCTCGATAAGAGCAATTGTCACAAGCATGATGAGATCTGTTGTCCCTTAAGGCTAACTTTATGAGGGCAATTTGTCCCTCACATAATAAGAGCCGTTGACCCTAAAGCTCACTTGTTGAGAGCAATTAGTTTATAGGATCCGTTGTCCTTAAACGCTTCCTCACTAGATGAGAGCAATTGCCCTTTACATGATGATAGCCATTGTCCCTAACGCTTACACACTCGATAAGAGCAATTGTCACTTACATGTTGAGATTCGTTGTCCCTAAATGTTAACTTTATGAGGGTAATTTGTCCCTTACTTACTAAGAGCCGTTATCCCTAAAGGCTCACTTGTTTAGAGCAATTGTACCTTAGTTTATGGGATCCGTTTTCCCTAAACACTTGCTCACATGATGAGAGCAATTGCCCTTTACATGATAATAGCCATTGTCCCTAATGCTTACATACTTGATAAGAGAAATTGTCACTTACATATGAGATCCGTTGTCCATAAAGGCTAACTTTATGAGGGCAATTTGTCTCTTACATAATAAGAGTCGTTGTCCCTAAAGTGTCACTTGTTGAGAGCAATTGTACCTTACATTATGGGATCCGTTGTCCCTAAACACTTGCTCACTTGATCATAGCAATTGCCCTTTGCATGATGATAGCCATTATCCACAATGCTTACACACTCGATAAGAGCAATTGTCACTTAAATGATGGGTTCCGTTGTCCCTAAAGGCAAACTTTATGAGGACAATTTGTCCTTTACATAATAAGAACCGTTGTCCCTAAAGTGTCAATTGTAGAGAGCAATTGTACCTTACTTTATGGTGTCCGTTGTACCTAAACACTTGCTCACTTGATGAGAGCAATTGCCCATTACATGATGATAGCTATTGTCCCTAATGCTTACACACTCGAAAACAGCAATTGTCACTTACATGATGAGATCTGTTGTCCCTAAAGGCTAACTTTATGAGGACAATTTTTCCCTTACATAATAAGAGTTGTTGTCCCTAAAGTTTCACTTATTGAGAGCAATTGTACCTTACTTTATGGAATCCATTGTCCCTAAACACTTGCTCACTTGACGAGATTAATTTCCCTTTACATGATAATAGCCATTGTCCCTAATGCTTACACACTCGATAAGAGAAATTGTCACTTACATGAAGAGATCCGTTGTCCCTAAAGGATAACTTTATGAGGGCAATTTGTACCTCACATAATAAGAGCTGTTGTCCCTAAAGCTCACTTGTTAAGAGCAATTAGTTTATAGGATCCGTTGTCCTTTAACGCTTCCTCACAAGATGAGAGAAATTGCCCTTTACATGATGATAGCCATTGTCCCTAATGCTTACACACTCGATAAGAGCAATTGTCACTTACATGATGAGATCCGTTGTCCCTAAATGATAACTTTATGAGGGCAATTTGTCCCTTACATAATAAGAGCCGTTGTCCCTAAAGGTTCATTTGTTGAGAGCAATTGTATCCTAGTTTATGGTATCCGTTTTCCCGAAACACTTGCTCACTTGATGAAGGCAATTGCCCTTTACATGATAATAGCCATTGTCCCTAATGCTTACACACTCGATAAGAGAAATTGTCACTTACATGATGAGATCCGTTGTCCGTAAAGGCTAACTTTATGAGGGCAATTTGTCCCTTACATAATAAGAGTCGTTGTCCCTAAAGTGTCATTTGTTAAGAGCAATTGTACCTTACGTTATGGGATCCGTTGTCACTAAACACTTGCTCACTTGATCATAGCAATTGCACTTTACATGATGATAGCCGTTATCCCTAATGCTTTCACACTCGATAAGAGCAATTGTCACTTAAATGATGGGATTCGTTATCCCTAAAGGCAAACTTTATGTGGACAATTTGTCCCTTACATAATAAGAGCCGTTGTCCCTAAAGTGTCACTTGTAGAGAGCAATTGTACCTTACTTTATGGTATCCGTTGTACCTAAACACTTGCTCACTTGATGAGAGCAATTGCCCATTACATAATGATAGCTAACTTGCATGATGAGATCCGTTGTCCCTAAAGGCTAACTTTATGAGGGCAATTTTTCCCTTACATAATAAGAGTCGTTGTCCCTAAAGGCTCACTTGTTTAGAGCAATTATACCTTACTTTATGGAATCCATTGTCCCTAAACACTTGCTCACTTGATGAGAGCAATTACCCTCGACATGATGATAGTCGTTGTCCCTAATGCTTGCACACTCGATAAGAGCAATTGTCACTGACATGATGAGATCCGTTGTCCTTAAAGGCTAACTTTATGAGGGCAATTTATCCCTCACATAATAAGAGCCGTTGTCCCTAAAGCTCACTTATTGAGAGCACTTAGTTTATAGGATCCGTTGTCCTTAAACGCTTCCACACTAGATGAGACCAATTGCCCTTTACATGATGATAGCCATTGTCCCTAATGCTTACACACTCGATAAGAGCAATTGTTACTTACATGATGAGATACGTTGTCCCTAAATGCTAACTTTATGAGCGCAACTTTTCTCTTACATAATAAGAGCCGTTGTCCAAAAAGGCTCACTTGCTGAGAGCAATTGTACCTTAGTTTATGGGATCCGTTGTCCCTAAACACTTGCTCACTTGATGAGAGCAATTGCCCTTTACATGATAATAGCCATTGTCCCTAATGCTTACACACTCGATAAAAGAAATTGTCACATACATATGAGATCCGTTGTCCATAAAGGCTAACTTTATGAGGGCAATTTGTCTCTTACATAATAAGAGTCGTTGTCCCTAAAGTGTCACTTGTTGAGAGCAATTGTACCTTACATTATAGGATCCGTTGTCCCTAAACACTTGCTCACTTGATCATAGCAATTGCCCTTTACATGATGATAGCCATATCCCTAATGCTTACACACTCGATAAGAGCAATTGTCACTTAAATTATGGGTTCCGTTCTCCCTAAAGGCAAACTTTATGAGGACAATTTGTCCCTTACATAATAAGAGCCGTTGTCCCTAAAGTGTCAATTGTAGAGAGCAATTGTACCTTACTTTATGGTATCCGTTGTACCTAAACACTTGCTCACTTGATGAGAGCAATTGCCCATTACATGATGATAGCTATTGTCCCTAATGCTTACACACTCAAAAACAGCAATTGTCACTTACATGATGAGATCCGTTGTCCCTAAAGGCTAACTTTATGAGGGCAATTTTTCCCTTATAAATAAGAGTCGTTGTCCCTAAAGGCTCACTTGTTTAGAGCAATTGTACCTTAATTTATGGTATCCGTTGTACCTAAACACTTGCTCACTTGATGAGAGCAATTGCCCATTACATGATGATAGCTATTGTCCCTAGTGCTTACACACTCGAAAACAGCAATTGTCACTTACATGATGAGATCCGTTGTCCCTAAAGGCTAACTTTATGAGGGCAATTTGTCCCTCACATAATAAGAGCCGTTGTCCCTAAAGCTCACATGTTGAGAGCAATTAGTTTATAGGATCCGTTGTCCTTTAACGCTTCCTCACTAGATGAGAGAAATTGCACTTTACATGATGATAGCCATTGTCCCTAATGCTTACACACTCGATAAGAGCAATTGTCACTTACATGATGAGATCCGTTGTCCCTAAATGCTAACTTATGAGGGCAATTTGTCCCTTACATAATAAGAGTCGTTGTCCCTAATGGTTCACTTGTTGACAGCAATTGTATCTTAGTTTATGGGATCCGTTTTCCTTAAACACATGCTCACTTGATGACAGGAATTGCCCTTTACATGATAATAGCCATTATCCCTAATGCTTACAAACTCGATAAGAGAAATTGTCACTTACATGATGAGATCCGTTGTCCGTAAAGGCTAACTTTATGAGGGCAATTTGTCCCTTACATAATAAGAGTCGTTGTCCCTAAAGTGTCACTTGTTAAGAGCAATTGTACCTTACATTATGGGATCCGTTGTCGCTAAACACTTGCTCACTTGATCATAGCAATTGCCCTCAACACGATGATAGCCGTTATCCCTAATGCTTTCACACTCGATAAGAGCAATTGTCACTTAAATGATGGGATTCGTTGTCCCTAAAGGCAAACTTTATGAGGACAATTTGTCCCTTACATAATAAGAGCCGTTGTCACTAAAGTGTCACTTGTAGAGAGCAATTGTACCTTACTTTATGGTATCCGTTGTACCTAAACACTTGCGCACTTGATGAGAGCAATTGCCCATTACACGATGATAGCTATTGTCCCTAATGCTTACACACTCGAAAACAGCAATTCTCACTTACATGATGTGATCCGTTGTCCCTAAAGGCTAACTTTATGAGGGCAATTTTTCCCTTACATAATAAGAGTCGTTGTCCCTAAAGGCTCACTTGTTTAGAGCAATTGTACCTTACTTTATGGAATCCATTGTCCCTAAATACTTGCTCACTTGATGAGAGCAATTACCCTCGACATGATGATAGTCGTTGTCCCTAATGCTTGCACGCTCGATAAGAGCAATTCTCACTAGCATGATGAGATCCGTTGTCCCTTAAGGCTAACTTTATGAGGGCAATTTGTCCCTCACATAATAAGAGCCGTTGTCCCTAAAGCTCACATGTTGAGAGCAATTAGTTTATAGGATCCGTTGTCCTTTAACGCTTCCTCACTAGATGAGAGAAATTGCCCTTTAGATGATGATAGCCATTGTCCCTAATGCTTACACACTCGATAAGAGCAATTGTCACTTACATGATGAGATCCGTTGTCCCTAAATGCTAACTTTATGAGGGCAATTTGTCCCTTACATAATAAGAGCCGTTGTCCCTAAAGGTTCACTTGTTGAGAGCAATTGTATCTTAGTTTATGCGATCCGTTTTCCCTAAACACTTGCTCACTTGACGAGAGCAATTTCCCTTTACATGATAATAGCCATTGTCCCTAATGCTTACACACTCGATAAGAGAAATTGTCACTTACATGAAGAGATCCGTTGTCCGTAAAGGCTAACTTTATGAGGGCAATTTGTCCCTTACATAATAAGAGTCGTTGTCCCTAAAGTGTCACTTGTTAAGAGCAATTGTACCTTACATTATGGGATCCATTGTCGCCAAACACTTGCTCACTTGATCATAGCAATTGCCCTTTACATGATGATAGCCGTTATCCCTAATGCTTTCACACTCGATAAGAGCAATTGTCACTTAAATGATGGGATTCATTGTCCCTAAAGGCAAACTTTATGAGGACAATTTGTCCCTTACATAATAAGAGCCGTTGTCCCTAAAGTGTCAATTGTAGAGAGTAATTGTTCCTTACTTTATGGTATCCGTTGTACCTAAACACTTGCTCACTTGATGAGAGCAATTGCCCATTACATGATGATAGCTATTGTCCCTAATGCTTACACACTCGAAAATAGCAATTGTCACTTACATGATGAGATCCGTTGTCCCTAAAGGCTAACTTTATGAGGGCAATTTTTCCCTTACATAATAAGAGTCGTTGTCCCTAAAGGCTCACTTGTTGAGAGCAATTGTACCTTATTTATGGAATCCATTGTCCCTAAACACTTGCTCACTTGATGAGAGCAATTACCCTCGACATGACGATAGTCGTTGTCCCTAATGCTTGCACGCTCGATAAGAGCAATTGTCACTAGCATGATGAGATATGTTGTCCCTTAAGGCTAACTTTATGAGGGCAATTTGTCCCTCACATAATAAGAGCCGTTGTCCCTAAAGCTCACTTGTTGAGAGCAATTAGTTTATGGGATCCGTTGTCCTTTAACGCTTCCTCACTAGATGAGAGAAATTGCCCTTTACATGATGATAGCCATTGTCCCTAATGCTTACACACTCGATAAGAGCAATTGTCACATACATGATGAGATCCGTTGTCCCTAAATGCTAACTTTATGAGGGCAATTTGTCCCTTACATAATAAGAGTCGTTGTCCCTAAAGGTTCATTTGTTGAGAGCAATTGTATCTTAGTTTATGGGATCCGTTTTCCCTAAACACTTGCTCACTTGATGAGAGGAATTGCCCTTTACATGATAATAGCCATTGTCCCTTACACACTCGATAAAAGAAATTGTCACTTACATGATGAGATCCGTTGTCCGTAAAGGCTAACTTTATGAGGGCAATTTGTCCCTTACATAATAAGAGTCGTTGTCCCTAAAGTGTCACTTGTTAAGAGTAATTGTACCTTACATTATGGGATCCGTTGTCGCTAAACACTTGCTCACTTGATCATAGCAATTGCCCTCTACATGATGATAGCCGTTATCCCTAATGCTTTCACACTTGATAAGAGCAATTGTCACTTAAATGATGGGATTCGTTGTCCCTAAAGGCAAACTTTATGAGGACAATTTGTCCCTTACATAATAAGAGCCGTTGTCACTAAAGTGTCACTTGTAGAGAGCAATTGTACCTTACTTTATGGTATCCGTTGTACCTAAAAACTTGCTCACTTGATGAGAGCAATTGCCCATTACATGATGATAGCTATTGTCCCTAATGCTTACACACTCGAAAACAGCAATTCTCACTTACAGGATAAGATCCGTTGTCCCTAAAGGCTAACTTTATGAGGGCAATTTTTCCCTTACATAATAAGAGTCGTTGTCCCTAAAGGCTCACTTGTTTAGAGCAATTGTACCTTACTTGATGGAATCCATTGTCCCTAAACACTTGCTCACTTGATGAGAGCAATTACCCTCGACATGATGATAGTCGTTGTCCCTAATGCTTGCACACTAGATAAGGGCAATTGTCACTGACATGATGAGATCCGTTGTCCTTAAAGGCTAACTTTATGAGGGCAATTTGTCCCTCACATAATAAGAGCCGTTGTCCCTAAAGCTCACTTATTGAGAGCAATTAGTTTATAGGATCCGTTGTCCTTAAACGCTTCCTCACTAGATGAGACCAATTGCCCTTTACATGATGATAGCCATTGTCCCTAATGCTTACACACTCGATAAGAGCAATTGTTACTTACATGATGAGATACGTTGTCCCTAAATGCTAACTTATGAGCGCAACTTTTCTCTTACATGATAAGAGCCGTTGTCCAAAAAGGCTCACTTGCTGAGAGCAATTGTACCTTAGTTTATGGGATCCGTTGTCCCTAAACACTTGCTCACTTGATGAGAGCAATTGCCCTTTACATGATAATAGCCATTGTCCCTAATGCTTACACACTCGATAAAAGAAATTGTCACATACATATGAGATCCGTTGTCCATAAAGGCTAACTTTATGAGGGCAATTTGTCTCTTACATAATAAGAGTCGTTGTCCCTAAAGTGTCACTTGTTGAGAGCAATTGTACCTTACATTATAGGATCCGTTGTCCCTAAACACTTGCTCACTTGATCATAGCAATTGCCCTTTACATGATGATAGCCATATCCCTAATGCTTACACACTCGATAAGAGCAATTGTCACTTAAATTATGGGTTCCGTTCTCCCTAAAGGCAAACTTTATGAGGACAATTTGTCCCTTACATAATAAGAGCCGTTGTCCCTAAAGTGTCAATTGTAGAGAGCAATTGTACCTTACTTTATGGTATCCGTTGTACCTAAACACTTGCTCACTTGATGAGAGCAATTGCCCATTACATGATGATAGCTATTGTCCCTAATGCTTACACACTCGAAAACAGCAATTGTCACTTACATGATGAGATCCGTTGTCCCTAAAGGCTAACTTTATGAGGGCAATTTTTCCCTTATAAATAAGAGTCGTTGTCCCTAAAGGCTCACTTGTTTAGAGCAATTGTACCTTAATTTATGGTATCCGTTGTACCTAAACACTTGCTCACTTGATGAGAGCAATTGCCCATTACATGATGATAGCTATTGTCCCTAGTGCTTACACACTCGAAAACAGCAATTGTCACTTACATGATGAGATCCGTTGTCCCTAAAGGCTAACTTTATGAGGGCAATTTGTCCCTCACATAATAAGAGCCGTTGTCCCTAAAGCTCACATGTTGAGAGCAATTAGTTTATAGGATCCGTTGTCCTTTAACGCTTCCTCACTAGATGAGAGAAATTGCACTTTACATGATGATAGCCATTGTCCCTAATGCTTACACACTCGATAAGAGCAATTGTCACTTACATGATGAGATCCGTTGTCCCTAAATGCTAACTTATGAGGGCAATTTGTCCCTTACATAATAAGAGTCGTTGTCCCTAATGGTTCACTTGTTGACAGCAATTGTATCTTAGTTTATGGGATCCGTTTTCCTTAAACACATGCTCACTTGATGAGAGGAATTGCCCTTTACATGATAATAGCCATTATCCCTAATGCTTACAAACTCGATAAGAGAAATTGTCACTTACATGATGAGATCCGTTGTCCGTAAAGGCTAACTTTATGAGGGCAATTTGTCCCTTACATAATAAGAGTCGTTGTCCCTAAAGTGTCACTTGTTAAGAGCAATTGTACCTTACATTATGGGATCCGTTGTCGCTAAACACTTGCTCACTTGATCGTAGCAATTGCCCTCAACACGATGATAGCCGTTATCCCTAATGCTTTCACACTCGATAAGAGCAATTGTCACTTAAATGATGGGATTCGTTGTCCCTAAAGGCAAACTTTATGAGGACAATTTGTCCCTTACATAATAAGAGCCGTTGTCACTAAAGTGTCACTTGTAGAGAGCAATTGTACCTTACTTTATGGTATCCGTTGTACCTAAACACTTGCGCACTTGATGAGAGCAATTGCCCATTACACGATGATAGCTATTGTCCCTAATGCTTACACACTCGAAAACAGCAATTCTCACTTACATGATGTGATCCGTTGTCCCTAAAGGCTAACTTTATGAGGGCAATTTTTCCCTTACATAATAAGAGTCGTTGTCCCTAAAGGCTCACTTGTTTAGAGCAATTGTACCTTACTTTATGGAATCCATTGTCCCTAAACACTTGCTCACTTGATGAGAGCAATTACCCTCGACATGATGATAGTCGTTGTCCCTAATGCTTGCACGCTCGATAAGAGCAATTCTCTCTAGCATGATGAGATCCGTTGTCCCTTAAGGTTAACTTTATGAGGGCAATTTGTCCCTCACATAATAAGAGCCGTTGTCCCTAAAGCTCACATGTTGAGAGCAATTAGTTTATAGGATCCGTTGTCCTTTAACGCTTCCTCACTAGATGAGAGAAATTGCCCTTTACATGATGATAGCCATTGTCCCTAATGCTTACACACTCGATAAGAGCAATTGTCACTTAAATGATGAGATCCGTTGTCCCTAAATGCTAACTTTATGAGGGCAATTTGTCCCTTACATAATAAGAGCCGTTGTCCCTAAAGGTTCACTTGTTGAGAGCAATTGTATCTTAGTTTATGCGATCCGTTTTCCCTAAACACTTGCTCACTTGACGAGAGCAATTTCCCTTTACATGATAATAGCCATTGTCCCTAATGCTTACACACTCGATAAGAGAAATTGTCACTTACATGAAGAGATCCGTTGTCCGTAAAGGCTAACTTTATGAGGGCAATTTGTCCCTTACATAATAAGAGTCGTTGTCCCTAAAGTGTCACTTGTTAAGAGCAATTGTACCTTACATTATGGGATCCATTGTCGCTAAACACTTGCTCACTTGATCATAGCAATTGCCCTTTACATGATGATAGCCGTTATCCCTAATGCTTTCACACTCGATAAGAGCAATTGTCACTTAAATGATGGGATTCATTGTCCCTAAAGGCAAACTTTATGAGGACAATTTGTCCCTTACATAATAAGAGCCGTTGTCCCTAAAGTGTCAATTGTAGAGAGTAATTGTTCCTTACTTTATGGTATCCGTTGTACCTAAACACTTGCTCACTTGATGAGAGCAATTGCCCATTACATGATGATAGCTATTGTCCCTAATGCTTACACACTCGAAAATAGCAATTGTCACTTACATGATGAGATCCGTTGTCCCTAAAGGCTAACTTTATGAGGGCAATTTTTCCCTTACATAATAAGAGTCGTTGTCCCTAAAGGCTCACTTGTTGAGAGCAATTGTACCTTATTTATGGAATCCATTGTCCCTAAACACTTGCTCACTTGATGAGAGCAATTACCCTCGACATGATGATAGTCGTTGTCCCTAATGCTTGCACGCTCGATAAGAGCAATTGTCACTAGCATGATGAGATATGTTGTCCCTTAAGGCTAACTTTATGAGGGCAATTTGTCCCTCACATAATAAGAGCCGTTGTCCCTAAAGCTCACTTGTTGAGAGCAATTAGTTTATGGGATCCGTTGTCCTTTAACGCTTCCTCACTAGATGAGAGAAATTGCCCTTTACATGATGATAGCCATTGTCCCTAATGCTTACACACTCGATAAGAGCAATTGTCACATACATGATGAGATCCGTTGTCCCTAAATGCTAACTTTATGAGGGCAATTTGTCCCTTACATAATAAGAGTCGTTGTCCCTAAAGGTTCATTTGTTGAGAGCAATTGTATCTTAGTTTATGGGATCCGTTTTCCCTAAACACTTGCTCACTTGATGAGAGGAATTGCCCTTTACATGATAATAGCCATTGTCCCTTACACACTCGATAAAAGAAATTGTCACTTACATGATGAGATCCGTTGTCCGTAAAGGCTAACTTTATGAGGGCAATTTGTCCCTTACATAATAAGAGTCGTTGTCCCTAAAGTGTCACTTGTTAAGAGTAATTGTACCTTACATTATGGGATCCGTTGTCGCTAAACACTTGCTCACTTGATCATAGCAATTGCCCTCTACATGATGATAGCCGTTATCCCTAATGCTTTCACACTCGATAAGAGCAATTGTCACTTAAATGATGGGATTCGTTGTCCCTAAAGGCAAACTTTATGAGGACAATTTGTCCCTTACATAATAAGAGCCGTTGTCACTAAAGTGTCACTTGTAGAGAGCAATTGTACCTTACTTTATGGTATCCGTTGTACCTAAAAACTTGCTCACTTGATGAGAGCAATTGCCCATTACATGATGATAGCTATTGTCCCTAATGCTTACACACTCGAAAACAGCAATTCTCACTTACAGGATAAGATCCGTTGTCCCTAAAGGCTAACTTTATGAGGGCAATTTTTCCCTTACATAATAAGAGTCGTTGTCCCTAAAGGCTCACTTGTTTAGAGCAATTGTACCTTACTTGATGGAATCCATTGTCCCTAAACACTTGCTCACTTGATGAGAGCAATTACCCTCGACATGATGATAGTCGTTGTCCCTAATGCTTGCACACTAGATAAGGGCAATTGTCACTGACATGATGAGATCCGTTGTCCTTAAAGGCTAACTTTATGAGGGCAATTTGTCCCTCACATAATAAGAGCCGTTGTCCCTAAAGCTCACTTATTGAGAGCAATTAGTTTATAGGATCCGTTGTCCTTAAACGCTTCCTCACTAGATGAGACCAATTGCCCTTTACATGATGATAGTCATTGTCCCTAATGCTTACACACTCGATAAGAGCAATTGTTACTTACATGATGAGATCCGTTGTCTCTAAATGCTAACTTTATGAGGGCAATTTGTCTTTTACATAATAAGAGCCGTTGTCCAAAAAGGCTCACTTGTTGAGAGCAATTGTACCTTAGTTTATGGGATCCGTTGTCCCTAAACACTTACTCACTTGATGAGAGCAATTGCCCTTTACATGATAATAGCCATTGTCCCTAATGCTTACACACTCGATAAGAGAAATTGCCACTTACATATGAGATCCGTTGTCCATAAAGGCTAACTTTATGAGGGCAATTTGTCTCCTACATAATAAGAGTCGTTGTCCCTAAAGTGTCACTTGTTGAGAGCAATTGTACCTTACATTATGGGATCCGTTGTCCCTAAACACTTGCTCACTTGATCATAGCAATTGCCCTTTACATGATGATAGCCATTATCCCTAATGCTTACACACTCAATAAGAGCAATTATCACTTAAATGATGGGTTCCGTTATCCCTAAAGGCAAACTTTATGAGGACAATTTGTCCCTTACATAATAAGAGCCGTTGTCCCTAAAGTGTCAATTGTAGAGAGCAATTGTTCCTTACTTTATGGTATTCGTTGTACCTAAACACTAGCTCACTTGATGAGAGCAATTGCCCATTACATGATGATAGCTATTGTCCCTAATGCTTACACACTCGAAAACAGCAATTGTCACTAACATGATGAGATCCGTTGTCCCTAAAGGCTAATTTTATGAGGGCAATTTTTCCCTTACATAATAAGAGTCGTTGTCCCTAAAGGCTCACTTGTTGAGAGCAATTGTACCTTACTTTATGGAATCCATTGTCCCTAAACACTTGCTCACTTGATGAGAGCAATTACCCTCGACATGATGATAGTCGTTGTCCCTAATACTTGCACGCTCGATAAGAGCAATTGTCACTAGCATGATGGGATCCGTTGTCCCTTAAGGCTAACTTTATGAGGGCAATTTGTCCCTTACATAATAAGAGCCGTTGTCCCTAAAGCTCACTTGTTGAGAGCAATTAGTTTATAGGATCTGTTGTCCTTTAACGCTTCCTCACTAGATGAGAGAAATTGCCCTTTACATGATGATAGCCATTGTCCCTAATGCTTACACACTCGATAAGAGCAATTGTCACTTACATGATGAGATCCGTTGTCCCTAAATGCTAACTTTATGAGGGCAATTTGTCCCTTACATAATAAGAGCCGTTGTCTCTAAAGGTTCATTTGTTGAGAGCAATTGTATCTTAGTTTATGGGATCCGTTTTCCCTAAACACTTGCTCACTTGATGAGGGCAATTGCCCTTTACATGATAATAGCCATTGTCCCTAATGCTTACACACTCGATAAGAGAAATTGTCACTTACATGATGAGATCCGTTGTCCGTAATGGCTAACTTTATGAGGGCAATTTGTCCCTTACATAATAAGAGTTGTTCTCCCTAAAGTGTCATTTGTTAAGAGCAATTGTACCTTACGTTTTGGGATCCGTTGTCGCTAAACACTTGCTCACTTGATCATAGCAATTGCACTTTACATGATGATAGCCGTTATCCCTAATGCTTTCACACTCGATAAGAGCAATTGTCACTTAAATGATGGGATTCGTTATCCCTAAAGGCAAACTTTATGAGGACAATTTGTCCCTTACATAATAAGAGCCGTTGTCCCTAAAGTGTCACTTGTAGAGAGGAATTGTACCTTACTTTATGGTATCCGTTGTACCTAAACACTTGCTCACTTGATGAGAGCAATTGCCCATTACATAATGATAGCTATTGTCCCTAATGCTTACACACTCGAAAATAGCAATTCTCACTTACATGATGAGATCCGTTGTCCCTAAAGGCTAACTTTATGAGGGCAATTTTTCCCTTACATAATAAGAGTCGTTGTCCCTAATGGCTCACTTGTTTAGAGCAATTGTACCTTACTTTATGGAATCTATTGTCCCTAAACACTTACTCACTTGATGAGAGCAATTACCCTCGACATGATGATAGTCGTTGACCCTAATGCTTGCACACTCGATAAGAGCAATTGTCACTGACATGATGAGATCCGTTGTCCTTAAAGGCTAACTTTATGAGGGCAATTTGTCCCTCACATAATAAGAGCTGTTGTCCCTAAAGCTCACTTATTGAGAGCAATTAGTTTATAGGATCCGTTGTCCTTAATCGCTTCCTCACTAGATGAGACCAATTGCCCTTTACATGATGATAGCCATTGTCCCTAATGCTTACACACTCGATAAGAGCAATTGTTACTTACATGATGAGATCCGTTTTCCCTAAATGCTAACTTTATGAGCTCAATTTTTTTTTGGTAAAGGGGAGTAATCCTGCACCCGGTAAAATACATTAATCAAAAACGTTTAAGTACAATGGAAGAGAGTGAGTCTCTCATCGAAGTCCCTAAGGACACTACCACTGCCACTATATAAGAATGACAGACCATTCTTGTAACTGCCAGATCTAAATACAACTAACGATGACTAGCAATAACAATACAATACATCACAACTCAAATAAAATTGAATTCTTCTTAGTATTCCTAGCGATCCAGATCATAAACATGTGAACTTCCAGCTTCAACAAATTGCGTCTTCTATTAGTATTATGCAAAGCAGAATCTAATAACCTAATAAGAGTGACTTCCGTAGCAAATAAATTTGAAGCATAAACATGGTCTAAGCGACCCAACCTCCAGCATATCTAAGCTGCCCAAAGACAACCAAGATAAGAATGTAGATCCGAAGGTATCAACATCAGCCATAGAGATCAAAATCATAGGGTTAATATGCTGAATAACCCTAACAAACCAAATCAAAACCAGTCTTGCCCATTACCCAATCAGCTCCACACCATCATAAAATTCACATTAGACGCACACCATAAACACCATGCTGAAACTGATCAAGAAACTATGGTATGGGACAAGGCGAAACCAGCAAACACCAAGAACATCCATATAGACCAGTAGCATCGATCAAAAAATAAAATATGAATGGCTACATGACTTTGAAATGATGCATAAGGACTCCAACACAAGCCTCCAAGAATACATCGTATTACAAAAGATCAAATACGATCAGACATGAGATAATGTAATACGAATCAATTCACCAGCAAGGGCTAAACAAGCCCTAATATCCATCAAAATAAATCAGCATAATCATCACTCTCCAAACCCACATACCATTCCTCAATCAAACATGACAAATCAGCAAACAAACAACCCTAACGAGGGTACAACTATAGAGAAACAAGTCTAACTTCCAGCAACATACTTCCAGCAAATAGATATACATATGAACGAGCAGCCAGAACCAAAAACATCCCAGGACAATCAAAAAAATGATACGAAACCCTTTTCGTCCTTGAAAGCAATCCTATCCCTAACCATACACCAGCAGGTTTAGGATAATTCTTGATAGCCCATATAAACTGACATAGTCGAAACCCTAACAATTGATAAATAAAAGATCGATCATAATAAGGGTTTCGGCTAACAAGGTCATACCAATATTCAAAAAATCGACTATGACAATCGACTGGAATGAACAAATATAATTGGTATGCGATCATGAAAACCCAAAAAATAGGCAGTGAATCGTAAGGGTTTATAATAAGTGTAACGATAATATAAATCCTAATAAGAACTTGATTCAAAGAACCGACTATATGAGATCGATTAGGGTTTATAGATAGGCAGCGATTTTTAGTAGATGCAGTGAAAAAATAAGCATGACACACCCCTCCCCATATAATAACATCAAGCAACAACCGATTGCATATTAAACAAATAATAGAGAGGCGGTTTTGATCCCTTACATAATAAGAGCCGTTATCCAAAAAGGCTCACTTGTTGAGAGCAATTGTACCTTAGTTTATGGGATCCGCTGTCCCTAAACACTTGCTCACTTGATGAGAGCAATTGCCCTTTACATGATAATAGCCATTGTCCCTAATGCTTACACACTCGATAAAAGAAATTGTCACTTACATATGAGATCCGTTGTCCATAAAGGCTAACTTTATGAGGGCAATTTGTCTCTTACATAATAAGAGTCGTTGTCCCTAAAGTGTCACTTGTTGAGAGCAATTGTACCTTACATTATGGGATCCGTTGTCCCTAAACACTTGCTCACTTGATCATAGCAATTGCCCTTTACATGATGATAGCCATTATCCCTAATGCTTACACACTCGATAAGAGCAATTGTCACTTAAATGATGGGTTCCGTTGTCCCTAAAGGCAAACTTTATGAGGACAATTTGTCCCTTACATAATAAGAGCCGTTGTCCCTAAAGTGTCAATTGTAGAGAGCAATTGTACCTTACTTTATGGTATCCGTTGTACCTAAACACTTGCTCACTTGATGAGAGCAATTGCCCATTACATGATGATAGCTATTGTCCCTAATGCTTACACACTCGAAAACAGCAATTGTCACTTACATGATGAGATCCGTTGTCCCTAAAGGCTAACTTTATGAGGGCAATTTTTCCCTTACATAATAAGAGTCGTTGTCCCTAAATGCTCACTTGTTTAGAGCAATTGTACCTTACTTTATGGTATCCGTTGTACCTAAACAATTGCTCACTTGATGAGAGCAATTGCCCATTACACGATGATAGCTATTGTCCCTAATGCTTACACACTCAAAAACAGCAATTGTCACTTACATGATGAGATCCGTTGTCCCTAAAGGCTAACTTTATGAGGGCAATTTGTCCCTCACATAATAAGAGCCATTGTCCCTAAAGCTCACATGTTGAGAGCAATTAGTTTATAGGATCCGTTGTCCTTTAACGCTTCCTCACTAGATTTGAGAAATTGCACTTTACATGATGATAGCCATTGTCCTAATGCTTACACACTCGATAAGAGCAATTGTCACTTACATGATGAGATCCGTTGTCCCTAAATGCTAACTTTATGAGGGCAATTTGTCCCTTACATAATAAGAGTCGTTGTCCCTAAAGGTTCACTTGTTGACAGCAATTGTAACTTAGTTTATGGGATCCATTTTCCATAAACACTTGCTCACTTGATGAGAGGAATTGCCCTTTACATGATAATAGCCATAGTCCCTAATGCTTACACACTCGATAAGAGAAATTGTCACTTATATGATGAGATCCGTTGTCCGTAAAGGCTAACTTTATGAGGGCAATTTGTCCCTTACATAATAAGAGTCGTTGACCCTAAAGTTTCACTTGTTAAGAGCAATTGTAACTTACATTATGGGATCCGTTGTCGCTAAACACTTGCTCATTTTATCATAGCAATTGCCCTCTACATGATGATAGCCGTTATCCCTAACGCTTTCACACTCGATAAGAGCAATTGTCACTTAAATGATGGGATTCGTTATCCCTAAAGGCAAACTTTATGAGGACAATTTGTCCCTTACATAATAAGAGCCGTTGTCCCTAAAGTGTCACTTGTAGAGAGCAATTGTACCTTACTTTATGGTATCCGTTGTACCTAAACACTTGCTCACTTGATGAGAGCAATTGCCTATTACATGATGATAGCTATTGTCCCTAATGCTTACACACTCGAAAACAGCAATTCTCACTTACATGATGAGATCCGTTGTCCCTAAAGGCTAAGTTTATGAGGGCAATTTTTCCCTTACATAATAAGAGTCGTTGTCCCTAAAGGCTCACTTGTTTAGAGCAATTGTACCTTACTTTATGGAATCCATTGTCCCTAAACACTTGCTCACTGGATGAGAGCAACTACCCTCGACATGATGATAGTTGTTGTCCCTAATGCTTGCACACTTGATAAGAGCAATTGTCACTGACATGATGAGATCCGTTGTCCTTAAAGGCTAACTTTATGAGGGCAATTTGTCCCTCACATAATAAGAGCCGTTGTCCCTAAAGCTCACTTATTGAGACCAATTAGTTTATAGGATCCGTTGTCCTTAAACGCTTCCTCACTAGATGAGACCAATTGCCCTTTACATGATGATAGCCATTGTCCCTAATGCTTACACACTCGATAAGAGCAATTGTTACTTACATGATGAGATCCGTTGTCCCTAAATGCTAACTTTATGAGGGCAATTTGTCTTTTATATAATAAGAGCCGTTGTCCAAAAAGGCTCACTTGTTGAGAGCAATTGTACCTTTGTTTATGGGATCCGTTGTCCCTAAACACTTACTCACTTGATGAGAGCAATTGCCCTTTACATGATAATAGCCATTGTCCCTAATGCTTACACACTCGATAAGAGAAATTGTCACTTACATATGAGATCCGTTGTCCGTAAAGGCTTACTTTATGAGGGCAATTTGTCTCTTACATAATAAGAGTCGTTGTCCCTAAAGTGTCACTTGTTGAGAGCAATTGTACCTTACATTATGGGATCCGTTGTCCCTAAACACTTGCTCACTTGATAATAGCAATTGCCCTTTACATGATGATAGCCATTATCCCTAATGCTTACACACTCGATAAGAGCAATTGTCACTTATATGATGGGTTCCGTTGTCCCTAAAGGCAAACTTTATGAGGACAATTTGTCCCTTACATAATAAGAGCCGTTGTCCCTAAAGTGTCAATTGTAGAGAGCAATTGTTACTTATTTTATGGTATCCGTTGTACCTAAACACTTGCTCACTTGACGAGAGCAATTGCCCATTACATGATGATAGCTATTGTCCCTAATGCTTACACACTCGAAAACAGCAATTGTCACTTACATGATGAGATCCGTTATCCCTAAAGGCTAACTTTATGAGGGCAATTTTTCCCTTACATAATAAGAGTCGTTGTCCCTAAAGGCTCACTTGTTGAGAGCAATTGTACCTTACTTTATGGAATCCATTGTCCCTAAACACTTGCTCACTTGATGAGTGCAATTACCTTCGACATGATGATAGTCGTTGTCCCTAATGCTTGCACGCTCGATAAGAGCAATTGTCACTAGCATGATGAGATCCGTTGTCCTTAAGGCTAACTTTATGAGGGCAATTTGTCCCTCACATAATAAGAGCCGTTGTCCCTAAAGCTCACATGTCGAGAGCAATTAGTTTATAGGATCCGTTGTGCTTAAACGCTTCCTCACTAGATGAGACCAATTGCCCTTTACATGATGATAGCCATTGTCCCTAATGCTTACACACTCGATAAGACCAATTGTTACTTACATGATGAGATCCGTTGTCCCTAAATGCAAACTTTATGAGGGCAATTTGTCCCTTACATAATAAGAGCCGTTGTCTAAAAAGGCTCACTTGTTGAGAGCAATTGTACCATTGTTTATGGGATCCGTTTTCCCTAAACACTTGCTAACTTGATGAGAGCAATTATCCTTTACATGATAATAGCCATTGTCCTAAATTCTTACACACTCGATAAGAGAAATTGTCACTTACATGATGAAATCCGTTGTCCGTAAAGGCTAACTTTATGAGGGCAATTTGTCCCTTACATAATAAGAGTCGTTGTCTCTAAAGTGTCACTTGTTGAGAGCAATTGTACCTTACATTATGGGATCCGTTGTCCCTAAACACTTGCTCACTAGATCATAGCAATTGCCCTTTACATGATGATAGCCATTATCCCTAATGCTTACACACTCGATAAGAGCAATTGTCACTTAAATGATGGGATCCGTTGTCCCTAAAGGCTAACTTTATGAGAGCAATTTGCCCCTTACATAATAAGAGCCTTTGTCCCTAAAATGTCACTTGTTGAGAGCGTACCTTACTTTATGGTATCCGTTGTCCCTAAACACTCGCTCACTTGATGGGAGCAATTGCCCATTACATGATGATAGTTATTGTCCCTAATGCTTACACACTCGAAAACAGCAATTGTCACTTACATGATGAGATCCGTTGTCCCAAAAGGCTAACTTTATGAGGGCAATTTTTTCCTTACATAATAAGAGCCATTGTCCCTAAAGACTCACTTGATGAGAGCAATTGTCCCGAATGCTTGCACACTCGATAAGAGCAATTGTCACTGACATGATGAGATCCGTTGTCCCTAAAGGCTAACTTTATGAGGGCAATTTTTTTTTTTGGGTAAAAGGGATAACACACCCTGGCAAAATACATTACACCAAAAACGTTGAAGTACAAAGGATGAGGGCGTACACCCCTCATCTCAGTCCCTAAGGACACTTACAGACTCAAATATAAGAATGACAAACCATTCTTATAACAAACCTGCACAACATGCAACTACTATATGAACAAAAACTACAACGACTATATGATTACAAATAAAAACATCAAGTAAACTTGAATCTTCTCATGTCGTCATAGAAGTCCATAACCTTCAACGATGCAGCCGAAACCATGGTAGGATAGAAACAAGTCAATCCACACAATTGATCCAACAACTACACCAATCTTCATTGATTCAATCAGAATCAAACCAACACTACAACGCGATCCAATACCGCAACTACTATAAGTTTCAAAAGAGCAGGAAACTCAAGCTAAGAATGAAAAGCAATGTATCTTGATCAGTCGTAGACGAAAATAGGGTTGACAAACCCTAACATACAGCCCATAGAGCACCATCAATCATAAGACCAAAAGATTAACCTGACGGAAAATGCAAAGTCCAAGAAAGATGATAATAAGGGTTTTGAATAAGACCCTTCAACTTAACCTCCATCACTATTCACGCAGCAGCAGATACCCATAAAACACCAAGAAGATCCTTGATGAACGTAATAATGATCCACTTGATAGCACGAATAGCAAACAAACACCAACCTTCTTCAGCACACCGATCAATAGACCCATGACCAAGTCTATGAAAGATGAACCGCGAACCATCGAACACATGATCAAATAATTAATGCCATGTCCATGAACGATGATAAACAAGGTTTTGAATAAGACCCTTAAACTTAACTTACATCACTTATTCGAGCAGCAGCAGATTCGATAAGAAGTTACCATTAACATAGATGAAAAACTCAATCCACTAGAAACACGAATAGCAAACAAACCATTGAACAACCAAAACTCGTACCATAGCATTACCACCTAGCTGCAGACGTACCATATTAACATCATACCACCAAGTCAACAAGACATAGTTCTGAACAGCAAGGACCATACAACGCATGCACGAGTAGAAAATAGGGTCTAAATAACCCTAACCTACAGATACCATCACATTATATCTCTCCCTTTACCCACGTACCACTACATCCATCTATCAGAACGCACAACCAACAATCAAGCCCTAAAAAGGCTACCATGAAGCATAACGTGCAGATACTCATCACAAACCAGATCACAAACCCCATAAAATGTCGAAACCCTTAACAGATTTCATAAACATGAACGCGTAGCATCAACCCATTCGATCAGATCCATACTAAACGAAACCCTAAAAAAGGAATTCGTGCATGTAAAAACCTAATGACCAATCAATTAAATCCAAAAGATGGATATAAAAAATATATGCAATTAGGGCAAGATAACTGATCGACCAAAACCAAATAATGATTGTTATACAATCAAACCCCCATGAATTTGAATATACGCATGATGGGGCCAGAATAAGACTTGCGCATAAAGAAAAACGAATCCCTTAAAAAGAGAATCGTTGAATGAAGATAAATATATGCAGCAAGTTAAAAATCGACCCTATAATATATATAAATCAGAAAAACCGACTTAGGATTAAAGGATATATAGGGATCGATCAGAAAATAAATGGCGGTTTAAAACCCTAAAACGATTTACAAAAAACGATTTAGGGAAAAAAACCACAAGCAAGAGAGATCCGAGAAAGATAAGAGATAATATGATACCAACCACCCTCCAATGAATGAAACTACCCAGATTCGTATTGCATATCCCTTAAAATTGAGATAGAGAGGACGAATGGGCAGTTTTAGTGGCCGGAATTAAGGGAAGGGTGGCGGCCGGAAATCTCCAAAGGAGAGAGACGAATTTAGGGTTTTTTATGAGGGCAATTTGTCCCTCACATAATAAGAGCCGTTGTCCCTAAAGCTCACTTGTTGAGAGCAATTAGTTTATAGGATCCGTTGTCCTTAAACGCTTCCTCACTAGATGAGAGCAATTGCCCTTTACATGATGATAGCCATTGTCCCTAACGCTTACACACTCGATAAGAGCAATTGTCACTTACATGATGAGATTCGTTGTTCCTAAATGTTTACTTTATGAGGGTAATTTGTCCATTACTTAATAAGAGCCGTTATCCCTAAAGGCTCACTTGTTGAGAGCAATTTTACCTTAGTTTATGGGATCCGTTTTCCCTAAACACTTGCTCACTTGATGAGAGCAATTGCCCTTTACATGATAATAGCCATTGTCCCTAATGCCTACACACTCGATAAGAGAAATTGTCACTTACATATGAGATTCGTTGTCCATAAAGGCTAACTTTATGAGGCCAATTTGTCTCTTACATAATAAGAGTCGTTGTCCTAAAAGTGTCACTTGTTGAGAGCAATTGTACCTTACATTATGGGATCCGTTGTTCCTAAACACTTGCTCACTTGATCATAGCAATTGCCATTTACATGATGATAGCCATTATCCCTAATGCTTACACACTCGATAAGAGCAATTGTCACTTAAATGATGGGTTCCGTTGTCCCGAAAGGCAAACTTTATGAGGACAATTTGTCCCTTACATAATAAGAGCCGTTGTCCCTAAAGTGTCAATTGTAGAGAGCAATGTACCTTAGTTTATGGTATCCGTTGTACCTAAACACTTGCTCACTTGATGAGAGCAATTGCCCATTACATGATGATAGCTATTGTCCCTAATGCTTACACACTCGAAAACAGCAATTGTCACTTACATGATGAGATCCTTTGTCCCTAAAGGCTAACTTTATGAGGGCAATTTTTCCCTTACATAATAAGAGTTGTTGTCCCTAAAGGCTCACTTGTTGAGAGCAATTGTACCTTACTTTATGGAATCCATTGTCCCTAAACACTTGCTCACTTGATGAGAGCAATTACCCTCGACATGATAATAGTCGTTGTCCGTAATGCTTGCACACTCTATAAGAGCAATTGTCACTAACATGATGAGATCCGTTGTCCGTAAAGGCTAACTTTATGAGGGCAATTTGTCCCTTACATAATAAGAGCCTTTGTCCCTAAAGTGTCACTTGTTGAGAGCGTACCTTAGTTTATGGTATCCGTTGTACCTAAACACTTGCTCACTTGATGAGAGCAATTGCCCATTCCATGATGATAGTTATTGTCCCGAATGCATATACACTCGAAAACAACAATTGTCACCTACATGATGAGATCCGTTGTCCCAAGAGGCTAACTTTATGAGGGCAATTTTTTCCTTACATAATAAGAGCCATTGTCCCTAAAGGCTCACTTGTTGAGAGCAATTGTACCTTAATTTATGGAATCCATTGTCCCTAAACACTTGCTCACTTGATGAGAGCAATTGTCCTCTACATGATGATAGTCGTTGTCCCTAATGCTTGCACACTCGATAAGAGCAATTGTCACTGACATGAGGTGATCCGTTGTTCCTAAAGGCTAAGTTTATGAGGGCAATTTGTCTCTTACATAATAAGAGCCGTTGTCCCTAAAGGCTCACTTGTTGAGACCAATTGTACCTTAGTTTATGGGATCCGTTTTCCCTAAACACTTGCTCACTTGATGAGATGAATTGCCCTTTACATGATGATAGCCATTGTCCCTAATGCTTACACACTCGATAAGAGCAATTGTCAGTTACATGAAGAGATCCGTTGTCCCTAAATGCTAACTTTATGTGGGCAATTTGTCCCTTACATAATAAGAGTCGTTGTCACTAAAGGCTCACTTGTTGAGAGCAATTGTACCTTAGTTTATAGGATCTGTCGTCCTTAGACGCTTCCTCACTAGATGAGAGCAATTGTCCTTTACATGGTGATAGTCATTGTCCCTAATGCTTACACACTCGATAAGAGCAATTTTCACTTACACGATGAGATCCGTTGTCCCTAATTTTTAACTTTATGAGGGCAATTTGTCCCTTGCATAGTAAGAGCCGTTGTCCCTAAAGGCTCACTTGTTAAGAGCAATTGTACCTTACTTTATGGTATCTGTTGTCCCTAAACGCTTCCTCACTTGATAAGAGTAATTGCCCTTTAAATAATGCTTACACACTCGATAAGAGTAATTGTCACTTACATGATGAGATCCGTTGTCCCTAAAGGCTAACTTTATGATGAAAATGTTCCTTTACATAATAAGAGACGTTGTTCCTAAAGGCTCACTTGCTGAGAGCAATTGTACCTTACTTTATGGGATCCGTTGTCCCTAAACACTTGCTCACTTGATGAGAAAAATTGCCCTCTACATGATAGTCGTTGTCCCTAATGCTTGCACACTCGATAAGAGCAATTTTTACTGACATGATGAGATCCGTTGTCCCTAAAGGCTAACTTTATTAGGGTAATTTGTCCCTCACATAATAAGAGCCGTTGTCCCTAAAGGCTCACTTGTTGAGAGCAATTGTACCTTAGTTTTTTGGATCTGTTGTCCCTAAACGCTTGCTCACTTGATGAGAGCAATTGCCCTTTATATGACGATAGCCATTATCCCTAATGCTTACACACTCGATAAGAGCAATTGTCACTTACATGATGAGATCCGTTGTCCCTAAAGGCTAACTTTATTAGGGCAATTTGTCTTTTTTTGGGTAAAAGGGCCTTAAAACCCCGGTAAATATATCCAAAAATCAGTGAAAGTACAATTGACATGGACGTACATCCCATATCCTCTGCCCGTTACATAGGCGATATGACTCAACATATGTAACGAAGCTACAAACATCTGCTAAGCGCAGAAATAACCCTACACTGCTAAACAAACATAATAGAAACCAAATTACATTTAAATAAACAAACTAAATGTAAGAAAACCAGGTTCATTGAACCACTTCCAGAGTGAGCGACTCCGTCTTCAATGTTCTATATTGCTTGACCTGCGAGTGCACCATCAACTTCCGGCAACTCTATCGATGGCCAAAGGTCCAAGCATTACGACTAGACTAGAGCGCACCCATGAGGACCGCCCCCACCCTAGCCGCACCATGCCTTACCACCAACAATTCTAACCACAACAAGAATCCGCACCAAGAAGAAACCTAGAAAGTTCACCCCTAGTCGCAACATCCACCATGATCAAGAACAACCCGTCCACTAAACCTTACCTTCCAACGACATGAGCAGTTATGAAACTAACCCCTAGTAAGGGTTGCATGTAATCAGTATGAACAAACTGCCGTCGCAAGTACCATATCAATCTGAATCTACAAAACCATATAGGACATTAGCAGCAAGATCAGAATGATCAATCATCAGGGATACCGAACCCCTACACATCTAACATCATTATAATCATCTCTCTCAACCCACGTCCCATAAACATTCCATACCACACTCCAAACAGGAAACACATCAAAACAAACAACCCTAACGAGGGTAACAACCATAGAAATAGATCGAAAATAACAAAACCCAAAGGTTTTGTTTAGGCGTTCAAAGATTACACCATATATAAACAATAAACAAAAACCTTCAAAGGTTTTTGACCGTAAGTGCAACATCAATAAAACAAATTGACCCAGATATAAAGAACCCTAAAAATAATTTTTTTTTTTGGTAAAAGGGTTAACACACTCTGGTAAAATACATTACACCAAAAAACGTTGAAGTACAAATGATGAGGGCGTACACCCCTCATCTCAGTCCCGAAGGACACTTACAGACTCTAATATAAGAATGACAAACCATTCTTATAACTTACCAATACCACCTATAAGAGAAACCACTCTTATAACAAATACATGAACATAAAACTACAACGACTATCAAATTACAAATAAAAACATCAAGTATAAACTTGAATCTTCTCATGTCGTCATAGAAGTCCATAACCTTCAACGATGCAGCCGAAACCATAGTAGGATAGAACAGTGCCAATCCACACAAACTGATCCAACAACTACACCGATCTTCATTGATCCAACCTGAACCAAACCAACACTACAACTCGATCCAATACCTCATCTACTTCAAGTTTCAAAGATGCAGGAAACTCAAGCTAAGAATGAAAAACATTGTATCTTGATCAGTCGTAGACGAAAATAGGGCTAGACGACCCTAACTTACATCAAATAGAGCACCATCGATCACATGATCAAATAATTAACCGGAAGAAATCCATGCCATGTCCATGAACGATGATAAAAAGGTTTTGAATAAGACCCTTAAACTTAACTTACACCAATGGCTCGTATGACATACCAAATAAATAAGAATGATAACCACCTCCACAATGGATCATTCAACAAATCAAGTACAGAACCATCCACGATAACCAAACGAATATAATAGGATTTAAAAAACCCTAACTTCCAATAAACCAAACCGCAAGAAGCATAAGATAACAAAATAGCAGCTCGGTAAGTAACGCCCAGCCATCGAGCACCATAATCATCCCCAATAGCATACACATTTGAAAGAGCAGATCATAACACCATCCGGTCATATGTGCAAATCGATGACAGCCAAAGAAGGTAGAAGACCCTCACTGTCATAATCATAATCAGATCACAAACACTCCAACAGTACCAAAGCACATGAACCTGTTCGTGCTGAAAAACCACACCAGGTCTGATGAGAAACGATGACACCACAAGGTATGTAATTAGCAGATCAGCAACTCTCCTCAAGGACCTAGCGGGAAAAAAAACAACCATCTAGGGTTCCACAACCCTAACTTCCAGCGACCATATAGGGTAAACAGATCCAACCCTACCCTAACTTCTAACCAGACCAAGCGCATCGTAGATGAACCAGACCAATAACATGTCTGATATGCAAAGCGATAACATATACCCACCTGATCTGATAATCTCACAACGTTCACCACATAAGTTAAAAAACCTAACGATGAAAAGTTATGAGAATAGGGTAATTAACGAACCCTAACTTCCAAAGTAATCCAGCCGATCTATAAATAATAACATATGTTGTGAAACAGATCAGACCATGAAGAGTTTTTGAACAAGATACCCTTGAACTTGAACTTACATCTCTCTCATAACCCCATGTCCATATAGCATATATATGCAATATAACTTTTAAAATCACAAACCACACCCTAAACGGGTGCACGAGCAGTAAAGCTTCCAAACGATAATAAATAAGAAACCCTAAGAATAGGGTTTCACATGTATAGCGCAACACACAAGCGATCAATAGATCAGATCGTATAATACCCAGCAGACAACGATCATAAAGGAACAAATGTGATTGCATGGAATACACGCGAGTTTTAAATATAAAACAAGGAACCGACCCACGATGATAATCACATGCAAAATCAAATCGAAAATATCAAAAGCGACCAGTACCATTTAATGAATCCCACCGACCCATGATGAGTGGGGAATTAAACAATTAAATAAAAGGTAACGGAAGTGAAGCAACATGGAGAATTCTTTTGGATTAATACGGATACCGCTCAGCCGCCATCTCTTAAAATAAAATAAAAAAAACGCAACAAAGAATATGTATTGCATACCCAAGAATAAAATTCGAGGATAGAGAGAGAAACCCTAAGATTTTTGCGTTCATGCAGAACCCTAAAAATAATAATTAGGGTTTCGGATATAGAGGCGATTAAAAGATAGAACAAAAGGAAACCGACTCCCCAACCCTAACAAATCCGATCTACACGTAAATTCAGTTAATCTAGTGAAGGATTTAAGAAAAAACGTATGATATGGACAGAATTATTGCTGGAATTGGTTAGGAAGGGGAGGCAGAAATCGCCCACACGAAAGAGAGAAACTAGTAAGGGGGCAATTTGTCCCTCACATAATAAGAGTCGTTGTCCCTAAAGGCTCACTTGTTGAGAGCAATTGTACCTTAGTTTATAGGATCCGTTGTCCTTAAACGCTTCCTCACTAGATGAGAGCAATTGCCCTTTAAATGATGATAGCCATTGTCCCTAATGCTTACACACTCGATAAGAGCAATTTTCACTTACATGATGAGATCCGTTGTCCCTAAAGGCTAACTTTATGAGGGCAATTTGTGGCTTACATAATAAGAGCCGTTGTCCCTAAAGTATCACTTGTTGAGTGCAATTGTACCTTACTTTATGGTGTCTGTTGTCCCTAAACACTTTCTCACTTGGTGAGAGCAATTGCCCATTACATGATGATAGCCATTGTCCCTAATGCTTACACACTCGAAAAGAGCAATTGTCAGTTACATGATGAGATCCGTTGTCCCTAAAGGCTAACTTTATGAGGGCAATTTTTCCCTTACATAATAAGAGCCGTTGTCCCTAAAGGCTCACTTGTTGAGAGAAATTGTACCTTAGTTTATGGGATCCGTTGTCCCAAAACGCTTCCTCACTTGATAAGAGCAATTGCCCTTTACATGATGATAACCATTTTCCCTAATGCTTACACACTCGATAAGAGCAATTGTCACTTACAAAATGAGATTCGTTGTCCCTAAAGACTAAGTTTATGAGGGAAATTTGTCCCTTACATAATAAGAGCCGTTGTCCCTAAAGGCTCACTTGTTGAGAGCAATTGTACCTTAGTTTATGGGATTCGTTTTCCCTAAACACTTGCCCACTTGAAGAGAGCAATTGCCCATTACATGATGATAGGCATTGTCCCTTATGCTTTCACACTCGAAAAGAGAAATTGTCACTTTCATGATGAGATCCGTTGTCCGTAGAGGCTAACTTTATGAGCGCAATTTGTCCCTTACATAATAAGAGTCGTTGTCCCTAAAGTGTCACATGTTGAGAGCAATTGTACCTTACATTATGGGATCCGTTGTCCCTAAACACTTGCTCACTTGATCATAGCAATTGCCCTTTACATGATGATAGCCATTATCCCTAATACTTACACACTCGACAAGAGCAATTGTCACTTAAATGATGGGATCCTATGTCCCTAAAGGCTAACTTTATGAGGGCAATTTATCCCTTACATAATAAGAGTCGTTGTCACTAAAGTGTCACTTGTTGAGAGCAATTGTACCTTACTTTACGGTATCCGTTGTTCCAAAACACTTGCTCAATTGATGAGAGCAATTGCCCTTTACATGATGATAGCCATTGTCCCTAATGCTTACACACTCGAAAAGAGCAATTGTAACTTACATGATGAGATCCGTTGTCCCTAAAGGCTAACTTTATGAGGGCAATTTTTCCCTTACATAATAAGAGCCGTTGTCCCTAAAGGCTCACTTGCTGAGAGCAATTGTACCTTACTTTATGGGATCCGTTGTCCCTAAACACTTGCTCACTTGATGAGATCAATTGCCCTCGACATGATGATAGTCGTTGTCACTAATGCTTGCACACTCTATAAGAGCAATTTTCACTGATATGATGAGATCCGTTGTCCCTAAAGGCCAACTTTATGAGGGCAATTTGTCCCTTATATAATAAGAGCCGTTGTCCCTAAAGACTCACTTGTTGAGAGCAATTGTACCTTAGTTTATGGGATCCGTTTTCCCTAACCAGTGCTCACTTGATGAGAGCAATTGCCTTTTACATGATGATTGCCATTGTCCTTAATGCTTACACATTCGATAAGAGCAATTGTCACTTACATGATGAGATCCGTTGTCCCTAAAGGCTAACTTTATGAGGGCAATTTGTCCCTCACATAATAAGAGTCGTTGTCCCTAAAGGCTCACTTGTTGAGAGCAATTGTACCTTAGTTTATATGATCCGTTGTCCTTAAACGCTCCCTCACTAGATGAGAGCAATTGCCCTTTACATGATGATAGACATTGTCCCTAATGCTTACATACTCGATAAGAGCAATTGTCACTTACAAGATGAGATCCGTTGTCCCTAAAGGCTAACTTTATGAGGGCAATTTGTCCCTTACATAATGAGAGCCGTTGTCCCTAAAGTGTCACTTGTTGAGAACAATTGTACCTTACTTTATGGTATCCATTGTCCCTAAACACTTGCTCACTTGATGAGTGCATTTGCCCTTTACATGATGATAGCCATTGTCCCTAATACTTACACACTCCAAAAGAGCAATTGTCACTTACATGAAGAGATCCGTTGTCCCTAAAGGCTAACTTTATGAGGACAATTTTTCCCTTACATAATAAGAGCCGTTGTCCCTAAAGTGTCACTTGTTGAGAGCAATTGTACCTTACTTTATGGTGTCCGTTGTCCCTAAACACTTCCTCACTTGATGAGAGCAATTACCCTTTACATGGTGATAGCCATTGTCCCTAATGCTTACACACTCGATAAGAGCAATTGTCACTTACATGATAAGATCCGTTGTCCTTAAAGGCTAACTTTATGAGGGCAATTTGTCCCTTACATAATAAGAGCCGTTGTCTCTAAAGGCTCACTTGTTGAGAGCAATTGTATCTTAGTTTATGGGATCCGTTTTCCATAAACACTTGCTCACTTGATGAGAGCAATTGCCCTTTACATGATGATAGGCATTGTCCCTAATACTTACACACTCCAAAAGAGCAATTGTAACTTACATGATGAGATCCGTTGTTCCTAAAGGCTAACTTTATGAGGTTAATTTTTCCTTTACATAATAAGAGCCGTTGTCCCTAAAGGCTCACTTGTTGAGAGAAATTATACCTTAGTTTCTGGGATCCGTTGTCCCTAAACGCTTCCTCACTTGATAAAAGCAATTGTCAGTAACAAGATGAGATCCGTTGTCCCTAAAGACTAACTTTATGAGGGAAATTTGTCCCTTACATAATAAGAGCCATTGTCCCTAAAGGCTCTTTGTTGAGAGCAATTGTACCTTAGTTTATGGGATCCGTTTTCCCTAAACACTTGCTCACTTGATGAGAGCAATTGCCCTTTACATGATGATAGGCATTGTCCCTTATGCTTACACACTCGATAAGAGAAATTGTCACCTACATGATGAGATCCGTTGTCCGTAAAGGCTGACTTTATGAGGGCAATTTGTCCCTTATATAATAAGAGTCGTTGTCCCTAAAGTGTCACTTGTTGAGAGCAATTGTACCTTACATTATGGGATCCGTTGTCCCAAAACAATTGCTCACTTGATCATAGCAATTGCCATTTACATGATGATAGCCATTATACCTAATGCCTACAAACTCGATAAGAGCAATTGTCACTTAAATGATGGGATCCGTTGTCCCTAAAGGCTAACTTTTTGAGAGCAATTTGTCCCTTACATAATAAGAGCCGTTTTCCCTAAAGGCTCACTTGCTGAGAGCAATTGTACCTTACTTTATGGGATCCGTTGTCCCTAAACACTTGCTCACTTGATGAGATCAATTGCCCTCGACATGATGATAGTCGTTGTCCCTAATGCTTGCACACTTGATAAGAGCAATTTTCACTGATATGATGAGATCCGTTGTCCCTAAAGGCTAACTTTATGAGGGCAATTTGTCCCTTACATAATAAGAGTCGTTGTCCCTAAATGCTCACTTGTTGAGAGCAATTGTACCTTAGTTTATGGGATCTATTGTCCCTAAACGCTTCCTCACTTGATAAGAGTAGTTGCCCTTTACATGATTATAGCCATTGTCCCTAATGCTTACACACTCGATAAGAGCAATTGTCAATTACATGATGAGATAAAAACGATTCTCTCTCTACCTATGGCGATTTTTTTCCCAAAACCTTAAATCTCATCCTATTCGTAATCCTTGATCATTAATCTTGTTCTAATCTGTATAACGATTGTGTTTTTGTTTGCTTAAATTCGTTTTTGCATCATTAACATTGTTTTTATGTGGATTTAGGCCTAGTTTGATTAAGGTCGATCTATTGTTAGGGTTTTTCTTAATCGCTTTCTTTGGGTTGTTTGGGTTTTCTTGTATCGCTATCTGATTTACATCTTCTTTTTCGAATCAAATACAATATGGAAGTCGGTTAATCTATTACTAGTGCTATTAATCATGCCTTAATCCTTTTAAGGCTCTTGTTTAAGAAGGAGGACGTGGTACTTCTTTGATTTCTGTTTGCGATTTCTTTTTGAATTGTATTAGGGTTTCGTTTTTTCTGTTTACTGTTCTTCATCATGGTGAATTCTGGTGAGATTAATGTGGATCTGGATGCGTTTAGGGCTCGTATGAGCCATTTGAAACAACAAGATCTTGGGAATTCTGGTAACACTCAACCTCGTTTGCCTACTAGGGTTTTACGAAACCCTAATGATGTTCCAAGTTCTGCTGCTGCTGCTGTTAGTAATCCTCTTGTGGGTGATGTGACGAGTTGTCCTACTAGCCTTGGTGAGTTGGATCCTAGTCCAACGATGAACCCTAGTAGGAAGGACACGATTTTCTTTGATGCTAGTAATTCTGGTGTGGCTGATACGAGTAGTAACACTAATCAGGTAATGAGCACTAATGAAAATATTGAGCATGTTGATTGTGTTACGGGTAACCTACCTCAAGGAGATGGAGTTCATGTAGCTTCTAATTCTGGTCGGTTTAAGCTTGTTGATTCTAACGTCAATAGCATGGGTGATACCATTACTAGTTCGAATCACACTAATGTGAATGCTCATGAAGAGAACGTTTCGCCTGCTTCAACAACTGTACCTATCGTGCAATCTAGTGACATTAATACACAACCTAAAACTTATGTTGCGGCTACAAGTGGTACGAATAAAGATAATACTAAAGTTAAACCTAATTTTCGTGCTCTTAAGATGGATAATGTGTTTCAAGGTGTTGATGTCTCTATTCCTCGAAAGGTGGTTCAAAATATTAGTACTAAATTTGAGTTTACCCTCTATGGTTATTTTATCGGTAAGCGTATTGCGTTCCCTGTGGTGGAATACTTTGTTCGTAACAATTGGGCAAAGTATGGGTTAAAAAGAGTTATGATGAATGAAAATGGATTCCTCTTCTTTAAATTTGATTCTCAGGCTGGTTTGGAGGCTATATTAGAAGGAGGTCCATGGATGATCAAGAACAGCCCCATTATTCTCAAAAAGTGGACTATGAATACGAGCTTAAAGAAAGAGGAATTAACATGTATTCCAGTATGGGTTAAGCTTCATGATGTTCCATTGCAGGTGTTCTCGGAAGATGGTATTAGTATTACTGCTACACACTTAGGTACTCCTATAATCCGGGTAGAGTATGAATGGAAACCTCCTAGGTGCGATGTATGTTTGATATTTGGTCATTCCACAGATTGTTGTCCTAAGAAAGTTATGCCTACACCAGTTGTGGAGAAATCTAATGATGATGATGGTTTTCAATTGGTGGGAAAAAAGAAAAATAAAAAGAAGGGTATGGTTAAGGATAATAATGTGGCTAAGGGGTTCCCTGTGGGTAAGAACATGTATTATAGACCTAAAGCTGTTGCAACTCCATCTCAACCACCAGCAGGTGTAGCTAGTACTTCTGGTCCTCCCCTTGAAAAGGTGGATGTCGCTTCATCTAGTAGTACTTTTCAGTCCAAGGAGCGTATTAGCCCGTCTCATAAAGAGAATGTTATAACAAACAACCAAACTACTAAGGTAAGCTCCTCTAAACCAAATGCTAATATTTCCACTTCTAATCCCTTTGATGCTTTGGCTATGGATGAGGGTGGTCAGGAGGATACAAAGCTTGATGAGGAGGAGGTTGTTAATGTTTTTGATGAATCTGGTAATTTATTTGATCAATCGGGGGCAAGCACTTCCGTTCTCAATGTTCCCGATGTATAGTATTGCTTCATGGAATATAAGGGGTCTGAACCGTGCCCCTAAACAAAAAGAGGTTCGTCAGGTTGTTAATGAGAATAACCTTAGTGTGTGTGCTGTTTTGGAGTCTCATGTGGATGCATCGGGTGTGTACGATACTTGTCGTAAGGTTTGTCGTAGGTGGAAATGGACGTCTAATGGGAATCTTTGTACTAAGGGTTCTTGTATCATTCTTGGCTGGAATGATGATATTGTTGATGTTATGGTTATGGCTTCTACTAACCAAGTTATGCATGTGCAGGTTAATGTTCGTAATGAAAACAAAACCGTTTTTTGTTCTTTTGTTTATGCAGATAATTATTATGTTAATCGGAGAGCGCTTTGGAGTAACCTTGTTAGCCATGCTAATTTCATGCGTAATAGACCATGGGTGTTATTGGGAGACTTTAATGCTGCTCTTAATTTGGAGGATCATTCGTGTGGTGGTTATGCTCCTGATATTGCTATGCGTGAATTTAAAGAATGTGTCTTGAATATGGAGGTTTCGGATGTTAATAGTACGGGGCTGCATTTTACATGGAATCAAAAACCAAGAGGCTCTAATGGTATGTTAAAGAAGATTGCTAGAATTATGGGTAATTTAAAGTTTGGCGATGATTTCCCGGGTTCGTTTGCTATTTTCCAACCTTACCGTATTTCTGATCATTCTCCTTGTGTTCTTCGTATTCCTCAAGTGGCTAAGCTCAAACCTAAACCTTTCAAGTTCTTTAATTTTTTAGTGCATAAAGAGGGTTTTATTGATACTGTTACTTCGGGGTGGAATCTTGGTGTTAATGGATGTGCTATGTATCGTGTTGTTAAACGTTTGAAGGGGCTGAAATCTTCGTTTCGTAAGCTTTTGTATAATCAAGGGAATCTTCATGATAGGGTTAATATTCTTCGTAAGGAGTTAGATGAGGTCCAAAGTGCTATTGATAAAGACCCGTTTAATTCAGCCCTTCGTGAAGATCATGCTCATTACCTTCTTGCTTTCAAGGAGGGAATTTTAGATGAGGAACGGTTTTTAAAGCAAAAATCTAAAGTTCAATGGCTTCAAGAAGGTGATTCTAATACGGCTTATTTTCATAGTGTTGTTAAAAGTAAAAGTGCTCGCAATCGAATTGAAGTGGTTTGGGATGCGGCTAATGTTTTGTATGAAGGAAGTGCAGTTGCTGGGGCTTTTGTTTCTCATTATGAGCAGTTTCTGGGTATTGAAGGGGATTAATGTTCTTAATCCTCAAATGGCTTATTTTATGGTGAGAGATATTACGGATTCTGAAATTAGGGAAGCCATTTTCTCGATGGGGGATGATAAAGCTCCTGGTCCGGATGGGTACACTGCTGCTTTCTTTAAGAAAGCATGGACTGTTGTGGGGACTGATGTTATGAGTGCTATTCGTGATTTCTTCTCTAATGGTAAGCTTCTTAAGGAAATTAACCACACGATTATATCTCTGATTCCTAAAGTGTCTACCCCGTCTAAGATTACTGATTATAGGCCTATCTCTTGTTGCAATGTGTTGTTTAAATGCATTAGTAAAATAATTGCTAATCGTGTTAAGGATAGCCTTGGTCATCTGGTTTGCATTAACCAATCTGCGTTTGTTCCTGGGCGGCGTATTTCTGATAATATTCTGCTTACACAAGAACTTATGAGGAATTATCATAGAGGGAGAGGTCCGCCTAGATGTGCTTTTAAAGTGGATATTCAAAAGGCGTATGATACGGTTGATTGGGCGTTTCTTAGGTCTATTCTGATTGGTTTTGGGTTCCATCCTAAAATGGTCAATTGGATTATGGTTTGTGTCTCTACTACATCGTATTCCATATGTGTTAATGGGGATCTTCATGGCTGGTTCCAAGGTAAGCGAGGTCTTCGGCAGGATGACCCGTTATCTCTTTACTTGTTTACTTTGGTTATGGAGGTTTTAACCCTTATTCTTCGGAAAAAGGTTGCTAATACGGAGGAGTTTCAATTTCATCATTTATGTGAGCAGCAGCGTATTATTAACCTTTGTTTTGCAGATGATCTTTTCTTATTCTCTAGAGGCCACCCTGAATCGGTTAATGTTATTATGCAAGCTTTGGAGGATTTCAAGAATGTTTCGGGTCTTGTCCCGAGTATTCCCAAGAGTACTGCTTTTTTCTGTAATGTTCCTAGTGGCTTGAAAGCAATGATTCTTCAGTCTATGCCATTTGCAGAGGGTTCTCTTCCGGTTAGATATTTGGGTGTTCCTCTCATTTCGTCTCGGCTTCTTTATAGGGATTGTAAGGTTCTTGTGGAGAAATTAGAAGGGCGAGTGAATGATTGGCGTAATAAGTTTCTTTCGCTGGCAGGTAGGCTTCAATTGATCAGATCCGTGTTGTCTTCGATGCATATTTATTGGGCTTCTGTTTTCATTCTTCCTGCTCGTATAGTTCATGACTTGGAGCAGCTCATGAGGGGTTTCTTATGGTGTCAAGGGGAAATGAAAAAAGGTAAGGCTAAAGTGGCGTGGGATTCTGTTTGTATGCCTAAAAGTGAAGGTGGTCTTGGTATTCGTAGACTGGCGGATTTTAATATTGCTCTTATGACTACGCATATTTGGAGTATTTTAACTCATAAAGAGTCTTTATGGGTTCAATGGATTCATTCTTACAAACTTCGTGGAAGGAGTTTTTGGGATGTTCCTTGCTTGGGAGATGTTAGTTGGGGTTGGCGTAAGCTGCTTGCTATTAGACCAAAGGTACGTCCGTTTATTTGGCATATGATCAAAAATGGTAGGTCTACTTCTGTTTGGTTTGACATGTGGTGTGAGATTAGCCCTCTTCGCAATATTATCACCCCTAGAGACATTAGTCGGGCTGGTCTTACATTATCGGATTCTGTTTATGATGTTATTGTTAATGGTTCTTGGAGATGGCCTGCTGATTGGTATTCTAGATTTCCGGATTTAGTTAATCTCCCGGTTCCTAATCTAGTGGATGATGCTGATGATAGTTTATTATGGAGGGACTTGGATGGCAATGTTAGGCCTTTTTCGGTTGCTTTAGCTTAGGAATCCCTTCGTGATAGAGCTGTTCAAGTCGATTGGGTTCTAATTCCGTGGTTTCCTCATTGTATCCCTAGGCATGCGGTGCATTTATGGCTTGTTATTAGGCAGAAGTTGAAAACTCAGGATAGGCTGCGGGAATCGGATGTTGGGCCTAATGTTGATTTAAGTCTCCTTAGGTGCCCGCTTTGTGATACTGTTCCGGATTCTCACACTCACTTGTTTTTTGAGTGTCCATTTTCTTTTGCAGGTTTGGCTACAGGTTCGATCTTTAGCTGGCATGGATGCTTTCTCGCCTTTGCTGGTTGATGCTATTGCCTTCATTATTCCTATTGCTAAAGGGCGTTCTGTTGTTAGCATTCTTTCTTGGTTAGTGCTTGCGGCTACAACATACTTCATTTGGATGGAACGTAATTCTAGGCTTTTTAATAAAAAGAAGTCTAATGTTGATGAGGTGGTCCAAGTTATTGTCTCTACCCTTCGGTTGAAGCTGGTTACCTTCAAGTTCAAGAAGTTAACCACTCGGGCTCGTCTACTGCTGGATAAATGGAAGATTCCAAGTGCTTGTTATTTTCACGAAGGGAGTGCCAGGTAAGGGTTGTACTCTTTTTCCATACTCCAAGGTTTTTCCCTATGGGTTTTTCTTGGAAAGGGTTTTTAAGGAGGCAAACTGCCTGGGTCACCTTGCTCCCTTCGTGCTTATGGATAGATGCAGGACGTTCGCTTGATTCAAGATTTTTCTTGTTTTTATACCTAGTTAGGTGCTTTGTAATATAGCTAGGTTTGATGTTTATGGCCTGTCATAAACTCTTGTTCATCAAGCTTTTGCTTGAGGTTAATGTGGTACTTCAGCCACATTCCATTTGTACTTAACGATTTTTTGGTTATATATTTACCGGGGTTAACCCTTTTACCAAAAAAAAAATTACATGATGAGATCCGTTGTACCTAAAGGCTAACTTTATAAGGGCAATTTTTCCCTTACATAATAAGAGACGTTGTCCCTAAAGGCTCACTTGCTGAGAGCAATTGCACCTTACTTTATGGGATCCATTGTCCCTAAACACTTGCTCAGTTGATGAGAGCAATTGCCCTCTACATGATGATAGTCGTTGTCCCTAATGCTTGCACACTCGATAAGAGCAATTGTCACTGACATGATGAGATCAGTTGTCCCTAAAGGCTAACTTTATGAGGGCAATTTGTCCCTCACATATTAAGAGCCGTTGTCCCTAAAGGCTCACTTGTTGAGAGCAATTGTACCTTAGTTTATGGGATCCGTTTTCCCTAAACAGTGCTCACTTGATGAGAGCAATTGCCTTTTACATGATGATAGCCATTGTTCTTAATGCTTACACACTCGATAAGAGCAATTGTCACTTACATGATGAGATCCGTTGTCCCTAAAGGCTAACTTAATGAGGGCAATTTGTCCCTCACATAATAAGAGTCGTTGTCCCTAAAGGCTCAATTGTTGAGAGCAATTGTACCTTAGTTTATATGATCCGTTGTCCTTAAACGCTCCCTCACTAGATGAGAGCAATTGCCCTTTACATGATGATAGACATTGTCCCTAATGCTTACATACTCGATAAGAGCAATTGTCACTTACAAGATGAGATCCGTTGTCCCTAAAGGCTAACTTTATGAGGGCAATTTGTCCCTTACATAATGAGAGCCGTTGTCCCTAAAGTGTCACTTGTTGAGAACAATTGTACCTTACTTTATGGTATCCATTGTCCCTAAACACTTGCTCACTTGATGAGAGCAATTGCCCTTTACATGATGATGGCCATTGTTCCTAATGCTTACACACTCCAAAAGAGCAATTGTCACTTACATGAAGAGATCCGTTGTCCCTAAAGGCTAACTTTATGAGGACAATTTTTCCCTTACATAATAAGAGCCGTTGTCCCTAAAGTGTCACTTGTTGAGAGCAATTGTACCTTACTTTATGGTGTCCGTTGTCCCTAAACACTTCCTCACTTGATGAGAGCAATTGCCCTTTACATGATGATAGCCATTGTCCCTAATGCTTAAACACTAGAAAAGAGCAATTGTCACTTACATGAAGAGATCCGTTGTCCCTAAAGGCTAACTTTATGAGGGCAATTTTTCCCTTACATAATAAGAGCCGTTGTCCCTAAAGGCTCACTTGTTGAGAGTAATTGTACCTTAATTTATGGGATCCGTTGTCCCTAAACGCTTCCTCACTTGATAAGAGCAATTGCCCTTTACATGATGATAACCATTGTCCCTAATGCTTATACACTCGATAAGAGAAATTGTCACTTACAAAATGAGATTCGTTGTCCCTAAAGACTAAGTTTATGAGGGAAATTTGTCCCTCACATAATACGAGCCGTTGTCCCTAAAGGCTCACTAGTTGAGAGCAATTGTACCTTAGTTTATGGGATCTATTATCCCTAAACGCTTCCTCACTTGATAAGAGCAGTTGCCCTTTACATGATTATAGCCATTGTCCCTAATGCTTACACACTCGATAAGAGCAATTGTCAATTACATGATGAGATCCGTTGTACCTAAAGGCTAACTTTATAAGGGCAATTTTTCCCTTACATAATAAGAGACGTTGTCCCTAAAGGCACACTTGTTGAGAGCAATTGCACCTTACTTTATGGGAACCATTGTCCCTAAACACTTGCTCACTTGGTGAGAGTAATTGCTCTCTACATGATGATAGTCGTTGTCCCAAATGCTTGTACACTCGATAAGAGCAATTGTCACTGACATGATGAGATCAGTTGTCCCTAAAGGCTAACTTTATGAGGGCAATTTGTCGCTCACATAATAAGAGCCGTTGTCCCTAAAGGCTCACTTGTTGAGAGCAATTGTACCTTGGTTTATGGGATCCGTTTTCCCTAAACACTTGCTCACTTGATGAGAGCAATTGCCCTTTACATGATGATAGCCATTGTTCCTAATGCTTACACACTCGATAAGAGCAATTGTTACTTAAATGATGAGATCCGTTGTCCCTAAAGGCTAACTTTATGAGGGCAATTTGTCCCTCACATAATAAGAGTCGTTGTCCCTAAAGGCTCACTTGTTGAGAGCAATTGTACCTTAGTTTATAGGATCCGTAGTCCTTAAACGCTTCCTCACTAGATGAGAGCAATTGCCCTTTACATGATGATAGACATTGTCCCTAATGCTTACACACTCGATAAGAGCAATTGTCACTTACAAGATGAGATCCGTTGTCCTTAAAGGCTAACTTTATGTGGGCAATTTGTCCCTTACATAATAAGAGCCGTTGTCCCTAAAGTGTGACTTGTTGAGAGCAATTGTACCTTACTTTATGGTATCCATTGTCCCTAAACACTTGCTCACTTGATGAGAGCAATTGCCCTTTACATGATGATAGCCATGGTCCCTAATGCTTACACACTCCAAAAGAGCAATTGTTACTAACAGGATGAGATCCGTTGTCCCTAAAGGCTAACTTTATGAGGTCAATTTTTCCCTTACATAATAAGAGCCGTTGTCCCGAAAAGCTCACTTGTTGAGAGAAATTGTACCTTAGTTTATGGGATCCGTTTTCCCTAAACACTTGCTCACTTGATGAGAGCAATTGCCCTTTACATGATGATAGGCATTGTCCCTTATGCTTACACACTCGATAAGAGAAATTGTTACTTACATGATGAGATCCGTTGTCCGTAAAGTGTCACTTGTTGAGAGCAATTGTACCTTACATTATGGGATCCGTTGTCCCTAAACAATTGCTCACTTGATCATAGCAATTGCCCTTTACATGATGAAAGCCATTATCCCTAATGCTTACACACTCGATAAGAGCAATTGTCACTTAAATGATGGGATCCGTTGTCCCTAAAGGCTAACTTTATGAGAGCAATTTGTCCCTTACATAATAAGAGCCGTTGTCCCTAAAGTGTTACTTGTTGACAGCAACTGTACCTTACTTTATGGTATCCGTTGTCCCTAAACACTTGCTCACATGATGAGAGCAATTGCCCTTTACATGATGATAGCCATTGTCCCTAATGCTTACACACTCGAAAAGAGCAATTGTCACTTACTTGATGAGATCCGTTGTCCCTAAAGGCTAACTTTATGAGGGCAATTTGTCCCTCACATAATAAGAGGCGTTGTCCCTAAAGGCTAACTTGTTGAGAGCAATTGTACCTTAGTTTATTGGATCCGTTGTCCTTAAACGCTTCCTCACTTGATAAGAGCAATCTCCCTTCACACGATGATAGCCATTGTCCCAAATGCTTACACACTCGAAAAAAGAAATTGTCACTTACATGATGAGATCCATTGTCCCTAATGGCTAACTTTATGAGGGCAATTTTTCCCTTACATAATAAGAGCCGTTTTCCCTAAAGGCTCACTTGTTGAGAGCAATTTTACATTAGTTTATGGGATCCGTTGTCCCTAAACGCTTCCTCACTTGATAAGAGCAATTGCCCTTTACATGATGATAGCCATTGTCTCTAATGCTTACACACTCGATAAGAGCAATTGTCACTTACAAGATGAGATCCGTTGTCCCTAAAGACTCACTTTATGAGGGAAATTTGTCCCTTACATAATAAGAGCCGTGGTCCCTAAAGGCTCACTTGTTGAGAGCAATTGTACCTTAGTTTATGGGATCCGTTTTCCCTAAATACTTTCTCACTTAATGTGAGCAATTGCCCTTTACATGATGATAGCCGTTGTCCCTAATGCTTACACTCGATAAAAGAAATTGTCACTTACCTGATGAGATCCGTTGTCCGTAAAGGCTAACTTTATGTGGGCAATTTGTCCCTTACATAAAACGAGTCGTTGTCCTAAAAGTGTCACTTGTTGAGAGCAATTGTACATTACATTACGGGATCCATTGTCCCTAAACACTTGCACACTTGATCATAGAAATTGCCCTTAACATGATGATAGCCATTATCCCTAATGCTTACACACTCGATAAGAGTAATTGTCACTTAAATGATGGGATCCGTTGTCCATAAAGGCTAACTTTATGAGGGCAATTTGTCCCTTACATAATAAGAGCCGTTGTCCCTAAAGTGTCACTTGTTGAGAGCAATTGTACCTTACTTTATGGTATCAGTTGTCCCTAAACACTTGCTCACTTGATGAGAGCAATTGCCCTTTACATGATGATAGCCATTGTCCCTAATGCTTACACACTCAAAAAGAGCAATTGTCACTTACATGATGAGATCAGTTGTCCCTAAAGGCTAACTTTATGAGGGCAATTTGTCCCTCACATAATAAGAGTCGTTGTCCCTAAAGGCTTACTTGTTGAGAGCAGTTGTACCTTAGTTTATAGGATCCGTAGTCCTTAAACGCTTCCTCACTAGATGAGAGCAATTGCCCTTTACATGATGATAGACATTGTCCCTAATGCTTACACACTCGATAAGAGCAATTGTCACTTACAAGATGAGATCCCTTGTCCTTAAAGGCTAACTTTATGAGGGCAATTTGTCCCTTACATAATGAGAGCCGTTGTCCCTAAAGTGTCACTTGATGAGAGCAATTGCCCTTTACATGATGATAGCCATTGTTCCTAATGCTTACACACTCGATAAGAGCAATTGTCACTTAAATGATGAGATCCGTTGTCCCTAAAGGCTAACTTTATGAGGGCAATTTGTCCCTCACATAATAAGATTCGTTGTCCCTAAAGGCTCACTTGTTGAGAGCAATTGTACCTTAGTTTATAGGATCCGTAGTCCTTAAACGCTTCCTCACTAGATGAGAGCAATTGCCCTTTACATGATGATAGATATTGTCCCTAATGCTTACACACTCGATAAGAGCAATTGTCACTTACAAGATGAGATCCGTTGTCCTTAAAGGCTAAATTTATGAGGGCAATTTGTCCCTTACAAAATGAGAGCCGTTGTCCCTAACGTGTCACTTGTTGAGAGCAATTGTACCTTACTTTATGGTATCCATAGTCCCTAAACACTTGCTCACTTGATGAGAGCAATTGCCCTTTACATGATGATAGCCATTGTCCCTAATGCTTACACACTCCAAAAGAGCAATTGTTACTAACATGATGAGATCCGTTGTCCCTAAAGGCTAACTTTATGAGGGCAATTTGTCCCTCACATAATAAGAGTCGTTGTTCCTAAAGGCTTACTTGTTGAGAGCAATTGTACCTTAGTTTATAGGATCCGTAGTCCTTAAACGCTTCCTCACTAGATGAGAGCAATTGCCCTTTATATGATGATAGACACTGTCCCTAATGCTTACACTAACGATAAGAGCAATTGTCACTTACAAGATTAGATACCTTGTCCTTAAAGGCTAACTTTATGAGGCCAATTTGTCCATTACATAATGAGAGCCATTGTCCCTAAAGTGTAACTTGTTGAGAGCAATTGTACCTTGGTTTATGGGATTCGTTTTCCCTAAACACTTGCTCACATGATGAGAGCAATTGCCCTTTACATGATGATAGCCATTGTTCCTTATGCTTACACACTCGATAAGAGCAATTGTCACTTAAATGATGAGATCCGTTGTCCCTAAAGGCTAACTTTATGAGGGCAATTTTTCCCTTACATAATGAGGGCAACTTGTCCCTCACATAATAAGAGTCGTTGTCCCTAAAGGCTCACTTGTTGAGAGCAAATGTACCGTACATTACGGGATCTGTTGTCCCTAAACACTTGCTCACTTGATCATAGAAATTGCCCTTAACATGATGATAGCCATTATCCCTAATGCTTACACACTCGATAAGAGTAATTGTCACTTAAATGATGGGATCCGTTGTCCCTAAAGGCTAACTTTATGAGGGCAGTTTGTCCCTTACATAATACGAGCCGTTGTCCCTAAAGTGTCACTTGTTGAAAGCAATTGTACCGAACTTTATGGTATCCGTTGTCCCTAAACACTTGCTCACTTGATGAGAGCAATTGCCCTTTACATGATGATAGCCATTGTCCGTAATGCTTACACACTCGAAAAGAGCAATTGTCACTTACATGATGAGATCCGTTATCCCTAAAGGCTAACTTTATGAGGGCAATTTTTCCCTTACATAATAAGAGCCGTTGTCCCTAAAGGCTCACTTGTTGAGAGCGATTGTACCTTAGTTTATGGGATCTGTTGTCCCTAAACACTTCCTCACTTGATAAGAGCAGTTGCCCTTTACATGATTATAGCCATTGTCCCTAATGCTTACACACTCGATAAGAGCAATTGTCAATTACATGATGAGATCCGTTGTACCTAAAGGCTAACTTTATAAGGGCAATTTTTCCCTTACATAATAAGAGACGTTGTCCCTAAAGGCTCACTTGCTGAGAACAATTGCACCTTACTTTATGGGATCCATTGTCCCTAAACACTTGCTCGCTTGATGAGAGCAATTGCCCTCTACATGATGATAGTCGTTGTCCCAAATGCATGCACACTCGATAAGAGCAATTATCACTGACATGATGAGATCAGTTGTCCCTAAAGGCTAACTTTATGAGGGCAATTTGTCCCTCACATAATAAGAGTCGTTGTCCCTAAAGGCTTACTTGTTGAGAGCAGTTGTACCTTAGTTTATAGGATCCGTAGTCCTTAAACGCTTCCTCACTAGATGAGAGCAATTTCCCTTTACATGATGATAGACATTGTCCCTAATGCTTACACACTCGATAAGAGCAATTGTCACTTACAAGATGAGATCCCTTGTCCTTAAAGGCTAACTTTATGAGGGCAATTTGTCCCTTACATAATGAGAGCCGTTGTCCCTAAAGTGTCACTTGATGAGAGCAATTGCCCTTTTCATGATGATAGCCGTTGTTCCTAATGCTTACACACTCGATAAGAGCAATTGTCACTTAAATGATGAGATCCGTTGTCCCTAAAGGCTAACTTTATGAGGGCAATTTGTCCCTCACATAATAAGATTCGTTGTCCCTAAAGGCTCACTTGTTGAGAGCAATTGTACCTTAGTTTATATGATCCGTAGTCCTTAAACGCTTCCTCACTAGATGAGAGCAATTGCCCTTTACATGATGATAGACATTGTCCCTAATGCTTACACACTCGATAAGAGCAATTGTCACTTACAAGATGAGATCCGTTGTCCTTAAAGGCTAAATTTATGAGGGCAATTTGTCCCTTACAAAATGAGAGCCGTTGTCCCTAACGTGTCACTTGTTGAGAGCAATTGTACCTTACTTTATGGTATCCATTGTCCCTAAACACTTGCTCACTTGATGAGAGCAATTGCCCTTTACATGATGATAGCCATTGTCCCTAATGCTTACACACTCCAAAAGAGCAATTGTTACTAACATGATGAGATCCGTTGTCCCTAAAGGCTAACTTTATGAGGGCAATTTGTCCCTTACATAATAAGAGTCGTTGTTCCTAGAGGCTTACTTGTTGAGAGCAATTGTACCTTAGTTTATAGGATCCGTAGTCCTTAAACGCTTCCTCACTAGATGAGAGCAATTGCCCTTTACATGATGATAGACACTGTCCCTAATGCTTACACTAACGATAAGAGCAATTGTCACTTACAAGATGAGATCCCTTGTCCTTAAAGGCTAACTTTATGAGGGCAATTTGTCCATTACATAATGAGAGCCGTTGTCCCTAAAGTGTAACTTGTTGAGAGCAATTGTACCTTGGTTTATGGGATTCGTTTTCCCTAAACACTTGCTCACTTGATGAGAGCAATTGCCCTTTACATGATGATAGCCATTGTTCCTTATGCTTACACACTCGATAAGAGCAATTGTCACTTAAATGATGAGATCCGTTGTCCCTAAAGGCTAACTTTATGAGGGCAATTTTTCCCTTACATAATAAGGGCAATTTGTCCCTCACATAATAAGAGTCGTTGTCCCTAAAGGCTCACTTGTTGAGAGCAAATGTACCGTACATTACGGGATCTGTTGTCCCTAAACACTTGCTCACTTGATCATAGAAATTGCCCTTAACATGATGATAGCCATTATCCCTAATGCTTACACACTCGATAAGAGTAATTGTCACTTAAATGATGGGATCCGTTGTCCCTAAAGGCTAACTTTATGAGGGCAGTTTGTCCCTTACATAATAAGAGCCGTTGTCCCTAAAGTATCACTTGTTGAAAGCAATTGTACCGAACTTTATGGTATCCGTTGTCCCTAAACACTTGCTCACTTGATGAGAGCAATTGCCCTTTACATGATGATAGCCATTGTCCGTAATGCTTACACACTCGAAAAGTGCAATTGTCACTTACATGATGAGATCCGTTGTCCCTAAAGGCTAACTTTATGAGGCTCACTTGTTGAGAGCAATTGTACCTTAGTTTATGGGATCTGTTGTCCCTAAACACTTCCTCATTTGATAAGAGCAGTTGCCCTTTACATGATTATAGCCATTGTCCCTAATGCTTACACACTCGATAAGAGCAATTGTCAATTACATGATGAGATCCGTTGTACCTAAAGGCTAACTTTATAAGGGCAATTTTTCCCTTACATAATAAGAGACGTTGTCCCTAAAGGCTCACTTGCTGAGAACAATTGCACCTTACTTTATGGGATCCATTGTCCCTAAACACTTGCTCGCTTGATGAGAGCAATTGCCCTCTACATGATGATAGTCGTTGTCCCAAATGCTTGCATACTCGATAAGAGCAATTATCACTGACATGATGAGATCAGTTGTCCCTAAAGGCTAACTTTATGAGGGCAATTTGTCCCTCACATAATAAGAGCCGTTGTCCCTAAAGGCTCACTTGTTGAGAGCAATTGTACCTTGGTTTTTGGGATCCGTTTTCCCAAAACACTTGCTCACTTGATGAGAGCAATTGCCCTTTACATGATGATAGCCATTGTTCCTAATGCTTAAACACTCGATAAGAGCAATTGTCACTTAAATGATCAGATCCGTTGTCCCTAAAGGCTAACTTTATGAGGGTAATTTGTCCCTCACATAATAAGAGTCGTTGTCCCTAAAGGCTCACTTGTTGAGAGCAATCTCCCTTCACATGATGATAGCCATTGTCCCTAATGCTTACATACTCGAAAAAAGACATTGTCACTTACATGATGAGATCCTTTGTCCCTAAAGGCTAACTTTATGAGGGCAATTTTTCCCTTACATAATAAGAGCCGTTTTCCCTAAAGGCTCACTTGTTGAGAGCAATTGTACATTAGTTTATGGGATCCGTTTTCCCTAAACACTTGCTCACTTGATGAGAGAAATTGCCCTTTACATGATGATAGGCATTGTCCCTTATGCTTACACACTCGATAAGAGAAATTGTCAATTACATGATGAGATCCGTTGTTCGTAAAGTGTCACTTGTTGAGCGCAATTGTACCTTACATTATGGGATCCGTTGTCCCTAAACAATTGTTCACTTGATCACAGCAATTGCCCTTTACATGATGATAACCATTATCCCTAATGCTTACACACTCGATAAGAGCAATTGTCACTTAAATGATGGGATCCGTTGTCCCTAAAGGCTAACTTTATGAGAGCAATTTGTCCCTTACATAATAAGAGCCGTTGTCCCTAAAGTGTCACTTGTTGACAACAATTGTACCTTACTTTATGGTATCCGTTGTCTCTAAACACTTGCTCACTTGATGAGAGCAATTGCTCTTTAAATGATGATAGCCATTGTCCCTAATGCTTACACACTCAAAAAGAGCAATTGTCACTTAAATGATGTGATCCGTTGTCCCTAAAGGCTAACTTTATGAGGGCAATTTTTCCCTTACATAATAAGAGCCGTTTTCCCTAAAGGCTCACTTGTTGAGAGCAATTTTATATTAGTTTATGGGATCCGTTGTCCCTAAATGCTTCTTCACTTGATAAGAGCAATTGCCCTTTACATGATGATAGCCATTGTCCCTAATGCTTACACACTCGATAAGAGCAATTGTCACTTACAAGATGAGATCCGTTGTCCCTAAAGACTCACTTTATGTGGGAAATTTGTCCCTTACATAATAAGAGTCGTTGTCCCAAAAGGCTCACTTGTTGAGAGCAATTGTACCATAGTTTACGGGATCCGTTTTCCCTAAATACTTGCTCACTTAATGAGAGCAATTGCCCTTTACATGACGATAGCCGTTGTCCCTAATGCTTACACTCGATAAAAGAAATTGTCACTTACATGATGAGATCCGTTGTCCGTAAAAGCTAACTTTATGTGGGCAATTTGTCCCTTACATAATACGAGTCGTTGTCCCTAAAGTGTCACTTGTTGAGAGCAAATGTACCGTACATTACGGGATCCGTTGTCCCTAAACACTTGCTCACTTGATCATAGAAATTGCCCTTAACATGATTATAGCCATTAACCCTAATATTTACACACTCGATAAGAGTAATTGTCACTTAAATGATGGGATCCGTTGTCCCTAAAGGCTAACTTTATGAGGGCAATTTGTCCCTTAAATAATAAGAGCCGTTGTCCCTAAAGTGTCACTTGTTGAGAGCAATTGTCCCTTACTTTATGGTATCCGTTGTCCCTAAACACTTGCTCACTTGATGAGAGCAATTGCACATTACATGATGATAGCCATTGTCCCTAATGCTTACACACTCGAAAAGAGCAATTGTCACTTACATGATGAGATCCGTTGTCCCTAAAGGCTAACTTTATGAGGGCAATTTTTCCCTTACATAATAAGAGCCGTTGTCCCTAAAGGCTCACTTGCTGAGAGCAATTGTACCTTACTTTATGGGATCCGTTGTCCCTAAACAGTTGCTCACTTGATGAGATCAATTGCCCTCGACATGATGATAGTCGTTGTCCCTAATGCTTGCACACTCGATAAGAGCAATTTTCACTGATATGTTGAGATCCGTTGTCCCTAAAGGCTAACTTTATGAGAGCAATTTGTCCCTTACATAATAAGAGCCGTTATCCCTAAAGGCTCACTTGTTGAAAGCAATTGTACCTTAGTTTAGGGGATCTGTTGTCCCTAAACGCTTCCTCACTTGATAAGAGCAGTTGCCCTTTACATGATGATAGGCATTGTCCCTAATGCTTACACACTCGATAAGAGCAATTGTCAATTACATGATGAGATCCCTTGTACCTAAAGGCTAACTTTATAAGGGCAATTTTTCCCTTACATAATAAGAGACGTTGTCCCTAAAGGCTCACTTGCTGAGAGCAATTGCACCTTATTTTATGGGATCCATTGTCCCTAAACAGTTGCTCACTTGATGAGAGCAATTGCCCTCTACATAATGATAGTCGCTATTCCCAATGCTTGCACACTCGATAAGAGCAATTATCACTGACATGATGAGATCAGTTGTCCCTAAAGGCTAACTTTATGAGGGCAATTTGTCCCTCACATAATAAGAGCCGTTGTCCCTAAAGGCTCACTTGTTGAGAGCAATTGTACCATAGTTTATGGGATCCGTTTTCCCTAAACACTTGCTCACTTGATGAGAGCAATTGCCCTTTACATGATGATAGCCATTGTTCCTAATGCTTACACACTCGATAAGAGCAATTGTCACTTACATGACCAGATCCGTTGTCCCTAAAGGCTAACTTTATGAGGGCAATTTGTCCCTCACATAATAAGAGTCGTTGTCCTTAAAGGCTCACTTGTTGAGAGCAATTGTACCTTAGTTTATAGGATCCGTAGTCCTTAAACGCTTCCTCACTAGATGAGAGCAATTGCCCTTTACATGATGATAGACATTGTCCCTAATGCTAACACACTCGATAAGAGCAATTGTCAATTACAAGATGAGATCCGTTGTCCTTAAAGGTTAACTTTATGAGGGCAATTTGTCCCTTACATAATGAGAGCCGTTGTCCCTAAAGTGTCACTTGTTGAGAGCAATTGTCCTTTACATGATGATAGCCGTTGTCCCTAATGCTTACACACTCCAAAAGAGCAATTGTTACTTACATGATGAGATCCGTTGTCCCTAAAGGCTAACTTTATGAAGTCAATTTTTCCCTTACATAATAAGAGCCGTTGTCCCTAAAGGCTCACTTGTTGAGAGAAATTGTACGTTAGTTTATGGGATCCGTTGTCCCTAAACGCTTCCTCACTTGATAAGAGCAATTGCCCTTTATATGATGATAACCATTGTCCCTAATTCTTACACACACGATAAGAGCAATTGTCACTTCAAGATGAGATCCGTTGTCCCTAAAGGCTAACTTTATGAGGGCAATTTGTCCCTTACATAATAAGAGCCGTTGTCCCCAAAGGCTCGCTTGTTGAGAGCAATTGTACATTAGGTTATGGGATCCGTTTTCCCTAAACACTTGCTCACTTGATGAGAGCAATTGCCCTTTAAATGATGATAGGCATTGTCGCTTATGCTTAAACACTCGATAAGAGAAATTGTCACTTACATGATGAGATCCGTTATCCGTAAAGTGTCACTTGTTGAGAGCAATTGTACCTTACATTATGGGATCCGTTGTCCCTAAACAATTGCTCACTTGATCATAGCAATTGCCCTTTACATGATGATAGCCATTATCCCAAATGCTTACACACTCGATAAGAGCAATTGTCACTTAAATGATGGGATCCGTTGTCCCTAAAGGCTAACTTTATGAGAGCAATTACCCTTTACATGATGATAGCCATTGTCCCTAATGCTTACACACTAGAAAAGAGCAATTGTCACTTACATGATGAGATTCGTTGTCCCTAAAGGCTAAATTTTGAGGGCAATTTTTCCCTTACATAATAAGAGCCGTTGTCCATAAAGGCTCACTTGTTTAGAGCAATTGTACCTTAATTTATGGAATCCATTGTCCCTAAACGCTTGATGAGAGCAACTGCCCTCTACATGATGATAGTCGTTGTCCCTAATGCTTGCACACTCGATAAGAGCAATTGTCACTGACATGATGAGATCCGTTGTCCCTAATGGCCAACTTTATGAGGGCAATATGTTTCCCACATAACAAGAGGCGTTGTCCCTAAAGGCTCACTTGTTGAGAGTAATTATACCTTAGTTTATGGGATTCGTTGTCCTTAAACGCTTCCTCACTTGATAAGATCAATCTCCCTTCACATGATGATAGCCTTTGTCACTAATGCTTACACACTCAAAAAAAGAAATTGTCACTTACATGATGAGATCCGTTGTCCCTAAAGGCTAACTTTATGAGGGCAATTTTTTCCTTACATAATAAGAGCCGTTGTCCCTAAAGGCTCACTTGTTGAGAGCAATTTTACATTAGTTTATGGGATCCGTTGTCCCTAAACGCTTCCTCACTTGATAAGAGCAATAGCCCTTTACATGATGATAGCCAGTGTCCCTAATGCTAACACACTCGATAAGAGCAATTGTCACTTACAAGATGAGATCCGTTGTCCCTAAAGACTAACTTTATGAGGGAAATTTGTTCCTTACATAATAAGAGTCGTTGTCCCTAAAGGCTCACTTGTTGAGAGCAATTGTACCTTAGTTTATGGGATCCGTTTTCCCTAAATACTTGCTCACTTAATGAGATCAATTGCCCTTTACATGACGATAGCCGTTGTCCTTAATGCTTACACTCGATGAGAGAAATTGTCACTTACATGATGAGATCCGTTGTCCGTAAAGGCTAACTTTATTTGGGCAATTTGTCCCTTGCATAACACGAGTCGTTGTCCCTAAAGTGTCACTTGTTGAGAGCATTTGTACAGTACATTACGGGATCCGTTATCCCTAAACACTTGCTCTCTTGATCCTAGAAATTGCCCTTAACATGATGATAGCCATTATCCCTAATGCTTACACACTCGATAAGAGTAATTGTCACTTAAATGACGGGATCCGTTGTCCCTATAGGCTAACTTTATGTGGGCAATTTGTCCCTTACATAATAAGAGCTGTTGTCCCTAAAGTGTCACTTGTTGAGAGCAATTGTACCTTACTTTATGGTATCCGTTGTCCCTAAACACTTGCTCACATGATGAGAGAAATTGCCCTCTACATGATGATAGTCGTTGTTCCTAATGCTTGCACACTCGCTAAGAGCAATTGTCACTGACATGATGAGATCCGTTGTCCCTAAAGCCTAACATTATGAGGGCAATTTTTCCCTTACATAATAAGAGCCGTTGTTCCTAAAGGCTCACTTGTTGAGAGCCATTGTACCTTACTTTATGGGATCCATTTTCCCTAAACACTTGCTCACGTAATGTGAGCAATTGCCCTTTACATGATGATAGTCGTTGTCCATAATGCTTTCACACTCGATAAAAGCAATTGTCAGTTACATGATGAGATCCGTTGTCCCTAAAGGCTAACTTTATGAGGGCAATTTGTCCCTCACTTAATAAGAGTCGTTGTCCCTAAAGGCTCACTTGTTGAGAGCAATTGTACCTTAGTTTATGGGATCCGTTTTCCCTAAATACTTGCTCACTTAATCAGAGCAATGGCCCTTTACATGACGATAGCCGTTGTCCCTAATGTTTACACTCGATAAGAGAAATTGTCACTTACATGATGAGATCCGTTGTCCGTAAAGGCTAACTTTATGTGGGCAATTTGTCCCTTACATAATACGAGTCATTGTCCCTAAAGTGTCACTTGTTGAGAGCAATTGTACCGTACATTACGGGATCCGTTGTCCCTAAACACTTGCTCACTTGATCATAGAAATTGCCCTTAACATGATGATAGCCATTATCCCTAATGCTTACACACTCGATAAGAGTAATTGTCACTTAAATGATGGGATTCGTTGTCCCTAAAGGCTAACTTTATATGGGCAATTTGTCCCTTACATAATAAGAGCCGTTGTCCCTAAAGTGTCACTTGTTGAGAGCAATTGTACCTTACTTTATGGTATCCGTTGTCCCTAAACACTTGCTCACTTGATGAGAGCAATTGCCCTTTACATGATGATAGCCATTGTCCCTAATGCTTACACACTCGAAAAGAGCAATTGTCACTTACATAATGAGATCCGTTGTCCCTAATGGCTGACTTTATAAGGGTAATTTTTCCCTTACATAATAAGAGCCGTTGTCCCTAAAGGCTCACTTGTTGAGAGCAATTGTACCTTACTTTATGGAATCCATTGTCACTAAACACTTGCTCACTTGATGAGAGAAATTGCCCTCTACATGATGATAGTCGTTGTCCCTAATGCTTGCACACGCGATAAGAGCAATTGTCACTGACATGATGAGATCCGTTGTCCCTAATGCCAAACTTTATGAGGGCAATTTTTCCCTTACATAATAAGAGCCGTTGTCCCAAAAGGCTCACTTGTTGAGAGCAATTGTACCTTACTTTATGGGATCCATTTTCCCTAAACACTTGCTCACTTAATGTGAGCAATTGCCCTTTACATGATGATAGTCGTTGTCCATAATGCTTTTTTTTTTTTTTTTGGGTAAAGGGGAGTAATCCTGCACCCTGGTAAAATATATTAACCAAAAAACATTGAAGTACAAAAGACGAGGGTGAATTCCCTCGCCTCAGTCCCTTAGGACACTAACAGCAACCACTATATAAGAATGACAAGCCATTCTTATAACTTACATATCATACCGATAACTAACAAAGAGAACTACCAAAAATGACCACAAGTACATAAGACGTAACAATACTACTCAAGTACAAGCACTTGAGCCTTCTAGATCATTATGGCAATCCACCTTAACTTCCACGAATAGAGATCACATATAATATGGCATGACGCCAACCGCATCCCCATACTATAAGACTCCAATCGACTTACCACATGCCGAAGGTTTTTGAACAAGAATACCCCCAAACTTGACTTCCATCCCATGCTATAATGCAACTAAACACCAACTGTAGCAACCACGAAAATCGACTTACCACATGCCGAAGGTTTTTGAACAAGGATACCCCCAAACTTGACTTCCATCCCATGCTATAATGCAATTAAACACCAACTGTAGCAGCCACGAAAATGCCTACTAGCCTCATCATCATAATGTATTCACGTGTATATTGCAATAGCAGGAAACAACATACTAATCGCAATCCTTCAGCAGCAAAAGGACCATGAAAAGACCTTATAATGATGCAAATAGGGTGTAGAGACCCTAACTTCCAGCCATGCCTTAACAATCGGCCTTACAACGACCAACACTTATCACTTACCACGTCCCATAATCTGTAAATATTAATGAATGTAGAATCCAGCAGATCAGAACTTAAGTAAAACAAAACATAGGGTTCTTCAAACCAACCCTAACGCACCAAACACACTTCTCAAGCAGCACCAAATCAGAATGAAGACCAGGAAAAGAGCGCTGAGAATGATCGATCAATGGTTTTGAACAAGAACCCAAAGAAACTTGACTTCCACTCTCCCAACCCACGAACACTCATAATGAAACCGCTTCATAAGCACTTTACTTCCATAAAAGACGTCCAGCACACATAAGCATAAACGAAACCCTAAAAAATTAGGGTTCCGTTCAATCAGATAAGCGTGCACCATTAGAAAACGATAGAAAAATAAAACCATAAAGGTTTATAAGCGTGAAGCACAGATCCAAGATCGATCAGATTAATGGACGATTGAAAGAACCGCCCTATGAATCACATACCAAGATACGATCGATCCCATAAGGTTAATAGAATCGCATCTAACAAAACCCTAAAAGAATGAATTAGGATTTCGGTAGATAAATAAAAAGGCGATCTCCTCAATAGTAATGTATAATTAGCACACACCTCGCCCCAAAAATTAACAACCATCATCCCCGATTGCATATCATTCAAGATGAATGATAGAGACGCGGTTTGGAGGGCAGTTTTTGATCGAAAATTGGGGGGAGAGGGTGGCCAGGATTCGCCCCAAAGGGGAGAGTTGTAAAGTTGCTTTGTCCATAATGCTTTCACACTCGATAAGAGCAATTGTCAGTTACATGATGAGATCCGTTATCCCTAAAGGCTAACTTTATTAGGGCAATTTGTCCCTCACTTAATAAGAGTCATTGTCCCTAAAGGCTCACTTGTTGAGAGCAATTGTACCTTAGTTTATGGGATCCATTGTCCTTAAACGCTTCCTCGCTTGATGAGAGGAATTGCCCTTTACATGATGATAGCCATTGTCCCTAATGCTTACGCACTCGATAAGAGCAATTGTCACTTACATGATGAGATCCGTTGTCCTTAAAGGCGAACTTTATGAGGGCAATTAGTCCCTTACATAATAAGAGCCATTGTCCCTAATGCTTACGCACTCGATAAGAGCAATTGTCACTTACATGATGAGATCCGTTGTCCCTAAAAGCTAACTTTATGAGGGCAATTTGTCCCTCACTTAATAAGAGTCGTTGTCCCTAAAGGCTCACTTGTTGAGAGCAATTGTACCTTACTTTATGGTATCCATTTTCCCTAAACACTTGCTCACTTACTAAGAGTAATTGCCCTTTACATGATGATAGTCGTTGTCCCTAATGCTTGCACACTCGATAAGAGCAATTGTCACTTACATGATGAGATCCATTGTCCCTAAAGGCTAACTTTATGAGGGCAATTTGTCCCTTAAATAATAAGAGCCGTTGTCCCTAAAGTGTCACTTGTTGAGAGCAATTGTACCTTTCTTTATGGAATCCATTGTCCCTAAACACTTGCTCACTTGATGAGAGCAATTGCGCTCTACATGATGATAGTCGTTGTCCCTAATGCTTGCTCACTCGATAAAAGCAATTGTCACTGACATGACGAGATCCATTGTCCCTAAAGGTTAAATTTATGAGGGCAATTTGACCCTCACATAATAAGAGCCGTTGTCCCTCAAGGCTCACTTGTTTAGAGCAATTTTACCTTAGTTTATGGGATCCGTTGTCCCTAAACGCTTCCTCACTTGATATGAGCAGTTGCCCTATACATGATGGTAGCCATTGTCCCTAATGCTTACACACTCGATAAGAGCAATTGTCACTTACATGATCAGATCCGTTGTCCCTAAAGCCTAATTTTTCCCTTACATAATAAGAGCCATTGTCGCTAAAGGCTCACTTGTTGAGAGCAATTGTACCTTACTTTATGGTATCCATTTTCCCTAAACACTTGCTCACTTACTGAGAACAATTGCCCTTTACATGATGATAGTCGTTATCCATAATGCTTGCACACTTGATAAGAGCAAATGAAAGTTACATGATGAGATCCGTTGTCCCTAAAGGCTAACTTTTTGACGGCAATTTGTCCCTCACTTAATAAGAGTTGTTGTCCCTAAAGGCTCACTTGTTGAGAGCAATTGTACCTTAGTTTATGGGATCCGTTGTCCTTAAACGCTTCCTCACTTGCTGAGAGCAATTGCCCTTTACATGATGATAGCCATTGTCCATAATGCTTACGCACTCGATAAGAGCAATTGTCACTTACATGATGAGATCTGTTGTCCTTAAAGGCTAACTTCATGAGGGCAACTTGTCCCTTAAATAATAAGAGCCATTGTCCCTAAAGGCTCACTTGTTGAAAGCAATTGTACCTTAGTTTATGGGATCCGTTTTCCCTAAACACTTGCTCACTTGATGTGGGCAATTGCCCTTTACATGATGATAGCCATTGTCCTTAATACTTACACACACGATAAGAGAAATTGTCACTTACATGATGAGATCCATTTTTCGTAAAGGCTAACTTTATGAGGGCAATTTGTCCCTTATATAATAAGAGCCGTTGTCCTTAAAGTGTTAGTTGTTGAGAGCAATTGTACCTTACTTTATGGGATCCGTTGTCCCTAAACACTTGCTCACTTGATCATAGCAATTTCCCTTTACATGATGATAGCCATTATCCCTAATGCTTACACACTCGATAAGAGCAATTGTCACTTACATGATGAGATCCGTTGTCCCTAAAGCCTAAATTTATGAGGGCTATTTTTCCCTTACATAATAAGAGCTGTTGTCCCTAAAGGCTCACTTGTTTAGAGCAATTGTACCTTATTATATGGGATCCATTTTCCCTAAACACTTGCTCACTTGATGAGAGCAATTGCCCTTTACATGATGATAGTCGTTGTCCCTAATGTTTTCACACTCGATAAGAGCAATTGTCACTTACGTGATGAGATCCGTTGTCCCTAAAGGCTTACTTTATGTGGGCAATTTGTCCCTCACATAATTCGAGTCGTTATTCCTAAAGGCTCTCTTGTTGAGAGCAATTGTACCTTAGTTTATGGGATCTGTTGTTTTTAAACGCTTCCTCACTTGATGAGAGCAATTACCCTTTACATGATGATAGCCATTGTCCCTAACGCTTACACACTCGATAAGAGCAATTGTCACTTACATGATAAGATCCGTTGTCTTTAAAGGCTAACTTTATGAGTGCAATTTGTCCCTTACATAATAAGAGTCGTTGTCCATAAAGGCTCACTTGTTGGAAGCAATTGTACCTTAGATTATGGGATCCGTTTTCCTTAAACACTTGCTCACTTGATGAGAGCAATTGCCCTTTACATGATGATAGCCATTGTCCCTAATTCTTACACGCTCGATAAGAGAAATTGTCACTTACATGATGTGATCCGTTGTCCCTAAAGGCTAACTTATAAGGGCAATTTGTCCCTTACATAATAAGAGATGTTGTCCCTAAAGGCTCACTTGTTGAGTGCAATTGTACCTTAGTTTATGGGATCTGTTGTCCCTAAACGCTTCCTCACTTGATGAGAGCAATTGCCCTTCATATGATGATAGCCATTTTCCCTAATGCTTACACACTCGATAAGAGCAACTGTCACTTACATGATGAGATCTGTTGTCTTTGAAGGCTAACTTCATAAGGGCCATTTGTCCCTTACATAATAAGAGCCGTTGTCCCTAAAGGCTCACTTGTTGAGAGCAATTGTACCTTTCTTTATGGAATCCATTGTCCCTAAACACTTGCTCACATGATGAGAGCAATTGCGCTCTACATGATGAGATTTGTTGTCCCTAATGCTTGCTCACTCGAGAAGAGCTATTGTCAATGACATGATCAGATCCGTTGTCCCTAAAGTATAAATTTATGAGGGCAATTTGTCCCTTACATAATAAAAGCCGTTGTCCCTAAACGCTCACTTGTTTAGAGCAATTTTACCTTAGTTTATGGGATCCGTTGTCCCTAAATGCTTCCTCACTTGATAAGAGCAGTTGCCCTATACATGATGATAGCCATTGTCCCTAGTGCTTACACACTCGACAAGAGCAATTGTCACTTACATGATGAGATCCGTTGTCCCTACAGTCAAACTTTATGAGGGCAATTTTTCCCTTACATAATAAGAGCCGTTGTCGCTAAAGGCTCACTTGTTGAGAGCAATTGTACCTAACTTTATGGTATCCATTTTCCCTAAACACTTGCTCACTTACATGATGATAGTCGTTGTCCATAATGCTTGCACACTCGATAAGAGCAAATGTCAGTTACATGATGAGATCCGTTGACCCTAAAGGCTAACTTTATGAGGGCAATTTATCCCTCACTTAATAAGAGTCGTTGTCCCTAAAGGCTCACTTGTTGAGAGCAATTGTACCTTAGTTTATGGGATCCGTTGTCCTTAAACGCTTCCTCACTTTCTAAGAGCAATTGCCCTTTGGATTACTCCCCTTTACCCAAAAAAAAAAAAAAAAAAAAAAAAAAAAAAAAAAAAAAAAAAAAAAGCAATTGCCCTTTACATGATGATAGCCATTGTCCCTAATGCTTACGCACTCGATAAGATCAGTTATCACTTACATGATGAGTCCGTTGTCCTTAAAGGCTAACTTTATGAGGGCAATTTGTACCTTACATAATAAGAGCCATTGTCCCTAAAGGCTCACTTGTTGATAGCAATTGTACCTTAGTTTATGGGATCCGTTTTCCCTGAACACTTGCTCACTTGATGAGGGAAATTGCCCTTTACATGATGCTAGCCATTGTCCCTAATGCTTAAACACTCGATAAGAGCAATTGTCACTTACATGATCAGATCCGTTGTCCCTAAAGCCTAACTTTATGAGGGCAATTTTTCCCTTACATAAACTAAAGGCTCACTTGTTGAGAGCAATTGTACCTTACTTTATGGAATCCATTGTCACTAAACACTTGCTCACTTGATGAGAGCAATTGCCCTCTACATGATGATAGTCGTTGTCCCTAATGCTTGCACACTGGATAAGAGCAATTGTCACTGACATGATGAGATCCGTTGTCCCTAAAGGCTAACTATATGAGGGCAATTTGTCCCTCACATAATAAGAGCCGTTGTCCCTAAAGGCTCACTTGTTGAGTGCAATTGTACCTTTCTTTATGAAATCCATTCTCCCTAAACACTTGCTCACTTGATGAGAGCAATTGCGCTCTACATAATGATAGTCATTGTCCCTAATGCTTGCTCACTCGATAAGAGCAATTGTCACTGACATGATAAAATCCATTATCCTTGAAGGTTAAATTTATGAGGGCAATTTGTCCCTCACATAATAAGAGCCGTTGTCCCTAAAGGCTCACTTGTTTAGAGCAATTTTACCTTAGTTTATGGGATCCGTTGTCCCTACACGCTTCCTCACTTGATAAGAGCAGTTGCCTTATACAAGATGATAGCCATTGTCCCTAATGCTTACACACTCGATAAGAGCAATTGTCACTTACATGATGAGATCCGTTGTCCCTAAAGCCTAACATTATGAGGGCAATTTTTCCCTTACATAATAAGAGCCATTGTCCCTAAAGGCTCACTTGTTGAGAGCAATTGTACCTTAGTTTATACTATCCATTTTCCCTAAACACTTGCTCACTTACTGAGAGCAATTGCCATTTACATGATGATAGTCGTTGTCCATAATGCTTGCACACTCGATAAGAGCAAATGTCAGTTACATGATGAGATCCGTTGTCCCTAAAGGCTAACTTTATGAGGGCCATTTGTCCCTCACTTAATAAGAGTCGTTGTCCCTAAAGGCTCACTTGTTGAGAGCAATTGTACCTTAGTTTATGGGATCCGTTGTCCTTAAACGCTTCCTCACTTGCTGAGAACAATTGCCCTTTACATGATGATAGCCAATGTGCATAATGCTTACGCACTCGATAAGAGCAATTGTCACTTACATGATGAGATTTGTTGTCCTTAAAGGCTAACTTCATGAGGGCAATTTGTCCCTTATATAATAAGAGCCAATGTCCCTAATGGCTCACTTGTTGAGAGCAATTGTACCTTAGTTTATGGGATCCGTTTTCCCTAAACACTTGCTCACTTGATGAGGGCAATTGCCCTTCACATGATGATAGCCATTGTCCCTAATACTTACACACTCGATAAGAGAAATTGTCACTTACATGATGAGATCCGTTTTCTGTAAAGGCTAACTTTATGAGGGCAATTAGGTGTGGCGACGTGGCAAAAAAACCCTAAAAATACTCTCTCTAGGCGATTTTTATCCCCTTGCTGCCAAATCGATTTAATCATCAATATCTGCTCATCTTGATTCTGATTTTGGTGTTACATCTTGAAGGGTATTAAAAATCGTTTTTGCTGGAAACCCTAATCTTCCAATCGACTTCCATCCTAATTATCCCTTCCTTATTCATTCTTGCTGCGATCTAATATATATTAGGGTTAAAACTCTTTGTTTGTCTCTAGTTATCTTGGATCGTGGATCAATTCAGTACCAAAGGGATTGTTGGGGTGTTCATGCGATTAGGGTTTTATTTAAACCGATTTCATTCAAAATTGATCCTTATCTTGTTGTAAATCTGTTAAGTCGATCCTGAATCCTCTTAACCCTTTATAAGGACGATTGAGAATTTATTCTAGTCGGTTTGTTTTTATTATAATTGTCGGTTTCAATATCCTCTAAATCAGGTCGATTTAGGGTATTGAAAACTCTGATTTGCTTTCATCATTCCAATATTCTTTTTTTGAAGTCGACTTGGTCGATTTTATTATTCTTGGATTGATTAGCTGCTGCTGCTACGCAAGGGTCTCATTCCAATTGCCTCCTTTTCTAGGATTGCAATTTCTGTTAATGGCGTATTAAGGGGCTTAACTCAACAGATTACTCGGTAAGGGTTTTGTGTTCATTCTCAAGTGCATGTACCTGAATTAGGGTTTGGAATTGTAAGTGCATCCTTTGTTTTGGTGTTGTGGGTCATTTGTGGTACAAGTGCTAAGCATTAGCTGCTGTTGGTTCTTTGTGATACACGTGGGTTATAGAGAGATATGGAAACTGGTCGGTTGAATGGTAATGAGCCTCCTAAGGCTGTTTATAAGCCTCCTAAGGCTACGGGGCTGGCAACTAGGATTGGGAATATTGATGGCAAGCTTCTTAATAATTCTAGTATGCCATTGAAGTCTTTGTTGAAAAGTGCAGGTTTGGAAGGAAAAACGGGGAGTTTTGTTCTACCTAAAGATCATGGTTCCATTGTTGTTTCTCCTAATGTTGATTTACAACAAAAGGTATGTTTGGCTAGTTCTAATCCGGGTGTTCCTGAGTCTACTAATACTGTAGCATCTGATTCGTTGGGGGTTACAATGGTTAGTTCGGTAAAGGAAAAGGGAGAAAGGCTAGCTGATGGGAGTAGTGTTGGAGGTTCTTGTGGGCCTAATGTAACTAGTGATTCAAAATCTGGTGGAGTTGATGAAGCTACTAGGTCGGGTTCAAGAGTTGTTATTCCTTTGGCTGTTGTGGATGACATGTGTACTAAACTTACTAATTCATTGTACGGTTATTTCATCGGTCAAAGAATTGCATTTCCTATTGTGGAAGATTATGTCAAGCATGCTTGGGGTAGGTTCGGCTTTGAACATGTTATACTGCGGAATGGTTTCTTTATTTTCAAGTTCTCGTCACTCGAAGGTATGAATAAAGTTCTTACTGGTGGTCCTTGGTTTATTAGATCAATGCCTTTATTCTTACATGTTTGGGTGCCTAATATGAGGCTTGAGAAGGAGAAGATTACTAAGGTACCGGTTTGGGTACGCATACATGATATACCATCCGTAGTATACTCTAAAGCTGGTATAAGTTTGATTGCAAAACAGTTGGGCCGGATCATTCGATTTGATGCAGGTACTAATGATATGTGTAAGAACCCTTGGGGACGTTATTCATATGCTCGGGTACTTATTGAGTTATCGGCTGATTTAGATGTTTTGGAATCAATTGAGGTTGAAATTCCTTTACCTAAGGGTAAGGGTCATTACATGGAAGTTCTTGAAGTTGAGTATGAATGGTGGCCATCTTGGTGTTCTAAGTGTGTTTGTTTCAATCATGATGATCATGTATGTCCTCTTAGGCGTAAGCGGGTTACTAAGGATTCGACTCAACAAGATAGTGAGGTAAAGGGTAAGGTTCACGCTACAAAGGCTGGTCATACTTATGATATGGGTAAGAAAGGGGTTACGGGGGTTTCTACGAAGCCAAATCTTATATACCAACCTGTTTCTAAACCGGCTACCAAGAAGAAGAATCGGAGAGTACAACATAAGGAGGGGGCTGTTCTTAAGTCTTCTAATGTTGATTCTACTTCGAGTGGTACATCTAATGATGCTTTGAAGTGTGATTTAGGGGCTGCTGCAGTTGTGGAGGGTGGACGTTCACAAATTCAGCAACCGGTATATGTAGATACAGATGGTTTACGGGAACATGGTTCCCATAATGATGGTGCTTCTACTAGTGTGGCCTATTCTGAATTTCATTCGTCTAGCTCGTTTACTACACCTGATGTAGTAAAGAGTCCTATTAAAAAGGCTACATTTGCTGAAGAAGTTGTAGTTGAAGTCTATGAGAACTATGATGATATTGCATATTATTCCAAATCCAAGAACGGTTCTCCAAGAGATTTCAAGGTGCAAGGACGCAAGAAGAAATAGTTGTCTCATCTCTATGATTTTTGTGTTTTTTGCTTTTTAGTTGCTTTGTTTAGCATGTTGGTTTGGTTAGATGCACATGTTGTGCATGTTATTTTACTGTTTAGCAGTTGTGTTTATCAAGCGCCTGTGCTTGAGGTTAATGTGGTATTTCAGCCACATTCCATTGTACTTCAACGTTTTTTGGATAATATATTTACCAAGTCGTTGACCTTTTACCCAAAAAAAAAAAAAACTTTATGAGGGCAATTTGTCCCTTACATAATAAGAGCCGTTGTCCCTAAAGTATTTGTTGTTGAGAGCAATTGTACCTTACTTTATAGGATCTGTTGTTCCTAAACACTTGCTCACTTGATCATAGCAATTTCCCTTTACATGATGATAGCCATTATCCCTAATGCTTACACACTCGAGAAGAGCAATTGTCACTTAGATGATGAGATCCGTTGTCCCTAAAGCCTAACTTTATGAGGGCAATTTTTCCCTTACATAATAAGAGTTGTTGTCCCTAAAGGCTCACTTGTTGAGAGCAATTGTACCTTATTATATGGGATCCATTTTCCCTAAACACTTGCTCACTTGATGAGAGCAATTGCCCTTTACATGATGATAGTCGTTGTCCCTAATGTTTGCACAGTCGATAAGAGCAATTGTCACTTACATGATGAGATCCGTTGTCCCCAAAGGCTTACTTTATAAGGGCAATTTGTCCCTCACATAATACGTGTCGTTGTTCCTAAAGGCTCACTTGTTGAGAGCAATTGTACCTTAGTTTATGGGATCCGTTGTTTTTAAACGCTTCCTCACTTGATGAGAGCAATTACCCTTTACATGGTGATAGCCATTGTCCCTAATGCTTACACACTCGATAAGAGCAATTGTCACTTACATGATAAGATTCGTTGTCCTTAAAGGCTAACTTTATGAGGGCAATTTGTCCCTTACATAATAAGTGCCGTTGTCCATAAAGGCTCACTTGTTGGGAGCAATTGTACCTTAGATTATGGGATCCGTTTTCCCTAAACACTTGCTCACTTGATGAGAGCAATTGCCCTTTACATGATGATAGTCGTTGTCCCTAATGCTTGCACTCCCGATAAGAGCAATTGTCACTTACATGATGAGATCCATTGTCTCTAACGGCTAACTTTATGAGGGCAATTTGTCCCTCAAATAAAAAGAGCCGTTGTCCCTAAAAGCTCACTTGTTGAGAGCAATTGTACCTTAGTTTATGGGATCTGTTGTCCCTAAACGCTTCCTCACTTAATGAGAGCAATTGCCCTTTACATGGTGATAGCCATTGTCCCTAATGCTTACCCACTCGATAAGAGCAATTGTCACTTACATGATGAGATCTGTTGTCTTTAAAGGCTAACTTTATGAGGGCCATTTGTCCCTTACATAATAAAAGCCATTGTCCCTAAAGGCTCACTTGTTGAGTGCAATTGTACCTTTCTTTAAGGAATCCATTGTCCCTAAACACTTGCTCACTTGATGAGAGCAATTGCGCTCTACATGATGATAGTTGTTGTCCCTAATGCTTGCTCACTCGATAAGAGCAATTGTCTCTGACATGATGAGATCCGTTGTCCCTAAAGGCTAAATTTATGAGGTCAATTTGTCCCTCACATAATAAGAGCCGTTGTCCCTAAAGGCTCACTTGTTTAGAGCAATTTTACCTTACTTTATGGTATCCATTTACCCTAAACACTTGCTCACTTGATAAGAGCAGTTGCCCTATACATGATGATAGCCATTGTCCCTAATGTTTACACACTCGATAAGAGCAATTGTCACTTACATGATGAGATCCGTTGTCCCTAAAGCCAAACTTTATGAGGGCAATTTTTCCCTTACATAATAAGAGCCGTTGTCCCTAAAGGCTCACTTGTTGAGAGCAATTGTACCTTACTTTATGGTATCCATTTACCCTAAACACTTGCTCACTTACTGAGAGCAATTGCCCTTTACATGGTGATAGTCGTTGTCCATAATGCTTGCACACTCGATAAGAGCAAATGTCAGTTAAATGATGATATCCGTTGTCCCTAAAGGCTAACTTTATGAAGGCAATTTGTCCCTCACTTAATAAGAGTCGTTGTCCCTAAAGGCTCACTTGTTGAGAGCAATTGTACCTTAGTTTATGGGATCCGTTGTCCTTAAACGCTTCCTCACATGCTGAGAGCAATTGCCCTTTACATGATGATAGCCATTGTCCCTAATGCTTACGCACTCGATAAGAGCAATTGTCACTTACATGATGAGATCCGTTGTCCTTAAAGGCTAACTTTATGAGGGCAATTTGTCCCTTACATAATAAGAGCCATTGTCCCTAATGGCTCATTTGTTGAGAGCAATTGTACCTTAGTTTATGGGATCTGTTTTCCCTAAACACTTGCTCACTTGATGAGGGCAGTTGCCATTTACATGATGATAGCCATTGTCCCTAATGCTTACACACTCGATAAGAGAAATTGTCACTTACATGATGAGATCCATTTTCCGTAAAGGCTAACTTTATGAGGGCAATTCGTCCCTTACATAATAAGAGCCGTTGTCCCTAAAGTGTTAGTTGTTGAGAGCAATTGTACCATACTTTATGGGATCTGTTGTCCCTAAACACTTGCTCACTTGATCATAGCAATTTCCCTTTACATGATGATAGTCATTATCCCTAATGCTTACACACTCGATAACAGCAATTGTCATTTACATGATGTGATCCGTTGTCCCTAAAGCCTGACTTTATGATGGCAATTTTAACCTTACATAATAAGAGTCGTTGTCCCTAAAGGCTCACTTGTTGAGAGCAATTGTACCTTACTTTATGGAATCCATTGTCACTAAGCACTTTTTTTTTTGGTAAAAGGGTTAATTCACCCCGGCAAAATTCATTACACCAAAAAACGTTGAAGTACAAAGGATGAGAGTGACTTCCCTCATCTCAGTCCCTTAGGACACTTACAGACTAACCTATAGGAATGAAACACCATACCTATAACTTACAATATACGTGTGACAGGCCACACTTATAACTAATAATTGAACATAAACTACAACGAATATAAAAGAAAAAATAATTGCAAATCAAGTAGAAACTTGAGTCTTCAATTCGTCATAGTAGTCCAAACTTCCATAATCATCTTCATAGTCCCACAAACCTTCAACGAATCAGAATTAGAGCACTTGTGATATAACCATGAGATGAACATTCACTCGCAGATCTTGACTTCCCCTTGGTAACATACAATAGGGTTAAACCCTAACTTCCATAGACAAGTGAATATATAGATTAAAACAGGAGGAAGCTGTATACAAACTTGTGACGACCATAGGGTTTACCAAAACCCTAACTTCCATGCAAACGATCACAAACCTAAACGATAAGCGGAACAGCACCAGGTCTTGTGACCAGCAGCAACAACAAATACAATCACTGGTCTAATAACACCCTTACACGGGATTGAGAACACCCATGCAACCAGATTATAACAATAAACGACCATATAGACCAGAGATAAGCATACACGCATCAATCAGTCCCACTAATAATAACAAAGATAGCAGCAAATAGCAAGTAGAACTGATGAACAAGCAATAGGGATTATGACATCCCTAACTTCCATAATCACATACAAACACGACCCTGAATAGATCCAATCAGCAGGTCGTAGCACAGGGTTCACAAACCCTAACAACAAATACGATCCTCTCTCCCATAACCCACGTCCAAATACACATCATCCCGAAGGAACAAACCAGTACCCGAAACCCTAAAAAGGTTACTTGCAGATATAAGATAACGAAACCCTAAAGGGAATCGATTAATCAATTAAGGATAAACCAAATCTGAAACCCTAAAAAGCGATTTAACAAGAGACATAGTAGGGTTACAGCATCATGGAATCGACTTAAATATAATAAGTCAGAACCGACTTATAAATAATACTGGTGAGCATGAATAGATTGATTCAAAAAACATCCCTAAAGGCGGTTATAAATAATACAGATGAGCACCAGATCCGAAACCCTAAATCAACTATCCAATCCACAAAAACAACCAAAAGTCAAAGAATGACTAATGGTCGACTTTCCTGGAAAACGAATTAAATATATAAGATTAGTTAGGGTTACGCCAAGAAGGAACAGCCAAAATCAAATAAAGGAAAAATCCGAGATAATATGTATAAAAAAGACTGCCAACCACTCTAAATAATGATATCTACCCCCAAAAGGTATTGCATACCCTTAAAACAAGGATAGAGAGGACGATTAGGGGAGAGATTTGGCCGGAAAAAAGGATTAGAGTGGCGGCCGGATTTCTCCAAAGGGAGAGAACGTTTTTAGAGTTTTTTTAATCTTTACCACACAAGATTGTTTGTCACTAAGCACTTGCTCTCTTGATGAGAGCAATTGCCCTCTACATGATGATAGTCGTTGTCCCTAATGCTTGCACACTCGATAAGAGCAATTGTCACTGACATGATGAGATCCGTTGTCCCTAAAGGCTAACTTTATGAGGGCAATTTGTCCCTCACATAATAAGAGCCGTTGTCCCTAAAGGCTCACTCGTTGAGGGCAATTGTACCTTAGTTTATGGGATCTGTTTTCCCTAAACACTTGCTCACTTGGTGAGAGCAATTGCCATTTACATGATGATAGCTTTTGTCCCTAATGCTTACACACTCGATAAGAGCAATTGTCACTTACATGATAAGATCCATTTTCTGTAAAAGCTAACTTTATGAGGGCAATTTGTCCCTTACATAATAAGAGCCGTTGTCCCTAATGTGTTAGTTGTTGAGAGCAATTGTACCTTACTTTATGGGATACGTTGTCCCTAAACACTTGCTCACTTGATCATAGCAATTTCCCTTTACATGATGATAGCCATTATCCCTAATGCTTACACACTCGATAAGAGCAATTGTCACTTAGATGATGAGATCCGTTGTCCCTAAAGGCTAACTTTATGTGGGCAATTTTTCCCTAACATAATAAGAGTTGTTGTCCCTAAAGACTCACTTGCTGAGAGCAATTGTACCTTATTATATGGGATCCATTTTCCCTAAACACTTGCTCACTTGATGAGAGCAATTGCCCTTTACATGATGATAGTCGTTGTCCCTAATGTTTGCACAGTCGATAAGAGCAATTGTCACTTACATGATGAGATCCGTTGTCCCTAAAGGCTTACTTTATGAGGGCAATTTGTCCCTCACATAATACGTGTCTTTGTTCCTAAAGGCTCACTTGTTGAGAGCAATTGTACCTTAGTTTATATGATCCGTTGTTTTTAAACGCTTCCTCACTTGATGAAAGCAATTACCCTTTACATGGTGATAGCCATTGTCCCTAATGCTTACACACTCGATAAGAGCAATTGTCACTTACATGATAAGATCCGTTGTCCTTAAAGGCTAACTTTATGAGGGCAATTTGTCCCTTACATAATAAGAGCCGTTGTCCATAAAGGCTCACTTGTTGGGAGCAATTGTACCTTAGATTATGGTATCCGTTTTCCCTAAACACTTGCTCACTTGATGAGAGCAATTGCCCTTTACATGATGATAGCCATTGTCCCTAATTCTTACACACTCGATAAGAGAAATTGTCACTTACATGATGAGATCCGTTGTCCCTAAAGGCTAACTTTATAAGGGCAATTTGTCCCTTACATAGTAAGAGATATTGTCCCTAAAGGCTCACTTGTTGAGAGCAATTGTACCTTAGTTTATGGGATCTGTTTTCCCTAAACCATTGCTCACTTGATGAGAGCAATTGCCCTTTACAAGATGATAGTCGTTGTCCCTAATGCTTGCACTCCCGATAAGAGCAATTGTCACTTACATGATTAGATCCATTGTCTCTAAAGGCTAACTTTATGAGGGCAATTTGTCCCTCAAATAAAAAGAGCCGTTGCCCCTAAAAGCTCACTTGTTGAGAGCAATTATACCTTAGTTAATGGGATCTGTTGTCCCTAAACGCTTCCTCACTGAATGAGAGCAATTGCCCTTTACATGGTAATAGCCATTGTCCCTAATGCTTACACACTCGATAAGAGCAATTGTCACTTACATGATGAGATCTGTTGTCTTTAAAGGCTAACTTTATAAGGGCCATTTGTCCCTTACATAATAAGAGCTGTTGTCCCTAAAGGCTCACTTGTTGAGAGCAATTGTACCTTTCATTATGGAATCCATTGTCCCTAAACACTTGCTCACTTGATGAGAGCAATTGCCCTTTACATGATGATAGTCGTTGTCCATAATGCTTGCACACTCGATAAGAGCAAATGTCAGTTAAATGATGAGATCCGTTGTCCCTAAAGGCTAACTTTATGAAGGCAATTTGTCCCTCACTTAATAAGAGTCGTTGTCCCTAAAGGCTCACTTGTTGAGAGCAATTGTACCTTAGTTTATGGGATCCGTTGTCCTTAAACGCTTCCCCACATGCTGAGAGCAATTGCCCTTTACATGATGATAGCCATTGTCCCTAATGCTTACGTACTCGATAAGAGCAATTGTCACTTACATGATGAGATCCGTTGTCCTTAAAGGCTAACTTTATGAGGGTAATTTGTCCCTTACATAATTAGAGCCATTGTCCCTAATGGCTCATTTGTTGAGAGCAATTGTACCTTAGTTTATGGGATCCGTTTTCCCTAAACACTTGCTCACTTGATGAGGGCAGTTGCCATTTACATGATGATAGCCATTGTCCCTAATGCTTACACACTCGATAAGAGAAATTGTCACTTACATGATGAGATCCATTTTTCGTAAAGGCTAACTTTATGAGGGCAATTCGTCCCTTACATAATAAGAGCCGTTGTCCCTAAAGTGTTAGTTGTTGAGAGCAATTGTACCATACTTTATGGGATCCGTTGTCCCTAAACACTTGCTCACTTGATCATAGCAATTTCCCTTTACATGATGATAGTCATTATCCCTAATGCTTACACACTCGATAACAGCAATTGTCACTTACATGATGAGATCCGTTGTCGCTAAAGCCTAACTTTTTGATGGCAATTTTAACCTTACATAATAAGAGTCGTTGTCCCTAAAGGCTCACTTGTTGAGAGCAATTGTACCTTACTTTATGGAATCCATTGTCACTAAGCACTTGCTCTCTTGATGAGAGCAATTGCCCTCTACATGATGATAGTCGTTGTCCCTAATGCTTGCACACTCGATAAGAGCAATTGTCACTGACATGATGAGATCCGTTGTCCCTAAAGGCTAACTTTATGAGGGTAATTTGTCCCTCACATAATAAGAGCCGTTATCCCTAAAGGTCACTTGTTGAGGGCAATTGTACCTTAGTTTATAGGATCCGTTGTCCTTAAACGCTTCCTCACTAGATGAGAGCAATTGCCCTTTACATGATGATAGACATTGTCCCTAATGCTTACACACTCGATAAGAGCAATTGTCACTTACATAATGAGATTCATTGTCCCTAAAGGCTAACTTTATGAGGGCAATTTGTACCTCACATAATAAGAGTCGTTGTCCCTAAAGGCTCACTTGTTGAGAGCAATTGTACCTTAGTTTATAGGATCCGTTGTCCTTAAACGCTTCCTCACTAGATGAGAGCAATTGTACCTTACTTTATGGTATCCGTTGTACCTTAACACTTGCTCACTTGATGAGAGCAATTGCCCTTTACATGATGGTAGCCATTGTCCCTAATGCTTATACACTCCGAAAGAGCAATTGTCACTTACATGATGAGATCCGTTGTCCCTCAAGGCTAACTTTATGAGGTCAATTTTTCCCTTACATAATAAGAGCCGTTGTCCCTAAAGGCTCACTTGTTGAGAGAAATTGTACCTTAGTTTACGGGATCCGTTGTACATAAACGCTTCCTCACTTGATAAGAGCAATTGCCCTTTACATGATGATAACCATTGTCCCTAATGCTTGCACACTCGATAAGAACAATTGTCACTGACATGATGAGATCCGTTGTCCCTAAAGCCTAACTTTATGATGGCAATTGTTCCCATACATAATAAGAGCCGTTGCCCCTAAAGGCTCACTTGTTGAGAGCAATTGTACCTTACTTTATGGGATCCATTTTCCCTAAACACTTGCTCATTTAATGTGAGCAATTGCCCTTTACCTGATGATAGTCGTTGTCCATAATGCTTGCACACTCGATAAGAGCAATTGTCAGTTACATGATGAGATCCATTGTCCTTGAAGGCTAACTTTATGAGGGCAATTTGTCCCTCACTTAATAAGAGTCGTTGTCCCTAAAGGCTCACTTGTTGAGAGCAATTGTACCTTAGTTTATGGGATCCGTTGTCCTTAAACGCTTCCTCACTTGATGAGAGCAATTGCCCTCTACATGATGATAGCCATTGTCCCTAATGCTTACACACTCGATAAGAGTAATTGTCACTTACAAGATGAGATCCGTTGTCCCTAAAGACTAACTTTATGAGGGAAATTTGTCCCTTACATAATATGAGCCGTTGTCCCTAAAGGCTCACTTGTTGTGAGCAGTTGTACCTTAGTTTTTGGGATCCGTTTTCCCTAAATACTTGCTCACTTAATGAGAGCAATTGCCCTTTACATGACGATAGCCGTTGTCCCTAATGCTTTCACTCGATAAAAGAAATTGTCACTTACATAATGAGATCCGTTGTCCGTAATGGCTAACGTTGTGTGGGCAATTTGTCCCTTTCATAATACGAGTCGTTCTCCCTAAAGTGTCACTTGTTGAGAGCAATTGTACCTTACATTACGGGATCCGTTGTCCCTAAACACTTGCTCACTTGATCATAGAAATTGCCCATAACATGATGATAGCCATTATCCCTAATGCTTACACACTAGATAAGAGTAATTGTCACTTAAATGATGGGATCCGTTGTTCCTAAAAGCTAACTTTATGAGGGCAATTTGTCCCTTACATAAAAAGAGCCGTTGTCCCTAAAGTGTCACTTGTTGAGAGCAATTGTACCTTACTTTATGGTATCCGTTGTCCCTAAACACTTGCTCACTTGATGATAGCAATTGCCCTTTACATGATGATAGCCATTGTCCCTAATGCTTACACACTCGAAAAGAGCAATTTTCACTTACATGATGAGATCCGTTGTCCCTAAAGGCTAACTTTATGAGGGCAATTTTTCCTTACAAAATAAGAGCCATTGTCCCTAAAGGCTCACTTGTTGAGAGCAATTGTACCTTACTTTATGGAATCCATTGTCACTAAACACTTGCTCACTTGATGAGAGCAATTGCCCTGTACCTGATGGTAGTCGTTGTCCCTAATGCTTTCACACTCGATAAGAGCAATTGTCACTGACATGATGAGATCCGTTGTCCCTAACGCCTAACTTTATGAGTTCAATTTTTCCCAAACATAATAAGAGCCGTTGTCCCTAAAGGCTCACTTGTTGAAAGCAATTGTACCTTACTTTATGGGATCCATTTTCCCTAAACACTTGCTCACTTAATGTGAGCAATTGCCCTTTACATGATGATAGTCGTTGTCCATAATGCTTGCACACTCGATAAGAGCAAATGTCAGTTAAATGATGAGATCCGTTGTCCCTAAAGGCTAATTTTATGAGGGCAATTTGTCCCTCACTTAATAAGAGTTGTTGTCCCTAAAGGCTTACTTGTTGAGAGCAATTGTACCTTACTTTATGGGATCCATTTTCCCTAAACACTTGCTCACTTAATGTGAGCAATTGCCCTTTACATGATGATAGTCGTTGTCCATAATGCTTGAACACTTGATAAGAGCAATTGTTACTTACAAGATGAGATCCGTTGTCCCTAAAGACTAACTTTATGAGGGAAATTTGTCCCTTACATAATATGAGCCGTTGTCCCTAAAGGCTCACTTGTTGAGAGCAATTGTACCTTAGTTTATGGGATCCGTTTTCCCTAAATACATGCTCACTTAATGAGAGCAATTGCCCTTTACATGACGATAGCCGTTGTCCATAATGATTACACTCAATAAAAGAAATTGTCACTTACATGATGAGATCCGTTGTTCGTAAAGGCTTACTTTATGTGGGCAATTTGTCCCTTACATAATATGAGTCGTTGTCCCTAAAGTGTCACTTGTTGAGAGCAATTGTAACTTACATTACGGGATCCGTTGTCCCTAAACACTTGCTCAATTGATCATAGAAATTGCCCTTAACATGATGATAGCCATTATCCCTAATGCTTACACACTCGATAAGAGTAATTGTCACTTAAATGATGGGATCCGTTGTCCCTAAAGTCTAACTTTATGAGGTCAATTTGTCCCTTACATAATAAGAGCCGTTGTCCCTAAAGTGTCACTAGTTGAGAGAAATTGTACCTTACTTTATGGTATCCGTTGTCCATAAACACTTGCTTACTTGATGAGAGCAATTGCCCTTTACATGATGATAGCCATTGTCCCTAATGCTTACACACTCGAAAAGAGCAATTTTCACTTACATGATGAGATCCGTTGTCCCTAAAGGCTAACTTTATGAGGGCAATTTTTCCTTACATAATAAGAGCCGTTGTCCCTAAAGGCTCACTTGTTGAGAGCAATTATACCTTACTTTACGGAATCCATTGTCACTAAACACTTGCTCACTTGATGAGGGCAATTGCCCTCTACATGATGATAGTCGTTGTCCCTAATGCTTGCACACTCGATAAGAGCAATTGTCACTGACATGATGAGATCCGTTGTCCCTAAAGCCTTAATTTATGAGGGTAATTTTTCCCTTACATAATAAGAGCAAATGTCAGTTAAATGATGAGATCCGTTGTCCCTAAAGGCTAACTTTATGAGGGCAATATGTCCCTTACTTAATAAGAGTCGTTGTCCCTAAAGGCTCACTTGTTGAGAGCAATTGTACCTTACTTTATGGGATCCATTTTCCGTAAACAAACTTGCTCACTTAATGTGAGCAATTGCCCTTTACATGATGATAGTCGTTGTCCATAATGCTTGCACACTCGATAAGAGCAAATGTCAGTTAAATGATGAGATCCGTTGTCCCTAAAGGCTAACTTTATGAGGGCAATTTGTCCCTCACTTAATAAGAGTCGTTGTCCCTAAAGGCTCACTTGTTGCGAGCAATTGTACCTTACTTTATGGGATCCATTTTCCGTAAACAAACTTGCTCACTTAATGTGAGCAATTGCCCTTTACATGATGATAGTCGTTGTCCATAATGCTTGCACACTCGATAAGAGCAAATGTCAGTTAAATGATGAGATCCGTTGTCCCTAAAGGCTAACTTTATGAGGGCAATTTGTCCCTCACTTAATAAGAGTCGTTGTCCCTAAAGGCTCACTTGTTGCGAGCAATTGTACCTTAGTTTATGGGATCCGTTGTCCTTAAACGCTTCCTCACTTGCTGAGAGCAATGGCCCTTTACATGATGATAGCCATTGTCCCTAATGCTTACGCACTCGATAAGAGCAATTGTCACTTACATGATGAGATCCGTTGTCCTTAAAGGCTAACTTTATGAGGGCAATTTGTCCCTTACATAATAAGAGCCATTGTCCCTAAAGGCTCACTTGTTGAGAGCAATTGTACCTTAGTTTATGGGATCTATTTTCCCTAAACACTTGCTCACTTGATGAGGGCAGTTGCCCTTTACATGATGATAGCCATTGTCCCTAATGCTTACACACTCGATAAGAGAAATTGTCACTTACATGATGAGATCCATTTTCCGTAAAGGCTAACTTTATGAGGGCAATTCGTCCCTTACATAATAAGAGCCGTTGTCCCTAAAGTGTTAGTTGTTAAGAGCAATTGTACCATACTTTATGGGATCCGTTGTCCCTAAACACTTGCTCACTTGATCATAGCAATTTCCCTTTACATGATGATAGCCATTATCCCTAATGCTTACACACTCGATAAGAGCAATTGTCACTTACTTGATGAGATCTGTTGTCCCTAAAGACTAACTTTATGATGGAAATTTTAACCTTACATAATAAAGGCCGTTGTCCCTAAAGGCTCACTTGTTGAGAGCAAATTGTACCTTACTTTATGGAATCCATTGTCAATAAACACTTGCTCTCTTGATGAGAGCAATTGCCCTCTAGATGATGATAGTCATTCTCCCTAATGCTTGCACACTCAATAAGAGCAATTGTCACTGACATGATGAGATCCGTTGTCCCTAAAGGCTAACTTTATAAGGGCAATTTATCCCTCACATAATAAGAGCCGTTGTCCCTAATGGCTCACTTGTTGAGAGCAATTGTACCTTAGTATATGGGTCCATTTTCCCTAAACACCTGCTCACTTGATGAGAGCAATTGCCCTTTACATGATGATTGCCATTATCCCTAATGCTTACACACTCGATAAGACAATTGTCACTTACATGATGAGATCCGTTGTCCCTAAAGGCTAACTTTATGAGGGCAATTTGTCCCACACATAATAAGAGTCGTTGTCCCTAAAGGCTCACTTGTTGAGAGCAATTGTACCTTAGTTTATAGGATCCGTTGTCCTTAAACGCTTCCTCACTAGATGAGAGCAATTGCCCTTTACATAATGATAGACATTGTCCCTAATGCTTACACACTCGATAAGAGCAATTGTCACTTACATGATGAGATCCGTTGTCCCTAAAGGCTAACTTTATGAGGGCAATTTGTCCCTTACATAATAAGAGCCGTTGTCCCTAAAGGCTTACTTGTTGAGAGAAATTGTAACTTAGTTTATGGGATCCGTTGTACATAAACGCTTCCTCACTTGATAAGAGCAATTACCCTTTACATGATGATAACCATTGTCCCTAATGCTTACACACTCGATAAGAGCAATTGTCACTTACAAGATGAGATCCGTTGTCCTTAAAGACTAACTTTATGAGGGAAATTTTTCCCTTACATAATAAGAGCCGTTGTCCCTAAAGGCTCATTTGTTGAGAGCAATTGAACCTTAGTTGATGGGATCCATTTTCCCTAAACACTTGCTCACTTGATGAGAGCAATTGCCCTTTACATGATGATAGGCATTGTCCCTTATGCTCACACACTCGATTAGAGAAATTGTCACTTACATAATGAGATCCGTTGTCCGTAAAGGCTGACTTTATGAGGGCAATTTGTCCTTTACATAATAAGAGTCATTGTCCCTAAAGAGTCACTTGTTGAGAGAAATTGTACCTTACATTATAGGATCCGTTGTCCCTAAACAATTCCTCACTTGATCATAGGAATTGCCCTTTACATGATGATAGCCATTATCCCTAATGCTTACATACTCGATAAGAGCAATTGTCACTTAAATGATAGGATTCGTTGTCCCTAAAGTCTAACTTTATGAGGGCAATTTGTCCCTTACATAATAAGAGCCGTTGTCCCTAAAGTGTCACTTGTTGAGAGCAATTGTACCTTACTTTACGGTATCCGTTGTCCCTAAACACTTGCTCACTTGATGAGAGCAATTGCTCTTTACATGATGATAGCCATTGTCCCTAATGCTTACACACTCGAAAAGAGCAATTGTCACGTACATGATGAGATCCGTTGTCCCTAAAGGCTAACTTTATGAGCGCAATTTTTCCCATACATAATAAGTGCCGTTGTCCCTAAAGGCTCACTTGTTGAGAGCAATTGTACCTTACTTTATGGGATCTATTTTCCCTAAACACTTGGTCACTTAATGTGAGCAATTGCCCATTACATGATGATAGTCGTTGTCCATAATGCTTGCACACTCGATAAGAGCAATTGTCAGTTACATGATGAGATCCGTTGTCCCTGAAGGCTAACTTTATGAGGGCAATTTGTCCCTCACTTAATAAGAGTCGTTGTCCCTAAAGGCTCACTTGTTGAGAGCAATTGTACCTTAGTTTATGGGATCCGTTTTCCCTAAACACTTGCTCACTTGATGAGAGCAATTGCCCTCTACATGATGATAGCCATTGTCCCTAATGCTTACACACTCGATAAGAGCATTTGTCACTTACAAGATGAGATCCGTTGTCCCTAAAGACTAACTTTATGAGGGAAATTTGTCCCTTACATAATATGAGCCGTTGTCCCTAAAGGCTCACTTGTTGAGAGCAATTGTACCTTAGTTTTTGGGATCCGTTTTCCCTAAATACTTGCTCACTTAATGAGAGCAATTGCCCTTTACATGACGATAGCCGTTGTCCCTAATGCTTACACTCGATAAAAGAAATTGTCACTTACATGATGAGATCCGTTGTCCGTAAAGACTAACTTTATGTGGGCAATTTGTCCTTTACATAATACGAGTCGTTGTCCCTAAAGTGTCACTTGTTGAGAGCAATTGTACCTTAGATTATATTTTTAAAACCCTAAAGTTCTCTCCCCATAGGGGCGATTTCCGGCCACCTATACCCTATCAAATCCCTGCCATATCTCATGCGTTCTTTCTTTAATTCTTCTTAGGATTAATTGAAACTACGTTCTGTTCTGATTTGGTAGGGTTAGGAGTCGGTTTTTATGGTTTATTCACAGAATTGTTCCCTATGATTGATGCCGCCACCTCCCTAATCTTTTTCAGTCCATGCGTAACCCTAAAAACGCCTCTCTAACCCTAAAAAAAACTTCTAACCCTAATATCCTCTCTTGTGTGGGCGAATTTTCTGGCAGCCATGGCAGACCCTCCTAAGCTTTCATAATCGATTGACTCTTCATCTTTAATGCATGATTCTTATTCCTTTTTCATTATTCTATTGCTTTGATCTCTGATTAATTCAATTCAATAACAATTAGGGTTTAAGATTCACATTCTTGGGTCGAATTTATGAGGGTCTGCCATTGGTGTTGCGATTTGGGATGATTGATTATTATTATAATCGATCCTATTGTACATGTTCCATATATCCCTTTGATGTTTTCTGTTTGGCGGTCTCCATAACCATAAATCGATTTTGGTTTAGGGTTTCGGATTTGTGTTTATTGATTTCATTCCTAACCGCCTATGGGGTTTCTTTGTGGATCGCACCTATTACTCTTTATGTCGGTTCAAATCATATATAGGTTCGATCTGAATTAATCAAACTTTTCCCTTTTTCATGAACGAAACCTTTTTTAGGGCTTTGTATTATTCGGGTTTGATTTATTCATTATGCTGATTGGTATTGATGTACGTTCATGTATATCTTTTGTGTTATGCAAGTTGGATTCACCAATCCATTCATTCATGTAAGTCGATCTTGATCGTGGGTTATATTCTGGGTTGTGATCGTGGGTTATCTGCTGGTTATTCATGGAAGTGGGTTAAGAGAGTGTGTAAGTTAGGGTTTGTGACCCTATGGTTGTTATTATGTGTTCATCGATGCCATACAATTTGGGTATACAAGGTTTTATTTTTCTGTTGCTATGGTGATGCTGTTGAATTTGTAAGTTAGGGTTCTTATTAACACTTGGCAAATCTGCTTCGATTGGATTTAATATTCGTATCATGCTAATGGTTTTTTCTTTCACAAGATCGGTTACCAATGTCTAATATATTTCGATTTGTGTTCGGTGCTGGAAACCCTATGTTAGTTCATTATGGTCCTTATGATGCGGCTTATGGATTCTGATGATGTTCGTGATGGTGTTTATGGGTGCTGTTTGGAAGTTACGGTGCATACTAACAGTACTCATGCATGGATCGATGCTGTCATGCAACTATGCTGTTGCATTATTGGTCGTTTTTTGTTTGGTGCTGCTCATGATCGTATTGTAAGTTAAGTTTTCAAGGTTTCTTATTCAAAAAACTCTTTCTGTGTTCTTAATGGGTATTCGGTTCTGCATCTAAACACACACCTTTGGAGTTTCTTGCTGCTCTATCCGTGGTTTTAGAGTCCCCCCACCAACCGATGTGTGGAATTTGTGAACTGATTATTATTGGATGTCAACTGAGGTGAGGGACTTCACCCTCATCTTATGTACTTCAACGTTTCGTGCTGCTGAGTGGATGTGGGATGCTCGCATCTCATGTTTTTCTTGTTTTATACCTAGTTTGATACTTTGTATTTAGCTAGGTTTGGTTTGTGTTTATGGCCTGTCATAAACACTTGTTTATCAAGCGCCTGTGCTTGAGGTTAATGTGGTACTTCAGCCACATTCCATTTGTACTTAAACGTTTTTTGGATAATATATTTACCGGGTCGTTGACCTTTTACCCAAAAAAAAAAATAAAAACGCCTCTCTACATCAATCGATCTCTGATTCGTTTTGATTGTATGCAATCGTTTCTAGGTTGTATCTAATCATAGAGGTGGCAGAAACCCTAATATCTTATTCTTTTATTAAGGTTTCAACTATGAATGTTTTATCTGGGCAATCAAGTATTATTCAAGAACGAAACCCTAATTAGAGTTTCGTATTTATAGTTTGATTGGCCTTTGGTTGTGTGGTCTTGTGCTGAATGTTCATAAAACCTTTTTTAGGTTTTTACATGTTTCGAATCTGGTTCGTGGCTTGGAAGGTGATGTGTTGATCTGAGCGTTAACCCTTCTAGGGTTTGTTTGGCTGTTGGCATGTTCTCTATCAGATTCAAGTTACTGATTTATGGGTTTTAGGGAGAGATGTTGGTTATGTTGATGGCTGTTAGGGAGTCGGAATCCCTATTTTTTGTTTTTGGTCCTGGTTCTATTGTGTATCATGGTTATGGTCGTGGATTGGGATTGAAGCTGAACGTTAGGGTTTTTAAAACCCTAGTGATCGTCTATGGTGGATTCTTTTCGTTACAATGCTTATGATGATATTGTTTGCATTCGGCAGATGATTATGTTTGAATCAAGCCATAGTGGTTATGTTTTCGAGTTGCACATGTGCATCACATGACATTTGGTAGGGGAGCTGTTGAAATTTCTTTTGTGTGGAACCCTGCATGTGTTGTTGCATTTGTGCTGCTGTTGGTCGTTTATTGGAAGTTAAGTTTTATTGGGTTTCTTATTCAAAAAACTCTTGGTTGACGTGCCCACTGGTCGACTTGTGGTTTTGTGTTCATCACTGCTGGTTTTGCTCCTAGTTATGATAAGGTGTCGATCACTATGATATTGGACGTTAGGGTGGTTCACCCTATTTGTTTACTGATCAACTTCTTGGACGGTCCTCGAGGGTTGGTTAATTGGAAGTTAGAGTTCTATGGCGCTTTTGAAGAATCAAGTGTGTCTACTTGATTAGTGGTTAATTTGTTATTTTTATTAGGCGTTGTAGTTTATGCTCTATTATTTGTTATAAGTGTGGTTTGTCACTCTTATATAGTGGTTAGTGGTAAGTTATAAGAATGTTTTATCATTCTTATATTTGTGTCTGTAAGTGTCCTAAGGGACTGTGGCGAGGGAACTCACCCTCGTCTTTTGTACTTCAATGTTTTTTGGATAATATATTTTACCAGGGTGCAGGATTACTCCCCTTTACCCAAAAAAATTGTACCTTACATTACGGGATCCGTTGTCCCTAAACACTTGCTCACTTGATCATAGAAATTGCCCTTAACATGATGATAGCCATTATCCCTAATGCTTACACACTCGATAAGAGAAATTGTCACTTAAATGATGGGATCCGTTGTCCCTAAAGGCTAACTTTTTGAGGGCAATTTGCCCCTTACATAATAAGAGCCGTTGTCCCTAAAGTGTCACTTGTTGAGAGCAATTGTACCTTACTTTATGGTATCCGTTGTCCATAAACACTTGCTCACTTGATGAGAGCAATTTCCCTTTACATGATGATAGCCATTGTCCCTAATGCTTACACACTCGAAAAGAGCAATTTTCACTTACATGATGAGATCCGTTGTCCCTAAAGGATAACTTTATGAGGGCAATTTTCCCGTACATAATAAGAGCCGTTATCCCTAAAGGCTCACTTGTTGAGAGCAATTGTATCTTACTTTACGGAATCCATTGTCACTAAACACTTGCTCACTTGATGAGAGCAATTGCCCTCTACATTATGATAGTCGTTGTCCCTAATGCTTGCACACTCGATAAGAGCAATTGTCACTGACATGATGAGATCCATTGTCCCTAAAGCCTAACTTTATGAGGGTAATTTTTCCCTTACATAATAAGAGCCGTTGTCCCTAAAGGCTCACTTGTTGAGAGCAATTGTACCTTACTTTATGGGATCCATTTTCCCTAAACACTTGCTCACTTAATGTGAGCAATTGCCCTTTACATGATGATAGTCGTTGTCCATAATGCTTGCACACTCGATAAGAGCAAATGTCAGTTAAATGATGAGATCCGTTGTCCCTAAAGGCTAACTTGTTGAGAGCAATTGTACCTTACTATATGGGATCCATTTTCCCTAAACACTTGCTCACTTAATGTGAGCAATTGCCCTTTACATGATGATAGTCATTGTCCATAATGCTTGCACACTCGATAAGAGCAATTGTCACTTACAAGATGAGATCCGTTGTTCCTAAACCCTAAAGACTAACTTTATGAGGGAAATTTGTCCCTTACATAATATGAGCCGTTGTCCCTAAAGGCTCACTTGTTGAGAGCAATTGTACCTTAGTTTATGGGATCCGTTTTCCCTTAATACTTGCTCACTTAATGAGAGCAATTGCCCTTTACATGACTATAGCCGTTTTCCCTAATGCTTACACTCGATAAAAGAAATTGTCACTTACATGATGAGATCCGTTGTTCGTAAAGGCTTACTTTATGTGGGCAATTTGTCCCTTACATAATACGAGTCGTTGTCCCTAAAGTGTCACTTGTTTAGAGCAATTGTACCTTACATTACGGAATCCGTTGTGCCTAAACACTTGCTCACTTGATCATAGAAATTGCCCTTAACATGATGATAGCCATTATCCGTAATGCTTACACACTCGATAAGAGTAATTGTCACTTAAATGATGGGATCCGTTGTCCCTAAAGGCTAACTTTATGAGGGCAATTTGTCCCTTACATAATAAGAGTCGTTGTCCCTAAAGTGTCACTTGTTGAGAGCAATTGTACCTTACTTTATGGTATCCGTTGTCCATAAACACTTGATCACTTGATGAGAGCAATTGCCCTTTACATGATGATAGCCATTGTCCCTAATGCTTACACACTCGAAAAGAGCAATTTTCACTTGCATGATGAGATCCGTTGTCCCTAAAGGCTCACTTGTTGAGAGCAATTGTACCTTACTTTACGGAATCCATTGTCACTAAACACTTGCTCACTTGATGAGAGCAATTGCCCTCTACATGATGATAGTCGTTGTCTGTAATGCTTGCACACTCAATAAGAGCAATTGTCACTGACATGATGAGATCCGTTGTCCCTAAAGCCTAACTTTATGAGGGTAATTTTTCCCTTAGATAATAAGAGCCGTTGTCCCTAAAGGCTCACTTGTAGAGAGGAATTGTACCTTACTTTATGGGATCCATTTTCCCTAAACACTTGCTCACTTAATGTGAGCAATTGCCCTTACATGATGATAGTCGTTGTCCATAAAGCTTGCACACTCGATAAGAGTAAATGTCAGTTAAATGATGAGATCCGTTTTCCCTAAAGGCTAACTTTATGAGGGCAATTGTCCCTCACTTAATAAGAGTCGTTGTCCCTAAAGGCTCACTTGTTGAGAGCAATTGTACCTTACTTTATGGGATCCATTTTCCATAAACACTTGCTCACTTAATGTGAGCAATTGCCCTTTACATGATGATAGTCGTTGTCCATAATGCTTGCACACTCGATAAGAGCAAATGTCAGTTAAATGTTGAGATCCGTTGTCCCTAAAGTCTAACTTTATGAGTGCAATTTGTCCCTCACTTAATAAGAGTCGTTGTCCCTAAAGGCTCACTTGTTAAGAGTAAGTGTACCTTAGTTTATGGGATCCATTGTCCTTAAACGCTTCCTCACTTGCTGAGAGCAATTGCCCTTTACATGATGATAGCCATTGTCCCTAATGCTTACGCACTCGATAAGAGCAATTGTCACTTACATGATGAGATCCGTTGTCCTTAAAGGCTAACTTTATGAGGGCAATTTGTCCCTTACATAATAAGAGCCATTGTCCCTAAAGGCTCACTTGTTGAGAGCAATTGTACCTTAGTTTATGGGATCTGTTTTCCCTAAACACTTGCTCACTTGATGAGGGCAGTTGCCCTTTACATGATGATAGCCATTGTCCCTAATGCTTACACACTCGATAAGAGAAATTGTCACTTACATGATGAGATCCATTTTCCGTAAAGGCTAACTTTATGAGGGCAATTCGTCCCTTACATAATAAGAGCCGTTGTCCCTAAAGTGTTAGTTGTTTTTTTTTTGGTAAAGGGGTTAACCCCGGTAAATATATAACCAAAAAATCGTTAAGTACAAATGGAATTTGGCTGAAGTACCACATTAACCTCAAGCAAAAGCTTGATGAACAAGAGTTTATGACAGGCCATAAACATCAAACCTAGCTATATTACAAAGCACCTAACTAGGTATAAAAACAAGAAAAATCTTGAATCAAGCGAACGTCCCGCATCCATCCATAAGCACGAAGGGAGCAAGGCAACCCAGGCAGTTTGCCTCCTTAAAAACCCTTTACAAGAAAAACCCATAGGGAAAAACCTTGGATTAGGGAAAAAGAGTACAACCCTTACCTGGCACTCCCTTCGTGAAAATAACAAGCACTTGGAATCTTCCATTTATCCATCAGTAGACGAGACCGAATGGTTAACTTCTTGAACTTGAAGGTAACCAGCTTCAACCGAAGAGTAGAGACAATAACTTGGACCACCTCATCAACAGTAGACTTCTTTTTATTAAAAAGCCTAGAATTACGTTCCATCCAAATGAAGTATGTTGTAGCCGCAAGCACTAACCGAGAAAGAATGCTAACAACAGAACGCCCTTTGGCAATAGGAATAATGAAGGCAATAACATCAACCAGCAAAGGCGAGATAGCATCCATGCCAGCTAAAGATCGAACATGTAGCCAAACCTGCAAGGAAAATGGACACTCAAAAAACAAGTGAGTGTGAGAATCCCGAACAGTATCACAAAGCGGGCACCTAAGGAGACTTAAATCAACATTAGGCCCAACATCCGATTCCCGCAGCCTATCTTGAGTTTTCAACTTCTGCCTAATAACAAGCCATAAATGCACCGCATGCCTAGGGATACAATGAGGAAACCACGGAATTAGAACCCAATCGACTTGAATAGCTCTATCATGAAGGGATTCCCAAGCTAAAGCAACCGAAAAAGGCTTAACATTGCCATCCAATTCCCTCCATAATAAACTATCATCAGCATCATCCACTAGATTAGGAACCGGGAGATTAACTAAATCCGGAAATCTAGAATACCAATCAGCAGGCCATCTCCAAGAACCATTAACAATAACATCATAAACAGAATCCGATAATGTAAGACCAGCCCGACTAATGTCTCTAGGGGTGATAAAATTGCGAAGAGGGCTAAACTCACACCACATGTCAAACCAAACAGAAGTAGACCTACCATTTTTGATCACATGCCAAATAAACGGACGTACCTTTGGTCTAATAGCAAGCAGTTTACGCCAACCCCAACTAACATCTCCCAAGCAAGGAACATCCCAAAAACTCCTTCCACGAAGTTTGTAAGAATGAATCCATTGAACCCATAAAGACTCTTTATGAGTTAAAATACTCCAAATATGCGTAGTCATAAGAGCGATATTAAAATCCGCCAGTCTACGAATATCAAGACCACCTTCACTTTTAGGCATACAAACCGAATCCCACGCCACTTTAGCCTTACCTTTTTTCATTTCCCCTTGACACCATAAGAAACCCCTCATGAGCTGCTCCAAGTCATGAACAATGCGAGCAGGAAGAATGAAAATAAAGTGTTAGTTGTTGAGAGCAATTGTACCATACTTTATGGGATCCGTTGTCCCTAAACACTTGCTCACTTGATCATAGCAATTTCCCTTTACATGATGATAGCCATTATCCCTAATGCTTACACACTCGATAAGAGCAATTGTCACTTACTTGATGAGATCCGCTGTCCCTAAAGCCTAACTTTATGATGGAAATTTTAACCTTACATAATAAGAGCCGTTGTCCCTAAAGGCTCACTTGGTGAGAGCAATTGTACCTTACTTTATGGAATCCATTGTCACTAAACACTTGCTCTCTTGATGAGAGCAATTGCCCTCTACATGATGATAGTCGTTGTCCCTAATGCCTGCACACTCAATAAGAGCAATTGTCACTGACATGATGAGATCCGTTGTCCCTAAAGGCTAACTTTATGAGGGCAATTTATCCCTCACATAATAAGAGCCGTTGTCCCTAATGACTCACTTGTTGAGGGCAATTGTACCTTAGTATATGGGATCCGTTTTCCCTAAACACCTGCTTACTTGATGAGAGCAATTGCCCTTTACATGATGATAGCCATTATCCCTAATGCTTACACACTCGATAAGACAATTGTCACTTACATGATGAGATCCGTTGTCCTTAAAGGCTAACTTTATGAGGGCAAAAGTTCTCTCTCTAGGGGCGATTTCCGGCTGCCTTATCCCTAACAAATTCCGGCCATATTTTTTAACATTTTTCTTTTAATTCTTCTTTGGGTTAATTGACAAAACGTTCTGATTTGATTTGTTAGGGATAAGGGTCGGTTATCTATTGAATATTATATAATCGATCCCTATTTATTCAGCCGCTACTTTATCATCTTCTTGTTCATTCCTAATCAATCCTTAAACGCCTCTCTACATCAAGTGATCTCTGATTGTTTTGTTTGTATGCAATCGTTTGTGGGTTGTGTATTATCGTAAGTGGTGCTGTGTGGTTATGCATGTTTACTCGAAACCCTAAATACTTAGCCTGGTCGTTTCTTGTTATCAATCGATTTAGGGTTTGGAGATTTGGTCGATCGTATTCTGTTATGGGTTTCATTCTTGTCGGTTTAATAGCCTTATTAAGTCGATCCATTTGTTTTGATACGATCTGGTAATCAAAATTGATCCCTATTCGTTTTTTGCGATCATTAGGGTTTTCATGAACGAAACCCTTTTTAGGGTTTTATATTATTCAGTTTTGATTAGCTTTTTCTGGGGATTGGTTTTGCTGTTCGTTCAAGTATATATTTTGTGCTATGCAAGTTGGATTAACCAATCCATTTGTTATGGAATGTGCTATACGTCGTGTTTGTGGGTTGAGAGAGGGGAGCTATTGCTATTTCTGATTCACAAGATCTGGTCCTATTGTTACTTTTTTGGATCTGTGGTCGATTTGCTGGAAGTTTGGGTTTGGAAACTCTTGGAAGTTAAGTGTTTTTATAGGGTTCTTATTCATAAACCCTATTGATCGTTTGATGTGACTTGATACTACAAGCGTTCCTGTTTATCAAATTAGTTGGATCAGGTCTAATTGGATTGGTCATTCTCGACCTGTTATGCGGGTTAGCATTTGCTATGGATATTTGCATTGACTTGATCATGGTAGTCTTCTTGTGTGTCACTCGGATTTGTTGAAAGACTGGTTCAAGCTCGGATATGCTGGAGGTTGGGTCGCTTAGACCATGTTTATGCTTCAAATTTATTTGCTACGGAAGTCACTCTTATTAGGTTATTAGATTATGCTTTGCATAATACTAATAGAAGACACAATTTGTTGAAGCTGGAAGTTCGCATGTTTATGATCTGGATCGCTAGGATGACTAAGAAGACTTCAATTTTATTTGAGTTGTGATGTATTGTATTTTTATTGCTAGTCATCGTTAGTTGTATTTAGATCTGGTAGTTATAAGAATGGCCTGTCATTCTTATATAGTGGTAGTGGTAGTGTCCTTAGGGACTTCGATGAGAGACTCACTCTCTTCCATTGTACTTAAACGTTTTTTTTTTTTTTTTTTTTTTTTTTTTTTTTTTACAAAAAGGTAAAATATATTAAATAAAATGGAAATTATTTACAAACAAAAGCACAAGAAAAGAAAGAGAATAGGACAACCCCTATCACAATTCTTTCTTGCCTAGAACAAAATACCAAACAAAGAACAAACAACAATCTGATAAACAACTAGGCTGCAATACAAAAGAAAACAAATGACCAACCTACAAGTCCATAACCAAAAGCAACCCCCTGAAAACAAATTTAGAATAGATACAGCTTAAACTAGAACTACTTGTGAACTCTGAATACATGGGTAACTCCAAAGGAATCAACCAAAAGAGCTCCAAACATCACCATTCACAAGCAGTCCATAGAAAGCAATAAAACTAAACCTGAAAACAGGGGAGAAATTGAATACAAAAAAAGGACCAAATGCAGCAGAAATCACATGTGTAATAACCATGTAGCAACAGATAATCAAACTCCAAAAACAGCATCAATCTACATGATCATTGAAGAGCTTCAGATCATGTAATAACATCAGCTTCAGGCCTGGAAAATGATGAAACTTCAGCATAACAACACCAGACATAATGGCCAATGAAAGCATCCAAGTCTGCATAACTTGAAACTCAGATCTGTAAAAGGATGAATCACCAATAACATCAATCATCCAAACACCTTGTCTCGTTAAAAAACCTTGCCAAATAAAAACCCTGTGGGAAAACTTTGAGCAAGGAAAAAGAGTACAAGGTAAATTCGCGTTAGAGTACCAAAAGATCAAATCAAATAAAGCGCAACTCCTGCTAACACAAAACACCCCATACCCCAACCAAGAATCAAAGAACTCCATAAACAAAGTGAAAAACAGACTAATATTCCAACTGAACCCATACCCAAACCTGAAAATCCAAAAGTCAGCTAATATCCAGAAAACAAACCAAACCATGGGAAACCACAGAGGAAAACAGTCAATGCAATCAAAACCATAGATACCGGCATTACTCCAAAACCTAAAAGTCCTCACCAGGCCCTCCTTAGGGATGAAATAAACCAAAATCCATGCAAGATAATTGACTGAATTCTTGTTAGCCATCCAAATATTCCATCTGACCAGGTAAACAGAACCATCTCCAACATCACAATCAAAAATTTGATTGCAATTCCAAAACCCCGTACCTGGACAGAACCAACAGACCCACCACACACGAAAATCAACGGGCCTGTAAGCAAATAAACAATAACGAGAAGTGATGTGATAATATATAAAACAAGGATTCAAAATAGGCCTAGACCACAGATAATACCAAACCTCATGCAACAACAATGATCTGTTCATGTAACTAAAACAGAACATGTGCATAAATAGCATGAACCAAGTATTAAGTAACGCCATAATCACCATAATGACTCCTACTACCATCACAGAAACTGATTGCCACCATTACCACCATTTGTAGTCTTCAACGGAATCTTCCAAATTATAGCAGCCCTCCTTGCTTCCAAGGATTGTTTTATTTTCAGACCCATCAGTTTATGCCTCACCGTATCCACAATAATCTTAAAAACAATCTCATCAGTCCTGAACTCTTTTTGAAAAATGATCAAATACTTTTGGATCTAAATCCTTGTTTAGGGTTTGCTTTGCCGAGATATTGGAAGTTATTTGTTTCTTGTTTGCTGAGGGTTTAGAGAGATGGAAAAAGGCTTTCTCAACAAGTCGAATAGATCTACAATGGTGTATGATGTTGAAATTGGTTCGGTGTTGAGTAGTTTGGCTAAACGTAATAAGAGCATTGATGGTAAATTATTGGATAAAGATGGAAAACCATTGAAGCCTTATCGTTGTGTGAAGAACAAGGCACCATCTACCGTTGGTGATGATGTTGCTGTTATGAATAATATTAGCCATGTCGCTGCTGGTACCACGTATGATACAACTAACATTCCTACGACCAGTGGGGCGTCTAAAGCCATGGATGAATTCACCCCAGATGGTTTGGTTGATTTATCTTTGGCGGATGTGGTTTTACCGCAGGAAGAAGTGGAAACGATTAGTGCAAGATTTGATAATTCACTTTATGGCTATTTTGTTGGTAAAAGACCTTCGTTTCCTGTAGTCCAAAATTTTGTTCAGAATGTTTGGAAGAAATATGGGTTATTGAATGTCATGATGCATCAAGGTTTCTTTATGTTTAAGTTCTCTAGTAAGGAGGGCTTGGAGAACGTTCTTAATCATTGTCCGTGGCGGATTAGGTCAGTCCCTTTAATGCTTCATATTTGGAATCCTAACGATGAATTGATTAGAGAAGACATAAAGAAGGTCCTTGTGTGGGTTAAGTTGTATAATGTGCCGGTGGTAGCGTATTCGCTGGTTGGGCTCAACATGATCACGGCTAAGTTAGGACGTATTATTATGATTGATGAACACACGAGTAATATGTGTCTAAAGTCGTGGGGCATGAATTCGTACGCAAGAGTTTTAGTTGAGATTTCAGCGGATAATGAGTTTGTGGAATCACTTGTTGTGGCAGTTCCTATACCGAAGACGAAAGAGCATCGTATGGTTAAAGTTGATGTTGAATTTGAGTATAAACCACCCCGTTGTTCTATGTGCAAACTGTTTGATCATGTGGATAAGGAGTGCCATAAGAAGGTGAAGGTGGTTAACCGGAAGAAGAGTGTGGATGCTGGTCTTGGGTCTACTAAGCGTAAAGCAAAGGCTGGTAACAAGGTAAAAGTCACAATTACGCCTAAACTTATGTATAGACCTGTTTCTAAGCCTAGTACTAATGGCCAAGCTAGTACTTCTATACCGAAGGATAATTCTACTCCTTGTGATAAGGAGGTGCTGAATTTGGTGGGTGATAAACCAAATGATAATGAAACACTGGATACTAATTCTAAGGTCACCAAAGAGTTCCCTCATGAGGAGACACCTATTGATCATTCTGGTCTTCATTCGGTACCTAATGAGTCATCTCAATCCCGTAATGAGCATGGTTATTTTAATGATGACATTGATATTGGTGAACTTAGGCGTTTTTTGGATAAACGATCTGAAGAGGATAAGGTACTTGATCTTGCTTCTAATTCCCCTAACGTGGCTGATGTTGGAGATTGTTCAGATTCGCATATTGATAAAGAGAATTCCAACATTCCTAATGTTGAATTGGAGGAAGGTACGGTGAATGTTAAATCTTGCGAGATCTCTACTGATAGTATAGCGAGGATGAGGTTCTTAACATTCATGATGAGTCTGCGAATTTATTTGATATGCCTATGGGTACTTTTTCATCATCAGGTGGTGGAGGTGATTATGAAGATTATTATGATTATGATGACTACACGGATCAGATATACGATCTTCCAGGGCAAGTGAGGGCATTTTATGAAGATATCAAGCTTCAAGGTCGTCGTAGTAATTAGTTGATCCTTTTATAGTCTTGTTTATTTATGTGGTAGTGGTCTTTTTCTTATTAGTAAGAAATGGTAGTGTCTTGTTATGTATGCTATTTTGCCTATGTAACGGGCTTATATATGGGACGTCACCCATATCCATTGTACTTCAACATTTTGGTTGGTTTATATATTTTACCAGGGTGCAGGATTACTCCCCTTTACCCAAAAACTCTTTTTGAAAAATCCTGATATTGCGTTCTTGCCATAAAAAATACACCACAGCACCAAAAACTAACCGCTGAATGACACTCCAAATGGAGTTGTTAACAATTCTAATAGACAAATCAGAAACCACTTCAGCCCAATTACATGACAAATCATCAAGCTTACATAACGGCTTCAAATTATCCCACACCCTTTTAGAGAACTCACATTTAAAAAATAGATGACAATGAGTCTCATCTTCATGATTGCAAAGAGGACACAGAACACTAGAGACATTAAACCATTTGGAAATTCTATCAGTAGTTTTAAGTCTGCCATGCATTGCCATCCAAAGCACAAAGGCGTGCCTAGGAATACATTGAGTAAACCAAATAAGCTTATACCAAATAACCTTAGGGCTATCTAATCTTAAAGCTTTCCATGCTTCCTTAACAGTAAACACCGCCTCCCTATTCTTTTTATTAATCCATAAAACCTTATCCTCAAAATCATCAATTAAAATCGGAACAGGAACATTTAAATATTCTCCAAATAAACCATTCCAATCTATAGGCCATTTTCATCCATTATTGTCAATCCAATCAGCAACCTTATCGTTCACATTAAAGCCATGCTCAACAAGAAAACTATGAGTGATAACCTTGCACAAAGGACCGTTAACGTGCCATTTATCAAACCACATAGAGCAATTCTTACCATTTCCTAACTTATACGCAACAAAAGAGCAAATCTTATCCCTAAGGCTTAATATCTGATTCCATCCTGATGCACCATGCTCAAAACTAACATTAAACCAAATATTTCTATCTTTAACCCTATACGCATGAACCCATTTAACCCAAAGAGAGTCCTTCTTACAAATGACATTCCAGAGATATTTTGATATTAAAGCCTCATTCATGAGTCTGAGTGGTTTAAGACCAAGACCACCCTGACTTTTGGGTTTGCAAATATCATTCCACGAAACACAAGCAATACCACTGCCATCACCCCCACCAGACCACAAAAAGTTCATACAAATCTTGTCAATACCGTCACAGACATGGGTAGGAAGTAAGAACATGGATGCCCAATAAATATGAAGAGAAGAAAGCACAGAAGATATTAACTGAAGCCTACCAGCAAACGATAACGTTTTGTTTCTCCAATCTTTAATCCGGTTTTTCACTTTTTGAATCAAATCTCTACAATCATCATTAGTAATCCTCTTACCAGATAGTGGAATACCCAAATATTTCAAAGGAAGAGTACCAATTTTGAAAGGCATTGCAAGCAAAATTCTATTCCTAATAGGATCGGGAACGCTTCCAAAAAAGGCAACACTTTTGGATAAACTAGGAAATAGTCCAGAACACATAGCAAATTCATCTAATGCTCTCCTAAGAATACAAGCAGAGATCTCATCACCATGGCAAAGAAGTAATAGGTCGTCCGCAAAACACAAATGGGTCAGATGGAGCTTGTGACAACCCAAGTGATATCTAAACCGATCATCTCTCCTAATCTGCCTCTTAATCATCAAATTAAATACTTCCATAACAATAGTAAATAAGTAAGGCGAAATCGGATCTCCTTGCCTAAGACCACGCCTACTTTTAAAAAAACCATGTAATTCACCATTAACACATATAGAAAAGGAAGCGGAGGTAAGACATACCATAATCCAATGAATCATGGAACTGTGAAATCCAAATTGCACAAGAACCGTCTTCAAAAAATCCCAATTCACCGTATCGTACGCCTTCTGGATATCAACCTTAAACGCACACTTACTAGAAGTACGCTTCCAGTTATACCCCTTCAAGAACTCCTGAGCTAATAAGATGTTGTCACTAATCTGTCGTCCCGGAATAAAAGCACTTTGGTTGCAGTCAATCAAACTACAAAGACCCTCTTTCAAACGGTTAGTGATAACTTTACTTATGCACTTATAAATGACATTCCCACATGAAATGGGACGATAATCAGACACCTTCAATGGAACCTGCAACTTAGGTATAAGAGATATAACATTTGCATTGAATTCACCAAGCAACTTACCCGAACTAAAAAACTCTTTAACTGTAGCACACACATCGACACCGACAATACTCCATGCAGCTTTAAAGAACTTGGAAGTGTAACCGTCCAGGCCAGCAGCTTTGTCATCTTCGATGCTAAACATCGCATCTTTGATTTCAATATCAGAAATAGGTCTGATCATACTGACAGCAACATCAGGATCAAGCTTCTTAATGAACAAATTATCACAGTCATCTAAAGGAAACATATCATCTTCAGCCCCCAAAAATCGCTCAAAATGATTAACAAAACATCCCGAAACATCATCACCATAAAATTTATTACCCTGATCATCACAAACCAACTGAATCCTACTCTTATTAATCCTACTCTTGAGCACATTATGAAAATAAGAAGTATTCTGATCGCCATCTTTTTTTTTTTGGGTAAAAGGGTTTATTTCACCCCGGTAAAATGCATTACAGCAAAAAACGTTGAGGTACAATAGGATGAGGGTGATGTCCCTCACCTCAGTCCCTTAGGACACTTACAGACACGAATATAAGAATGACAAGCCATTCTTATAACTTACAATAAAATGAACCTACCAATAATGACAAAAGTAAATAAAAATTACAATATTATTCAAGAAAACACTTGAGCCTTCAATATCACTATGGCGGTCCACCTTAACTTTTTTTTTTTTTTTTTGGGTAAAAGGTCAACGACCCGGTAAATATATTATCCAAAAAACGTTTAAGTACAAATGGAATGTGGCTGAAGTACCACATTAACCTCAAGCACAGGCGCTTGATAAACAAGTGTTTATGACAGGCCATAAACACAAACCAAACCTAGCTAAATACAAAGTATCAAACTAGGTAAAATAACAAGACAAACTTGAGATGCGAACATCCCACATCCATCCCACATCACGAACCATTGAAGTACATAGGATGAGGGTGAAATCCCTCACCTCAGTCCCAAAGGACACTTACAGTATCACAATGCAGTCGAAACCATGGTATTAAATACCCTAACCAGCAGATAGAATGTGCACGACACAAGACCTGATCCAACTAACGCGTGTAGAATCAAGTCTCAACCAAACGAACAATAAAGTTTTTGAATAAGAACCTTAAAAAACTTAACATCCAAACGTGATCAGCAGCAAACAATGCAACCAAATAATGTAACACATCGACAACCGTCACCTCCCCTCTCTCAACCCACTTCCAAGAATAATCATCATAAACCAGGAAAACCACGATCAACATATCGATATTCATGAAAAGAATGGACAACAGTCCAACAAACAGCACAAGATATATGCATTAACGCGCAACAGCAAATCCAAACGGTCAAACCCAATAAATACGAACCCTAAAAAAGGAGTCGTTCTTGTAAGCAAACCCTAACAATCGACTGTTAGGGTTAGATCTTGATCGCCCAAAACAAACCGTCAAGATCGATCCTTATATAACAAATCAATAACAAACCTGACAATAAGGAACGATTGAAACACCAAAGGCGGTTAAGAAACCCTAACAAACGATTCACCAAGATGGAAACCGATTAAGTAGTTAGGGTTAAAAACCAAAAAACAGTTGGGACGATTTTTGGATAAGAATATGAGATAAAACAGCACACCACTTCAAATAATACACAGCCTACTAATCCGATTGCATACACAAGGTAGAGATACGAATTAGTAGGGTGATAATGGCCGGAAAAAGGTTTGGAAGTGGTGGCCAAAAAATCGCCCCTAGTAGAGAGACTTTTAGGGTTTTTGGTCCACCTTAACTTCCATGAAGAATCCTCCAACTTGCCCAACAACCTTCATGCCATGATCCCCTTCCAAAGCCAAAACGTTAATATCCCATGAAAAGGACATCACGATAAACAAAACAGCAAGAACAAGGGTACCATGCAACAATCCAAGGGTAAATAAACCCAAACAAGCACTACAACTCGATCCAATACCTCATCTACTACAAGTTTCAATGTGATGAAATTCAAGCTAAGAATGAAATCCAATGTATCTTGATCAGCCATAGACGAAAATAGGGTTGGCAAACCCTAACTTACAACAACGATTGCAAACGTTTTTTGAATAAGAAACGAATAAAACTTAACTTCCAATAGCGAACAGCAGCAGCACTTCCATCTCTCTCACAAACCCACTTGAACCACGAAGGACTTACAAACACTAACATCATCATGAACATGCAGTCGCAAAACAATCCCAAAGATGAGATAACATGCAGCGTGAATTCCACAAATCAAACGCACTTGTATACTCCAAAACCCTAAACGGGTTACATGCAATTTGAATAAAAACTAAACCCTAAACGAGTAAAGCTTTGAGTTAAGCACCAGCAGCAAACCAAAACGTAATAACACCAAACCAACGGCTTAGATTTTGCAATTAAAGAACAGCCTCCACATGAACCCAGATAGGTTACCAGCAAATCGTTAAATCAAAACCCTTGAAAAGGTTTTATAGGCGTTAAAGAATCCATACCCAACACACCAAATAGTAAATCGATCCTATAATAGGGACCGACCCACGATCGGCAATTAAATAAAACCATCAGCGTACAGAAAACCTTAAGCGATTTGAAATAACCAATAAACAATTGTGGTAAGAATATGTACTTTAATCCACCGTCCCATGATCAGTAGAGAAAAGTAGAATTCAAGTATTAATCCACAAAAGACGATTAAAATAATATGGTAAAACAGCCTTGCAACCCACACCAATCAATATCTTGCACGTTAATAGATTAATATCAATAAAGAGATTAAATACAAACGTGTATAATAGGAAGAATTGAAGCAGATCGATTTGGGTTGCAAGGCTGCTGAAATCGCCAAGAGAGAGACTTTTTTAGGGTTTTTAATATATCAATCGGTGGCCGGATTTCTCCCCTCTGATCGCCATCTTTCAACCATTGAACCTTGGTTTTTTGTCTAAATAAACTAGCCTCATCCCTAATGGCTTCCTGATAAGCTTTACAAAACACATACTCTTCTTCTCTAAGGCTAGGATTATTAGGCTCCTTATCCAACTCACGCTGAATTCTCTTAAGTTCAACCCTCAAAGCCTTAACCTTATTAAAAACATTACCATTGACCCTATTCATATTTCTCAAAAATCTTTTCATATTTTTCAGCCTTCTAGCCAAAATAAACATCCGAAACCCTTGAACATCAACACCCCAATTATCTCTAATAGTGGGAATAAAAGACTCCTTATCCGCCAAAAAATTAGCAAAACGAAAAGACTTAGGTTTTCTATGTCTAGCTAAAGGATAATTCAGAACTACAGGACAATGATCCGAAGTCATAAATGGCAAAAACTCAGCGAAACAATTATCAAAAGAAGAGATAAAACTTAAGTTACCCAAAGCTCTATCTAATTTTTTAAGAATACCAGAATTAGGATCAAGCCGTTTTTGAATCCAAGTATAAAACATACCTTTACTCGCTATATCATCAAGCTCCAACGTTTCCAAACACACTCTAAAATCTTCCATCTCACCATCTCTAGCAGCATTAAGATCAGAACAATCCCCAATATTAAGCGCAACATTAAAATCACCTAGAAGAACCCGCGGCTCACCATTAACAATACTGCTATGATCCACCAAGTTCTTCCATAACACTCGTCTTTCATTTCCTTTATTTTTAGCATAAATAAAAGACACAAATTGTTTCCTGTTATCATGAAACAGATTAACAACAAAATGTATAGCTTGATCAGAATATGAAATCAGATTGGAATCAATAACATTAGAATCCCACCCAACCATAATTCTGCAAACACCTCTGCATTCCACCATATTCGACACCCAATTCCAATTTCCGAAAATATTATCCCCCACAGTCTTAATGAATTTTTTCCTAAGATGAGTTTCCACAACAGCACACATGCCTAAACCCTCTTCTCCAATAAGCGAAATAACCTCATCTTGTCTATCGGTAGTAGACAGCCCACGCACATTCCAAGCACCTATTTTAATACTCATTGAATAATAGATTCGTGTGATGTAGGCCCACCACTAGCTTGAACCAAAGAACTATCAATGTCATTAACAACTTCATTCTGTGTCATAAAACTCGCAGAACCAGTAGTAACCTCTTCCACTTCATCAACAGAAAGAGAGCCACCCACCGCAGAATTCTGACCATTGACCCGATCACTCTTAGTCTCCTTACATCTAACTAAATAATATTCCATCATATCATCAGACCAAATATCCTTATGCTCTTCATCCAGAGGTTTGTTAGATAACAAAAATAGGTCCACTTCACAGAACCGTTTTTCTTTAAGTAATGTCTCCACTTTAAATAGTTCAGCTTTATACGCATCAGCATAAAATTTACTATATGAAGCATCCATACTCAAATTATTAGTTACCCCCAAACTTTTCACCATTTTTTCAGCATTAAATTTAGCATTGTTATTCATGTTCCTATTAAGAAAAACAATTTGACTAGACAGACCTTTGATTTTAAAATCCAATTGTTGTGCAGGTGAACCAGACCTCATAACTCTATCATTCCATTTGTCTGTGTAAAATTTAACCATATCATCAGACCAATCCTGAGTATCACTCTCCAAAATTGGAACACCAGAACTACAAGCACGCTCCACTTGAGCTTTCACCTTATTCCACACTTCAGTATCCTCACTAGTATTATCATGATCCAAAACGTCAAACCGATTACTCGTACTAACATTCTTAGCCCCCAATATAACTTTAGAACTACCAGTATCACTATTAGAATTATCATTACCCTTCCTGTTATTAAGCTTAATAGCCGTATTCTTTTTCTGCACGTTCTTTAAAACATCACTATTACCACTAGTACCAATACCAGTCTTTCCACTAACACCCTGACCAACTTGACTTTTACCCTTATCACCAGGCTTCCCATTATCATTCAAAACTACGTTATCATCCACATTACCAATATTACCACCGTTAACAGGTTCCGACATCTTACTATCCTCCTTAGTACCCATATTGCCCACCTTAACTGTATTGTTATCATTAGACCTACTAGCATACACACCTCTTTTAACTTGATAGCCACCAGAAACACCTTGTGCATTAACCCCAGAAACATTACCATTATTAGTATTATTATTATTAGACCTACTCGCATCATTATTACTATTGTTACCAGCATTAAAACCACCACCCCTATTCCCATTAAACACTCTTCTTCCATAATACCCACTACCATTGCCTTGACGAACATTAATCCCATTACCCCTGTTTCTATGATTACCCACAGTAGTCCAACCCTCATCACTGTTACCATTACCTATATCAGCATTCTTATTCCCATTCCCAGTATCCGTAGGTTTCACATTCTCCCCATCCTTGTTAACACTCTTGGCCACATTAACTTTGTTCTTACAATCACTACGATAATGACCAAAAACTTTGCATTCCTCACACCTTGGTGGAACCCAGTCATGTTCAACCCTTAACCTTAATATCTTTCCCAAACTTTCATACCAAAGTTCAACAGAATTAACAGCAGGTTTCTTAGAGTCAATCTCTACCAATACCCTAGCAAAAGATGCCCTGCCATACGGTTTGTCACAAATAGAAGTAGTCATACGATCCATAATGATTGGGCCACCAATTTTGCTCACAATTCTACTAATACCCTCAACATTCCACGCCTCTAATGGGATATCAAAAATTTTAACCCAAACAGGAACCTTAGTAACTTCAGGCCTAGGCATACATAAACCCGGTTCCCATTTCTTGACAAACAAAGGTTTATTATCAACCAACCATGGACCGTTTTCAATAACCTGCTCCATACCATCCTTTGACTTAAAACTAAAGAAGCACATACCATTTTGATTCATGAACACCTGGTCTAATTGATACAATCTCCACATCCTCTTCAAATGGAATACTAAATCTCTGTAATTCATTCTAAAACCAACAAAAAATCCAACCACAGTATTTCCCCATTTCTTACACCCCTCTTCCAAAACCGCATCCATCTTAACAACTTCCCTCCCCTCACCAATCACAGACGGAGGGACATAATGAAGTTTATTATTACTATTGCCACCAAAACTTCTAGAAACCGCTTCACAAAAAGACCTATTACTCTTCTCCGCCACTTTATCCACCATAACCGTATCCTTAACCACACTATTCTTAACACCACTAGATTCCCCAGCTACAAAATTACTTACCTCACCATTACCTCTAGCTAAACCACTGACATTACCACTAACCTTAAACATACCCGGCACCCTAACATCCCCAAAACTAACCTTAGAAGGACTATTCGGCTTTTTCAACACAGGTTTAGGTTTAGGATTCAACACTGGGTTATCCTCCACATGCACTGGAATATCAGGCATAATATTACTAGCATTAGAAACATTAACATTACCCACATTACCACATCACCAACAGGCTTAACACTAACATCAACAGACTCATTGTTCAGACTTTTAGCAATTTCATCAATAATGTCTTTATTACTAACATCACAATCAAATGAAATATTATTATCCTTACCAGAATTCACCTTACCAGCCTCAGAACCATCACCAACACTACCCCCATCATCAATACCAGAACATGAGCCTCCAAAATCCTCACTACCCTCCACAGACTCAGAAGCCCCATCATCACATTCCAAATCATCCGTATCCATTGCTTCCATATTACCCCGAGAAGCAGATCTAGTCTTCTTAGAGTATAGATTCCTAGGAACCTTAGATAACATATTAGTATGTTTCATAGCAGATTTACTCATAGGATTCATGGTTCGAGTTGTTTTTTTGGGTTTAAGAGATGAATCCGTCCTATGAGAGGACGTATTAGTGTTAGGATCAGGGTTTGAATCCATGAAGATTAATGAAACAAATTCATTAAAAAACGATGAACAGTTGAGTGGTTGTTTATAACGGAAAAATGAAATTAAAAAAGGCGGATTGTGTGAAACTGATGAATTAAAGAGAATAAGGACATAGATCTACAATGAATGGATTAAACAAATAAGATTGTATTAAAAATAAAATGGATTTAAGAGTATAGATGAACAGGAAATACGTATGAAACCCTAGGTTCCAAAATCGCCCATTTACCCAAAAAAAAAATATATAAACGTTTTTTTTTTTTTTTTTTTTTTTTTTTGAAAAAAGGTAAAATATATTAAATAAAATGGAAGTTATTTACAAACAAAGCACAAGAAAAGAAAAAGAATAGGACAACCCCTATCTCAAATCTTTCTTGCCTAGAAATAAGAAACCAAATAACAATAGACAAAGTCCAAACTAATAACAACTAAGCTGCAAATACAAAGGAAACAAATGACCAAACTAACAAGTCCATAACCATAAGCAACCCCCTGAGATCAAATTCAGAATAGAGAAAGCTTGATCTAGAACTACTTGTGAACTCTGAATACATGGGAAACTCCAAAGGAATCAACCAAAAGAGCTCCAAACATCACCATTCACAAGCAATCCATAGAAAGCAAAGACTAAACATGAAATCAGGGGATAAACTGAAATACAAAAAGGACCAAGTGCAGCAGAAACCACAAGTGTAATAACCATATATAAACAGATAACCAAAACATCAATGCAGCATCAATCACCATGAACATATAAGATATTCAGTACTTGTAAACTTCAACATCAGGCCTCAAAATACTCTTGCCTGGAAAAGGAAAGATCCTCAGCATAATAACACCAGACAGAATAGCCAAATGAAGCATCCAGGTCTGCATAGCTTGAACCTCAGATCTGGAAATGGATGAATCATCAAAACCATCAATCATCCAAACACCTTGTCTCGTTAAAAAACCTTGTCAAATAAAAACCCTGTGGGAAAACTTTGAGCAAGGAAAAAGAGTACAAGGTAAATACGCGTTAGAGTACCAAAAGATAAAATCAAATAAATTGCAACTCCTGCTAACACAAACCACCCCATACCCCCACCAAGAATCAAAGAATACCCTAACCAAAGTAAAGAACAGAAAGATATTCCAACTAAACCCATACCCAAACCATACAATCAAAAAATCGGCTAATATCCAGAAACCAAACAAAACCAAGGGAAACCACAGAGGAAAACAGTCAAAGCAATCAAACCCATAGATATCGGCATTACTCCAAAACCTAATAGTCCTCAGCAGGCCCTCCTTAGGGATGAAATAAACCAAAATCCATGCAAGATAATTGACTGAGTTCTTGTTAGCCATCCAACTACTCCATCTGACCAGGTAAACAAAACCATCACCATCATCACAATCAAAAATTTGATTGCAATTCCAAAACCCGGTACCTGGACAGAACCAACAGACCCACCACACACGAAAATCAACGGGCCTGTAATCAAAAAGACAATATCGAGAAGTGATATGATAAAATATAAGACAATGATTCAAAATAGGCCTAAGCCATAGATAATACCAAACATCATGAAGTAACAATGTTCTGTTCAAGAAACTGAAACAGAACATGTGTAAACATAACATGAGCCAAGTATTAAGTAATACCATAATCACCATAATGACTCCTACTACCATCACAAAACTGATTGCCACCATTTCCAGTCTCCAACGGAATCTTCCAGACTAAAGCAGCCCTCTTAGCTTCCAAAGATTGCTTGATTTTCAGACCCATCAATTTATGCCTTACCGTATCCACAATAATCTTAAAGAGGGTCTCATCAGTTCTGAAATCTTCTTGAAAAATCCTGATATTGCGTTCTTGCCATAAGAAATACACCACAGCACCAAAGACTAACCGCTGAATGACACTCCAAATGGATTTGTTAGCAGTCTTAATAGACAAACCCAAAACCACTTCAGCCCAATTACATGACAAATCCTCAAGTTTGCATAACGGCTTCAAATTATCCCACACCCTTTTAGAGAACTCACATTTAAAAAATAAATGACAATGAGTCTCATCTTCATTATTGCAAAGAGGACATAGAACACAAGAGACATTAAACCATTTGGAAATTCTGTCGGTAGTTTTGAGTCTGCCACGCATTGCCATCCAAAGCACAAAGGCATGCCTAGGAATACATTGAGAGAACCAAATAAGCTTATACCAAATAACCTTGGGGCTGTCTAATCTTAAAGCTTTCCATGCTTCCTTAACAGTAAACACCACCTCCTTATTCTTTTTATTAATCCATAAAACCTTATCCTCAAAATCATTAATTAAAATCGGAACAGGAACATTTAAAAAATCACCAAATAAGCCATTCCAATCTATAGGCCATTTCCATCCATTATTGTCAATCCAATCAGCAACCTTATCATTCACATTAAAGCCATGCTCAACCAGAAAACTATGAGTGATAATCTTGCACAAAGGACCGTTAACATGCCATTTATCAAACCACATAGAGCAATTCTTACCATTTCCTAACTTATACGCAACAAAGGAGCGAATCTTATCCCTAAGGCTTAATATCTGATTCCATCCTGAAGCACCATGCTCAAAATTAACATTAAACCAAATATTTCTATCTTTAACCCTATACGCATGAACCCATTTAACCCAAAGAGAATCTTTCTTGCAAATGACATTCCAGAGATATTTTGAAATTAAAGCCTCATTCATTAGTCTGAGTGGTTTAAGACCAAGACCACCCTGACTTTTGGGTTTGCAAATATCATTCCACGAAACACAAGCAATACCACTGCCATCACCCCCGCCGGACCACAAAAAGTTCATACAAATCTTGTCAATACCATCACAGACATGGGTAGGAAGTAAGAACATAGATGCCCAATAAATATGAAGAGACGAAAGCACAGAAGATATTAACTGAAGCCTACCAGCAAACGATAACGTTTTGTTTCTCCAATCATTAATCCGGTTTTTCACTTTTTGAATCAAATCTCTACAATCTTCATTAGTAATCTTCTTACCAGACAGTGGAATACCCAAATATTTCAAAGGAAGAGTACCAATTTTGAAAGGCATTGCAAGCAAAATTCTATCCCTAATAGGATCGGGAACACTTCCAAAAAAGGCAACACTCTTAGATAAACTAGGAAAAAGGCCAGAGCACATAGCAAATTCATCTAATGCTCTCCTAAGAATACAAGCAGAAATCTCGTCACCATGGCAAAGAAGTAATAGGTCATCCGCAAAACACAAATGGGTCAGATGGAGCTTGTGACAACCCAAATGATATCTAAACCTATCATCTCTCCTAATCTGCCTCTTAATCATCAAATTAAAAACTTCCATAACAATAGTAAATAAATAAGGCGAAATCGGATCTCCTTGCCTAAGACCACGCCTACTTTTAAAGAAACCATGTAATTCACCATTAACACATATAGAAAAGGATGCTGATGTAAGACATACCATAATCCAATGAATCATGGAACTGTGGAATCCAAATTGCATGAGAACCGTCTTCAAAAAATCCCAATTCACCGTATCATACGCCTTCTGGATATCAACCTTAAACGCACACTTACTAGAGGTACGCTTCCAGTTATACCCCTTCAAAAACTCCTGAGCTAATAAGATGTTGTCACTAATCTGCCGTCCCGGAATAAAAGCACTTTGGTTGCAGTCAATCAAACTACAAAGACCCTCTTTCAAACGGTTAGTGATAACTTTACTTATGCACTTGTAAATGACATTCCCACATGCAATGGGACGATAATCAGACACCTTCAAAGGAACCTGCAACTTAGGTATTAGAGATATAACATTAGCATTGAATTCACCAAGCAACTTACCCGAACTGAAAAACTCTTTAACTGCAGCACACACATCAACACTGACAATACTCCATGCAGCTTTAAAGAACTTAGAAGTGTAACCGTCCGGGCCAGCAGCTTTGTCATCATCGATGCTAAACATCGCATCTTTGATTTCAATATCAGAAATAGGTCTGATCATACTAACAGCAACATCAGGGTCAAGTTTCTTAATGAACAGACCATCACAGTCATCTAAAGGAATCACATCATCTTCAGCCCCCAAAAAACGCTCAAAATGATTAACAAAACATCCCGGAACATCATCACCATAAAATTTATTACCCTGATCATCACAAACCAACTGAATCCTACTCTTATTAACCCTACTCTTGAGCACATTATGAAAATAAGAAGTATTCTGATCGCCATCTTTCAACCATTGAACCTTGGTTTTTTGTCTAAGTAAACTAGCCTCATCCCTAACGGCTTCCTGATAAGCTTTACAAAACACATACTCTTCTTCTCTAATGCTAGGATTATTAGGCTCCTTATCCAACTCACGCTGAACTCTCTTAAGTTCAACCCTCAAAGCCTTAACCTTATTAAAAACATTACCATTGACCCTATTCATATTTCTCAAAAATCTTTTCATATTTTTCAGTCTTCTAGCCAAAATAAACATCCGAAAACCTTGAACATCAACACCCCAATTATCTCTAACAGTGGGAATAAAAGACTCCTTATCCGCCAAAAAATTAGCAAAACGAAAAGACTTAGGTTTTCTATGTCTGGCTAAATGATAATTCAGAACCACAGGACAATGGTCCGAAGTCATAAATGGCAAAAACTCAGCGAAACAATTATCAAACGAAGAGATAAAACTTAAGTTACCCAGAGCTCTATCTAATTTTTTAAGGATACCAGAATTAGGATCAAGCCGTTTTTGAATCCAAGTATAAAACATACCTTTACTCGCTATATCATCAAGCTCCAACGTTTCCAAACACACTTTGAAATCTTCCATCTCACCATCTCTAGCAGCATTAAGATCAGAGCAATCCCCAATATTAAGCGCAACATTAAAGTCACCTAGAAGAATCCACGGCTCACCATCAACAATACTGCTATGATCCACCAGGTTCTTCCATAACACCCGTCTTTCACTTCCTTTATTTTTAGCATAAATAAAAGACACAAATTGTTTCCTGTGATCATGAACCAAATTAACAACAAAATGCATAGCTTGATCAGAATAAGAAATCAGATTGGAATCAATAACATTAGAATCCCACCCCAACCATAATTCTGCAAACACCTCTGCATTCCACCATATTCGAAACCCAATTCCATTTTCCAAAAATATTATCCCCCACATTCTTAATGAATTTTTTCCTGAGATGAGTTTCCACAACAGCACACATCCCTAAACCCTCTTCTTTAATAAGCGAAATAACCTCATCTTGTCTATCAATAGTAGACAGCCCACGCACATTCCAAGCACCTATCTTAGTATTCATTGAATAATAGATTCATGTGATGCAGGCCCACCACTAGCTTGAACCAAAGAACTATCAATATCATTAACAACTTCATTCTGTGTCATAAAACTCGCCGAACCAGTAGTAACCTCTTCTACTTCATCAACAGCAAGAGAACCACCCACCTCGGAAGTCTGACCATTGACCTGAACATTCATAGTCTCCTTACATCTAGCCAAATAATAATCCATCATATCATCTGACCAAATATCCTTATGCTCTTCATCCAGAGGTTTATTAGATAACAAAAAAAGATCCACTTCACAGAACCGTTTTTCTTTAAGTAAGGCCTCCACTTTAAATAGCTCATCTTTATACGCATCAGCATAAAATTTACTATATGAAGCATCCATACTCAAATTATTAGTTACCCCCAAACTTTTCACCATTTTTTCAGCATTAAATTTAGCATTGTTATTCATGTTTCTATTAAGAAAAACAATTTGACTAGACAGACCTTTGATTTTAAATTCCAATTGTTGTACAGGCGAACCAGACCTCATAACTCTGTCATTCCATTTGTCTGTGTAAAATTTAACCATATCATCTGTCCAATCCTGAGTATCACTCTCCAAAATTGGAACACCAGAGCTACAAGCACGCTCCACTTGAGCTTTCACCTTATTCCACACTTCAGTATCCTCACTAGTATTATCATGATCCAAAACGTCAAACCGATTACTCGTACTAACATACTTAGCCCCCAATATAACTTTAGAACTACCAATATCACTATTAGAATTATCATTACCCTTCCTGTTATTAAGCTTAATAGCCGTATTCTTTTTCTGCACTTTCTTTAAACCATCACTATTACCACTAGTACCAATACCAGTCTTACCACTAACACCCTGACCAACTTGACTTTTACCCTTATCACCAGGCTTCCCATTATCATTCAAAACAACGCTATCATCCACATTACCAATATTACCACCGTTAACAGGTTCCGACTTCTTACTATCCTCCTTAGTACCCATATTGCCCACCTTAACTGTATTGTTATCATTAGACCTACTAGCATACACACCTCTTTTAACTTTATAGCCACCAGAAACACCTTGTGCATTAACCCCAGAAACATTACCATTATTAGTATTATTATTATTAGACCTACTCGCATCATTATTACTATTGTTACCAGCATTAACACCACCACCCCTATTCCCATTAAACACTCTTCTTCCATAATACCCACTACCATTGCCTTGACGAACATTAATCCCATTACCCCTGTTTCTATGATTACCCACAGTAGTCCAACCCTCATCACTGTTACCATTACCTATATCAGCATTCTTATTCCCATTCCCAGTATCCGTAGGTTTCACATTCTCCCCATCCTTGTTAACACTCTTTGCCAGATTAACTTTGTTCTTACAATCACTACGATAATGACCAAAAACTTTGCATTCCTCACACCTTGGTGGAACCCAGTCATGTTCAACCCTTAACCTTAATATCTTACCCAAACTTTCATACCAAAGTTCAACAGAATTAACAGCAGGTTTCTTAGAGTCAATCTCAACCAATACCCTAGCAAAAGATGCCCTGCCATACGGTTTGTCACAAATAGAAGTAGTCATACGATCCATAATGATTGTGCCACCAATTCTACTCACAATTCTACTAATACCCTCAACATTCCACGCCTCTAATGGGATATCAAAAATTTTAACCCAAACAGGAACCTTAGTAACTTCAGGCCTAGACATACATAAACCCGGTTCCCATTTCTTGACAAACAAAGGTTTATTATCAACCAACCATGGACCATTTTCAATAACCAACTCCATACCATCCTTCGACTTAAAACTAAAGAAGCACATACCATTTTGATTCATGAACACCTGATCTAATTGATACAATCTCCACATCCTCTTCAAATGGAATACTAAATCTCTGTAATTCATTCTGAAACCAACAAAAAATCCAACCACAGTATTTCCCCATTTCTTACACCCCTCTTCCAAAACCGCATCCATCTTAACAACTTCCCTCCCCTCACCAATCACAGACGGAGGGACATAATGAAGTTTATTATTACCATTGCCACCAAAATTTCTAGAAACTGCTTCACAAAAAGACCTATTACTCTTCTCCGCCACTTTATCCACCATAACCGTATCCTTAACCACACTATTCTTAACACCACTAGATTCCCCAGCTTCAAAATTACTTACCTCACCATTACCTTCAGCTAAACCACTGACATTACCATTAACCTTAAACATACCCGGCACCCTAACATCCCCAAAACTAACCTTAGAAGGACTATACGGCTTTTTCAACACAGGTTTAGGTTTAGGATTCAACACTGGGTTATCCTCCACAGGCACTGGAATATCAGGCATAATATTACTAGCATTAGACACATTAACATTACCCACATTACCCACATCACCAACAGGCTTAACACTAACATCAACAGACTCATTGTTCAGACTTTTAGCAATTTCATCTATAATGTCTTTATTACTAACCTCACAGTCAAATGAAATATTAGTAACATTACCAGAACTCACCTTACCAGCCTCAGACCCATCACCAACACTACCCCCATCATCAATACCAGAACAAGAACCTCCAAACTCCTCACTACCCTCCACAGACTCAGAAGCCCCATCATCACATTCCAAATCATCCATATCCATTGCTTCCATATTACCCCGAGAAGCAGATCTAGTCTTCTTAGAGTATAGATTCCTAGGAACCTTATATAACATATTAGTATGTTTCATAGCAGATTTACTCATAGGATTCATGGTACGAGTAGTTTTTTTAGGTTTAAGAGCTGAATCCGTCCTATGAGAGGACGGATTAGTATTAGGATCAGGGTTAGAATTCATGGAAATTAATGAAACAAATTCATTAAAAACGATGAACAGTAAAAGTGGTTTATTATAACGGAAAAAAGAATTGAAAAAGGGCGGATTGTAAGAACTTGAAGAATTAATGAGAGTAAGGACACAGATCTACAGTGAATGGATTAAACTAATAAGATTGTATTAAAAATAAAATGGATTTAAGGAAGTATTGATGAACAAGAAATACGTATGAAACCCTAGGTTCCAAGATCGCCCATAGTAGTGTGTGAAAGTACTACAATGTTTTTATATATTTTACCGGGTGCAGGATTACTCCCCTTTACCCCAAAAAAAAAAAAAAAAAAAAAAAAAAGACAATGGCTATCATCATGTAAAGGGCAATTGCTGTCATCAAGTGAGCAAGTGTTTAGGGACAACGGATACCATAAAGTAAGGTACAATTGCTCTCAACAAGTGACACTTTAAACGTTTTTGATTAATGTATTTTGATTAATGTGTTTTTGATTAATGTTTTTGATCGCCCATATAAACGTTTTTGATTAATGTATTTTACCGGGTGCAGGATTACTCTCCTTTACCCAAAAAAAAAAAAAAAAAAAAAAAAAAAAGACAATGGCTATCATCATGTAAAGGGCAATTGCTGTCATCAAGTGAGCAAGTGTTTAGGGACAACGGATACCATAAAGTAAGGTACAATTGCTCTCAACAAGTGACACTTTAGGGACACCTTAGTTTATGGGATCCGTTGTACATAAACGCTTCCTCACTTGATAAGAGCAATTACCCTTTACATGATGATAACCATTGTCCCTAATGCTTACACACTCGATAAGAGCAATTGTCACTTACAAGATGAGATCCGTTGTCCCTAAAGACTAACTTTATGAGGGAAATTTGTCCCTTACATAATAAGAGCCGTTGTCCCTAAAGGCTCACTTGTTGAGAGCAATTGTACCATAGTTGATGGGATCCGTTTTCCCTAAACACTTGCTCACTTGATGAGAGCAATTGCCCTTTACAAGATGATAGGCATTGTCCCTTATGCTTACACACTCGATAAGAGAAATTGTCACTTACATAATGAGATCCGTTGTCCGTAAAGGCTGACTTTATGAGGGCAATTTATCCTTTACATAATAAGAGTCATTGTCCCTAAAGTGTCACTTGCTGAGAGAAATTGTACCTTACATTATGGGATCCGTTGTCCCTAAACAATTCCTCACTTGATCATAGGAATTGCCCTTTACATGATGATAGCCATTATCCCTAATGCCTACACACTCGATAAGAGCAATTGTCACTTAAATGATAGGATTCGTTGTCCCTAAAGTCTAACTTTATAAGGGCAATTTGTCCCTTACATAATAAGAGCCGTTGTCCCTAAAGTGTCACTTGTTGAGAGCAATTATACCTTACTTTATGGTATCCGTTGTCCCTAAACACTTGCTCACTTGATGAGAGCAATTGCTCTTTACATGATGATAGTCATTGTCCCTAATGCTTACACACTCGAAAAGAGCAATTGTCACTTACATGGTGAGATCCGTTGTCCCTAAAGGCTAACTTTATGAGGGGAAATTTTTCCCTTACATAATAAGAGCCGTTGTCCCTAAAGGCACACTTGTTGAGAGCAATTGTACCTTAATTTATGGAATCCATTGTCCCTAAACACTTGCTCACTTGATGATAGTCGTTGTTCCTAATGCTTGCACACTGGATAAGAGCAATTGTCACTGACATTATGAGATCTTTTTTTGGGTAAAAGGGTTAATACACCCTGGTAAAATATATTATCCAAAAAAACGTTGAAGTACAAAATGACGAGGGTGATTTCCCTCGCCCCCAGTCCCTTAGGACACTTACAAGACACCTATCTAAGAATGACATTCCATTCTTAAAACAAACATGCACAACATGTGCAACTGACCTCCAAATACTCTAATATAAGAATGACAAACCATTCTTATAACAAATACATGAACAGAAAATTACAACGACCATAAGATTTACAAATAAAAACATCAAGTAAAAACTTGAATCTTCCCATGTCGTTATAGAAGTTCATGACCTTCAACGATGCATCCGAAACCATGGTAGAATAGACACGCGCCAATCCACACAATAGATCCACCAACTACACCGATCTTCATTGATCCAACCAGGACCAAACCAACACTACAACTCGATCCAATACCGCATCTACTACAAGTTTATGAGGGAAATTTGTCCCTTACATAATAAGAGCCGTTGTCCCAAAAGGCTCACTTGTTGAGAGCAATTGTACCTTAGTTTATGGGATCCGTTGTCCTTAAACGCTTCCTCACTTGCTGAGAGCAATTGCCCTTTACATGATGATAGCCATTGTCCCTAATGCTTACGCACTCGATAAGAGCAATTGTCACTTACATGATGAGATCCATTGTCCTTAAAGGCTAACTTTATGAGGGCAATTTGTCCCTTACATAATAAGAGCCATTGTCCCTAAAGGCTCACTTGTTGAGAGCAATTGAACCTTAGTTTATGGGATCTGTTTTCCCTAAACACTTGCTCACTTGATGAGGGCAGTTGCCCTTTACATGATGATAGCCATTGTCCCTAATGCTTACACACTCGGTAAGAGAAATTGTCACTTACATGATGAGATCCATTTTCCGTAATGGCTAACTTTATGAGGGCAATTCGTCCCTTACATAATAAGAGCCGTTGTCCCTAAAGTGTTAGTTGTTGAGAGCAATTGTACCATACTTTATGGGATCCATTGTCCCTAAACACTTGCTCACTTGATCATAGCAATTTCCCTTTACAGGATGATAGCCATTATCCCTAATGCTTACACACTCGATAAGAGCAATTGTCACTTACTTGATGAGATCCGTTGTCCCTAAATCCTAACTTTATGATGGAAATTTTAACCTTACATAATAAGAGCCGTTGTCCCTAAAGGCTCACTTGTTGAGAGCAATTGTACCTTACTTTATGGAATCCATTGTCACTAAACACTTGCTCTCTTGATGAGAGCAATTGCCCACTACATGATGATAGTCGTTGTCCCTAATGCTTGCACACTCAATAAGAGCAATTGTCACTGACATGATGAGATCCGTTGTCCCTAAAGGCTAAATTTATGAGGGCAATTTATCCCTCACATAATAAGAGCCGTTGTCCCTAATGGCTCACTTGTTGAGAGCAATTGTACCTTAGTATATGGGATCCGTTTTCCCTAAACACCTGCTCACTTGATGAGAGCAATTGCCCTTTACATGATGATAGCCATTATCCCTAATGCTTACGCACTCGATAAGACAATACTCACTTACATGATGAGATCCGTTGTCCCTAAAGGCTAACTTTATGAGGGCAATTTGTCCCTCACATAATAAGAGTCGTTGTCCCTAAAGGCTCACTTGTTGAGAGCAATTGTACCTTAGTTTATAGGATCCGTTGTCCTTAAACGCTTC